>ML978181.1:0-308867 GCA_010015745.1 Setomelanomma holmii
AGTGCTGTTCTTCCACTATCTCCTGCTGCTGCTGCATTGACATCAGCCTTCTCTTGCAGCAGCCGCTGTACAGCTGCATAATGACCTATGTGAGAGACTTTCATTAACTCGTGACTCATCTCCCTTTCAGATGGTCTTACCACACCATCTCTTGTCCTTCTCGCATCCAACATAATCTCCAGCTGCGTAAGATCGGCCGACGCACAAGCAGAAGCGAATAGTCTGTTCCCTTCGTTTTGCCAAAGGCGTTTCCAGTACTCGGACTCGGGCAGTTCGGCAATCCTTTGCCATACGTAGAAAATAACTCTATGGCCGTTTCTCACAGCCCATACGAACATATCCCAGAAAGGTAAGGAGTCTTTGTCTTTAATGAATCTCCATGGCATCCATTCCTTGGGTAAATGCGTTCCGCGTACGAAGTTTTCTATTCTCGCCAAATTGTCTGTATCTTGCAGAGCGATGTAGCGGATGTGAATGTACCAGTGGTTCTTACAGTACTCCAACAATCGGAACGTAGGGTTCATGTTTGTTGATTGACGGGCGCTCAGTTGGGTTCTGAGAACATTGACTAAGTCGACAGGTTGATTTACACTCCTGCTTCGGCGGCTTCTGGTAGCATTCAGCGCCCACGGCCGAATGAGATTCGGGGTCATACTTTCTAGCAGGCGGATAGGGCGATTCATTGTAGAGAGACGTCCTGTGTTGCATGTCCGCGTAAGTGCTTGATGGAAGTCCGTGAAGGATAGATACGTCAGACACATATCTGCAAGGTACTGCTGTGTGGTGATCTCGTCTACAGCAAAGCTAGTGACTTCTTGTCTGCCACAACAGTCTAGCAAAAACGATTCAACCGTATGATGGGCAAGCGACACTGTTCCGTCGGCTCTATCGTAACTGACAAGATTTGCACACAACTTGGCAAGTCTCGATATGTCTAGCTTTGAGGAGGGCTCCTGCCATGCCTTCTGGTTAGAGGAGAGAGATATGGCTTCTTCTAGTTCCCTAATGGTCAAGGGTCTTTCACTGTAAATAGCCCATTGAAATGCTCTCTTCGCTCTTTCGGCTCGGTTGCCAGCATCTTTGGTCAGTCGTCCCAGAAAGACGGTATACAGGTCTGTGATCTTCCGCGGGAGAGCCTCGAGGATATCGGGAATGCTGTTTGGGCTTCCATGCTCCTCGTAGTCATGGACTATAGCCTTGAGTTGCAGGTCTGCCCAAAGGAACCTTGATTAAGATTAGCCCAAACACATAGATAACCGGGCAACGCTAAGCTCCGACTTACATTCCTTCCGCATCAGACACTAATTTCTGCTTGATCAAATCAAGCACGTAAGGCTCACATTCAGACATTTCCTCATGTGAATACTTGTCGATCTGCGATTGCACGAACACGTCGATATCATCTCTGAGGTCTTCTGACCGGATATGCAGCACCGAACCACTGGTAGAAACCTTGGAAAAATCCATAGACGCGTGTGTAGTGGCAAGGATTCGAGCGCTAGTCTTTTTATGAACTTCTTTGAGAAAGGATTTGACCTTTTTCTGTTCAATCTCGTCCGCTTCGTCAAGCCCGTCGATGAGGAGAAACCCGTTTTCGTGTTCATCGTAGATCTGCAAGAAAAGCTCTTCGAGTTCACTGATGGCGGGCTCCGACTGTTCTATCTGGTCCCTGAAGAGCAACTCCAGACGTCTCTGAATGTCGGGAAGGAGGGTCTCAGACTTGAGTATCTGGTGCAGAATGCATCGCAGAAAAGACGATGCTTTCAATGACCTCTTCTCGGAGGAATCAAAGAAATAAAAGACGACGGTTTTGTTTGGAACTAAGAATTTTGTTCTCAGGTGATCAACGATATATCCCCTACAAGGTTGGTTAGAATGTAGATCCCTATAACTTCAGGTATTATCAGTTGACATACAGCAGAACAGTCTTTCCACACCCAGCTGCAATTAGCAAAAGTCAGCACTATGAGCAGCATGTAGGTACCAAGTATGCTTGGGGACTGTCTTACGAATCCCATAACACCAGAGGTGCTTTGAACCAGTCTGGTCAATCCAGGTCTGGAATTCCGATCTGCTGAGAAGCCAATTGCAAGTTCCTTCACAATGCAGCGCCCGTGCACGACGAAAGCTGGTCGTGTAATCATGGGTCGGAACATGTCGCAGTAATCGAATCTTCTCACGCTCTATCAACGTCACATAGTTAGCATTGTCCCAATCTTAGCGCTTTACTTTGATGTTTGCAAATTACCTGTCTCTTTGAGTATCTTTTGAATCTGGCGAGCTTCGGTCCGCTGGAGCTCAAGCGTCTGCTGTGATCGAAAATCCCTGTACTCCTGGAATTCCGCAATCTGCTGCATGCGTAATTTTCGGTTCTCTTCTATCTCCGCCACTAATAAGCGGCGAAAGCCATGTGCTTCCTGCTCGGATGCCAGTTGCAGCTCCTCAGCTACTTCATTTTTTGCTTCGCTCATACCCTCCTCTATATCCTTAAAGTCTACCTTGAAAGACTCCCATGCTGACTTCGAATATCGTTTGACGCCTATGAAAGTGGAAGACTTAGAATCTGTATATCCAATTGAAAACTGGGTTTGCAATTTACCTTTCTCTTGCACTACACTCAGTGCCTTCGAGCAAAACTTCACAACAATAGCGTAGAATGCGGAAATTGCTTGCTGCAGTCTTGCTGATGTTTGGAAAAGTCTCTCATATTCAGACAGCCGTGGACAATAGGTGCTGAGCTGGTTTATTCGCTGAGACAATTTGTCAAAGTAGTCGGCGAAGTTTGATGACACCTTAGAAATGAGGCATTATAAGTTAAAACTGGATAGAAAATGGGTAATAGGATACAAACCAAGAGAACGAGTTTGATACTACCCCAAATTAGCGCCGCTATCTGGTTGGGGCCTACGCACGTGTCGATGATATTGTGGTATTGCTGGATGGATAAGAGGAGTCCTTGAATTCGAGTAGCGAAGAGACGGCTCTTGCGGCCTGCGTTTGCTCGAGTCACTTGCTCTGTCAGCCGGACAACGTCATCTGCTGTAGGCGCGTGCCTCGAGGATGATCCAAGTTGAGCGGTCTGATCTGGTGTGAGAATCTGCTGAAATTCGTTCAAAGCTGCCGTCATATCGATAGGAGCCCTCGATGTTGTCAGCTAGACCGTTTGCAGAGTGCTGAGTTGTGTCCGCTGACATGTCTTTTTACTGGGGACACAGCTGTGCACCTATGAATAGCCAAAGAGCTTAGAAGCGCTAAACTGATTTTCAAACGTGGGCTTTGTGAATTGAGTTCAATTACACAATGAATGCGAGTAGTTTGGTTGAGGTATTGCATTCAGGACGATGGAGTTGCAATGGTGCGGCTTCCTTTCGAAATGTTGCAGCTCGGCTGAGCTGAGCGACTTGGGCTGAAGGCATCAACCCAGCTTGTGTCACATGCTCGCTAGGCCACATGCTGGCTTTTTTTGGTCCTTCGCATGGAACTTTTGCCACCCAACTGGGCGGAGCGATGTCTAGCCGGGTCGGCGCACGATTTTTGGGCACACTTTTGGCCGCTCTGCGTGGCTCACATCGTTCACGCCAATCAACATTGGCATACGTTGATCTGAAGAGATTGTTGCAAGTGGTTTGCAGCTCAGCAGCTTGTTCATGGATGCTCTTCAATGTCTTGTGTTTCCGGGCAGTCATTGTGAACAATGCACACAAGGGAGGTGGAACTTCGTCGCCGGTGAGCTGGCTGCGCATGAGAGTGAGAACAGATTGATATGTTTGCAATCAATTCTGATGACCAATGAAGGTTGCTCAACAGACACAGCATGTTGGCAGCAACGAATCTGCACCGGGAACACGTTGATGATTGGCGCGATGCGATTCTGATGTTTGATAAGCTGATTGGTTCTGTGCAGTTCTAGAACGGGCCGAAGCACTGCAGAGTACCGAGTTGTATGTAACAACCTGAGAAACACAAAATCGGCAAGTGCAGACGAACCGCAGCGACTTTCCCGCAATGTCAATCTAGTCATGTTGAATAATGAAAGGGGTGTACTCCCACATGAATAAGCGCTGGCATTGAGCCTTGTCCTGCACACACCTTCGAGACATGGCCTGCGATGATTGCGGCATATGCAGTGAAACGGTGCTGCGTTATGGTTTTCGTGATCGCGGTCTGGACCATTTTTCTGGTAGGTGCAGCTGCCTGCGCGGCACAGCTGAGCTTTGCTGTCCAAAGAGCTCATGTCTTACGTTAACCCCGCCGCAATGCTGCGTCGGAAGGGCATCATCCGCACCGATCACCAGGCGCATCCGTGTTGAGCATTAAATCTTAGTTGGCGAAAAGCAAACGGAACCTGGAGATGCAAGTCGCAATCAGAGTATCGAAATCCTGAGTGTGGTTAACTGAGATATAGTATTTTTGATTTGCCATTTATGATAAGCAAAAAAGCGAAATACAAGCATCGGTGGTTTAGTGGTAAAATTAGCCGTTGCCATCTGTTTCAGATCAATTCGGCTAGCCCCGGGTTCGATTCCCGGCCGATGCATGTCTTCTTTTGCCGTTGTTTTGTCCATGTGGCGGTGGTGGTCTGCGTGTGAAGATTTGCGCGATGCACGGGCTTAACGAGATAGTAGCGGATCGGCAATTTGTTTCAAACACTAACGTAGTTTATATGCGAGGCGCCCACCCCAAAAACACACCAAAAAGCAGATTTTTGGCAACTTCATAACTCAACAACCGCCCAATATATTTTTCTCAGAATCTTACCATAAAGCTGCATATATGTAAGCATTCAAATTCTAATTACAGGGCTCTGGGTGAAGTTGTTACAATTTTATCAAGAAAAAACAACAAACCCTTGCTTTTTTAGCCCTCAAATTTCTCTTCCCTTACATCTAGGGTAGCTAGAGCCCTGTAATCCTAGAGTCTTTAAGGATATATACATACAGCACTATAGGAAAAAATTTAGAGGAATCTATCTAGCGGTTGTCGGGATATCAGGTTGCCAAAAATCTGCTGTTTGGTGTGGTTTTCGGGTGGGCGCCTCGCTTGTATGGGCGCCTCGCATATAAACTACGTTAAGTATAGGAGCGAGAATGTCAAGATTGACACGTGAGGGTAAGCGTGGGGAATGGTGCGAGATCAGTTTTCGGGAATGGAGGAAATAATTTGGAGGTTCGTTTCCCGGCAGATGCATCCCTTTTTGCTGTCGTTCTAGTGTTCTTCAAGCTGAAGATGGGGTCCAGTGTGGAACTGAGAACATAAGATTAAGAATGAGAGCATGCAGATCGAAACGAAAAAGGATTCGAGCAGACGTGCGGGTCGTTCGTCTCTGAAGTCGTGGTATGAGGCTGTGCTAGGGGGCTTACATCGCTTCCAAGCTTTTCAGGCATAAATCTCACATAATTAGAAGAACATAAACACATTCAATACGCAGTACTTGGGTACCATTTTTGTATCAATACATCTTGTTTCAAGCTATCAAAACTGTCTTGACTGCACCGATTGCAGGCCCGCACTAATTTGAGCAAGTGCATACGAAGAACTCCTTCTTCACTTCAACCAAAGTCTTGAATCGCATCAATCATGCCCTCAAGTGCCAATTCTGCGCCCAAGCCAGTGGACACTGCGCCAATGTGTTATGAAGAGAAAACGCGAGAGATGCTAGACCAGCCCAATCTTGCAATTATACAGCCTGCAGAAACGACATTGTGAGAAGGTGTAAATGGTGTGTCGCCAGAGGCCGCGTCAAGTGTTTTCGGCCATGGACCGCCTCCAAGTCTATTGGGGTATTTATTTTGTTCCTGCATGGTGTCAGTCACAAGGACTGCTGACGCAGCAGGTTCAACCTTACGCTTTTCACAGTCAACCTCGCGGCGTGCCAACTGCACTGGTCAACGCGCTCGGCCCACCATTGACACTACCCGCCTCATCAAAGTCTTGCCACTCCGGGAACTCAGCCGTAGCTTCTCGCAACTTGTCTACAGCCGTCTGCTCGATCAAGTTGGCGTCCGCGTACAACAAGCTCGTATCTTCGTTGTATTGGCGACAATTGTTGCAGAGAAGGCCAAGATCTTGGCGGAACTGTTTGACCGACTGATATTCTTTCTTGTTGATCTTCTTCTTGATCTGGTTCATGCAGATGGGGTTCTTGATGAGCTGGTAGTAGTCTGGGTAATCCCACTTGTCAGGAAGATCGATGAAGGGATCGATAATGCCACGATTGGGAATGTCCGGGTCTGATGATTCTTCCTCAAGATCATTGAGAGCCTCGTAGACGATGTTGACAACCTTCTGGAGTGATGCGCGGCTGTCTGGACTGAGATTGTCCTTTGCGGGAGCCGGGCGACCACGTTTCCGCGGTGCAAGATCGCCATCGAGCGAAGCCTCGTCTGCCTTGCGTTTCTCTGGCTTTGGCTTCCGACCACGCTTCTTGGGCATAGGCTCCTCTGAGCTCTCTCGTGACGGTGCGGGCGAGTCACCAGGGTCAAGTCCCATACGGGCGGTCTTGTTGCGGCTGCGCTTGGCGACCTTGGCTTCCTTACGTGCAATAGCGGCCTCGATCGTGTCCTCGTCGTTATCGACTGCGTCAAGCCACTGCTCTTCGGTGAGACCATCATCATACTTGACGCGAGTGCGTTCTCGTGCTCCTCGGCCAACGGGTCCGTCGTCCTTCTCTTCCACAACAGGATCAGCATCGTTAAGGTAGATATCAGGGAGCTCGCTCTCGCCGATCAGACGTCCAAGGGTTTTGCCTGGGCCATACGGATCTTCTGCGATACGCTTCCGGTCCATTTCTTGGAAGAGCTTAAACTCGTCTTCATTTCGCATCATGATCAGGTTGAGATCGTCATCATCCATCTCCTCCTGTTCGAGGCTCTCGGCAGCTTCTGCAGACTCCAGCATGACTCGCAGCATGGCCTCTCGCTCTTCGTTGGTAGACTTGTTGTCGAATTTACCAGCCTGAATGACCTTGCCGTCCATGTCGAGCTTGTAGTTGGCACGCTCGAGAATCTTCTCTTCCACTGAGTTTGAGCTGATGAGACGGAGAATGCGGACCTCGTTCTTCTGCCCAATACGATGCGCTCGATCTTGCGCCTGCAGATCCTGATGAGGATTCCAATCGGAGTCGTAAATGATGACCGTGTCTGCAGTCTGGAGATTCAGACCCAGGCCACCAGCACGCGTAGATAGCAAGAAGCAGAAATAGGGTGAGTTGGGTGCGTTGAACTCCTTAAGAAGCTCCGATCGATCATCTGCCTTGGTGGCGCCGTCCAGACGCATGTACTTCATGCCTCGCAACCGCAGGTAGTCCTCCATGATGTTCATAATCTGCGTCATCTGGAAAAACATGAGGACACGATGACCAGTGGCCTCAAACTTGGGCAGGATCCTGTCAAGCAGTTCGAATTTGCCCGCAGATCGCCAGAGAAGATCATTTGTGCCCTTGGTTGGGTTCATGACCTCTTCAACTTGCTCAAAGACGAATGGATGGTTGCAGAGCTTCCGCAGCTGCATAAGCATGTTGCTCAAACCACGCATACCAGTCTTACCACCTTTGCCGTCACTAACAACAAGTCGTTGGTGGGTAACGAGCTGCTTATACAGCTTGGCCTGGAGCGTGGAGAAATTGCACTTGATGACGCGCTCAGTCTTGTCGGGCAGATCCTTTTCGACGTCCTTCTTGAGACGACGTAGCAAGAATGGTCGAAGGACCTTGTGAAGACGACGAATGACAAGCAGCTGCTCTTCTTCAGTCAGCGCCATCTTGTCCTGACCACCAGTATTGGCAAATGGCGTGTTGAACCACTCGTCGAACGATGTGGCAGACTTGAAGATGGTCGGAAGGACGAAGTTCAACATGGCCCACAACTCGGTCAAGTTGTTTTGAAGCGGCGTGCCTGTAAGGATGAGACGGTATCGCGTGGTATAGTATTGTGTGATGGTCATGCTAAGCTTGGAACCAGCGTTCTTCATACGATGCCCCTCGTCGACAATCATGTGCACCCACTTAATTTTGCTCAGGATCGGACGGTCCTTGATGATGAACTCATATGTGGTAAGCAAGACCTGGAACTGGCCCCATCGGATCTGTTGCTGGAACTGTTTGCGTTGATTGGGCGGGCCTTTGTAGACGATTTTCTGAACAGAGGGCGCCCACTTCTCGAACTCGTTGTTCCAGTTGGTGAGGGTACTGAGGGGCACAATGACCAGGTATGGTCCGGGCTGTCGCTTCTTCTCTATGAGATAGGTGATCAAACTGATCGTCTGAATGGTCTTGCCGAGACCCATCTCATCAGCCAAGATACCGTTGAGGTTGTTGTTGTACAAGGACACCATCCATTGCAGACCCTTGACCTGGTACTCTTTGAGTGTTCCACCAACCAGGATACTAGCCTGCTGGTGGACTTCCTCCTTTACGCGATGTGCAATCTCATAGTAATCAGTGCGCTTCTTGCCAGGCCGCTCGTCTGCGCCAGACTCGTCGTCTTCGCTTTCTTCGTCTTCGGAGACTTGTGTTTCGAGCTGGTAGCGGTCGATCGAGGTTCGCTGCTGTGCCTTGACGGATGCAGCGAGCTGCTTCAAGAAACCATCGGTTTGCTTGAGCAAATGCGAGATACGTGTGTCCTTCGCCTGGCCTAAAAGCTTGAGATAGGTCTCTTCGTCGTTGGCCTTGAGCGCTTGCAGACGCTGCTTCGCCGTCCGCTCTATTCGCTTCTGCTCTTCTTTCTCGATGTTCTGGTGTGTGGTGATCATGGTACGGCCTAGCTTCTGGAAGCGCTGTCGTTGTGCCATGCCAGCTTCCTGCAGTTCGGTACGATGCTTCCTAATGGCATCGATGAACTCGTGGTGTTTCTTCTTCTCCTTGGTCTCGCGCGCATCGCGTTGCTGCTTCTCGAGCTTCTCGGTCAGGCGAGCCTCGCGCATCGACTGCTTCTTGAGGCGACGGTAGATGGTTCTGTTGGCGGTCATTGCGAGGTTGTCGGCGTGGATCATCTGTTGAGCAATGTCCCGTCGTAGCTTGCGCTGCTTCTCGAGTAGGTTCAGCTTCTTCTGCTCAATTACAAGCGCCAACTTGACCTTCCCGTCGTCCTCTGGCGAATCAGTCCTACTGGTGTCCCAAGAGCCAATATTCGCGTTGAGCTTCTCAAGCTCGGCCTTCCTCGCAGTGAGGCGGTTGTAGAGTATGATCTCGCGCTCCTTGCGCATCTCTTGCATGCTCTGCTGTACGGCATCGATGTCGACGCCTTGCGGCATGATAGTCGCCAGGTACGGTCGGTTCTTGCGCTGGGCGTGAGTCACATAGTTGACGTCGTGGAAAGCCTCGCTACTCCATGGCTCGATGAAGGTATCAGGAAGAGGCGGAAGGATGCGAGGCTCCTGTACAGCACCGCCAACACTTGCGGCACGGGTAGCATTGTCGAGAACCTGGGCGGCGACATTGACGGCATCTGTAGCCGTGGACGGTTTCTTTGCCATGTGGTGACCATAGATCTGCTGCTGCATGTTCGCTGGCAGTGGTAGGCCTTTGGAGAGGTGCTTGAAAGCCCCAATCTGGGCACGGAGCATGATGAGCTGTTCCTTGGACAGCGCAGCAGTAACGCTCGTGGCTGAGGTGGGAGTCTGGCCGTCGCCTGAGGGTACTTGTCCCCCGGCGGTCGCGGCCTGGGGTGTGGAGGTCATGCCGCTCGATGCTGGTGTCGCAACCTTGCCATCAATCGACAAGGTGGGCTTGTGGCCATTGGAGATCATGGCAGCACCATTTTGCTGCGCAGCTTGCGGATCGGAGAGGCTCTGCTGGCGTTGCTGCTGGGCTCGCTTCATCTGCGCAAACTGGTTGTGCTTCTGGACCATGGCAAGCAGGTTGCGCGCCTTGATGAACTCGGGATTTGTCTCGGGCACACCCTGCTGTTTCATCTGTTGATATTGCTGTGGGCAGGTATGTTAGTTGAGACCATGCCTAGGTGCAGTTGCGCGCGGCGCAAAAAGGATGTTGGTTGGTACATACCTTGTACACATGTTGAACCTGCTCACGGGTGATGTTGCCTGGAAGCTGGCCTTGGCCCATCTCCGTATTGCTCTGGACAGATGCCATGGTGACGTCGTGGGGTGGTTGTTGCTGCTATGCGCAAACGACAGCCGATATCGATGATTGTGGATATCAAACGCGGTCGGCGCGAGAGGTGACAGTTGCCTGAAAGCGCGCAATGAAAAGGAGGAACAGTCGCGGTGGGCGGTAGAGCACGTGTAGTCAGTTCCTATATCATCATCAGGCGTGGTGGTGGCGCTGTGGTCCCCGTGGTGAATGGGGATGATGAACCTCCGCCGGAAGTCCGCACGGCGCGTCGTCGCAGATGGGCAGCCTGAAGGGGGGGAGGAGAAAATCGGGTATGGCGGGGTGGGCGATCGCAAAGGCGGTGTTCGGGTCGCTCAACTCGAAGCACGCGTCGTAAAAAGCGTGTTGCGGGCCGAGTTGGGATGCGGACACACGCTTTCGTGATGCGAGATACCTAGGGTGGTGGTGTTCGTTGCGGCGACGAGCGTTGGGAAGTCAGACCCGCCGCGCTCGAATCAGGCAAGCGTCTTGGCAGAATCATGTGACGTGTCCCATGCGCTGAGCCAATGAGCGCGTTGGACGGATCGTTCACTGCGCAAAAACCCCATCACAAGCATTTCAAAATGGCTGCATTTGCGGCGAGATGAACTGCGATGAGAATGTGTACAGTAACGCGCTTGACGTGGTTAGCGCGAAGGTTGGGCCTCCGCGTCGAGATCCGGGATGCGCATCCCGTGAACCAGTGGGAGTGCCACAACGACGACCCCTCCACCGCCTCACACCAAGGCTCAGGAACATCAAAACCGTCCACTATCCTCTAGAGTGCTTTAACTGTCGATGACCTTACCCTTCAGATGGAGAACATCGATTACCAAGATGACATATCTGCATCCTGTTGCATCGTGAAGCCCACTGGTGGCATGTTGCGCAAAGTTGTACGAAGGCGTGTCCAGGTCGCCGAAATGGGTGCCTCTTTCAGGCCCGCAACGCCTCAAATCCACGATCTATGTTGACTTGGTCTATTGACGACACAGCTATAAGCTTCTATTAACACTTGACTAAGATATCCGAGCCTGGCACATCACGGTGATGACGTCGGTCGTGTAAGGTCTGATGCAGAGGATACCTACGGATCTTACTATCTAACGGGGTACGTTACGCTCAATAAGACTCCAGCAATCACGACTGCACAACGAAACAACAGAGAGGCAAGTTCTTTCTCTGTCCATATTTTCATTTTGCTTGTCACACACATACAGCGAAGCGAACTCTTATTTCCATCCATGTATCATTGCCGCCTAAGTGAGCGTAGGTGGTGTCCAGTCGATGTACGTCGCAGCATCTGCACCACTTGGGCCCTGCTCAATACCAGCCGTGCTTGTGCTCTGTTTAAGCAAGAACCTATTGATGAAAGCAGTAAGGTCGGGCTGCTGGTTTGATGGGAACGAGCAGTGGTTGTGGTTGCCAGATCCAGTAAAGCCCATGTTGTCTGGGACGCCGAGGGCCTTGTAGATGAGACGACTAGCCTTCATGCAGGCAGTGGTTGACACGGGGCCGAGCCAGTCAATCTCGTTCTCGATCACAAGCAGACCACGCGGAGCGACCATACCAGCGAGCTGATGGTGGTCGGTAGCGAGGGTGTTGGACTTTTTGCTGAAGGAGTTGAAGCGTGTTGAGAACCAGACATTCTCGTCGACGATCTCGCTGGAAGTCTGGATATTCTTGCCCTTTGCCTTCTCCGAGTCGGAGATGCGCCAGCATGCGGCACCACCGGAGCCGGACTCTTGTGGCAGACCAAGAGCGATGCGGTTGACAAGGGCAGCAGCGACGAAAGCACCTTTTCCGTTGCGGGAGCAGCCGGTCACACCGACACGAGCGGGGTCGATATCTGCGCTTGGAGTGGCCTCAATAGCGTCCATGATGCGGTCGACACCCCATGCCCATGCGGTCAGGGCGCCAGCGCTGTGGTCTGAACCATAGAGATCGAAGAACTTGCCCTTTCCACGACTGGTACCACTTTGCTGCTGGCCTATGTCGTCGTTGTTGAAGGTGATAGTAGCAACGTTACTCGGAACGGGGATGCTAGGAGCGCCATAAGCAATGATGGCGGGGAATGGTCCATTTCCACTTGGCTTCTTGATCGTCACGGAGAACGAGACTGACTTCCCTCCCTCTGTTGAAGTGATCGATAGTGACGTGCCGGACAATGTGGCAGTGACGGACGATGGCTTCTTGGGGAAGTCACCAAGCTCTTGTGCCTGCAAAGCGGCACTAACCTCCTGGTTCTTGCATGCATACTGGGCCTTGGTGGTCACCGCGGTTCCGTCGAAGAACTTGAAGGGATTGGGCAGTTTCGCGTTGGCGGTCGACGGGAACGTGCTTGGAATAGCAGGGCAAGCATCCTGGCGCTGCTCGAGAACAGGCGCCGCAAGGACGGTAGTCGCAAGAAGCGGGAGAAAGATAGCGTACTTCATGATGGATGGGTATGTGGCAATCGAGACGCTGCAGGACCGAGCACTGACTACTCTAGTTGCGTCGTCCGTTCTCATATACCACTTGCTTCGAGCTTGGATGACCCGATAGTCCGGGGTAAGATATAGACTTTATATGAAGCGACGACATGGCAAAGTGAGTCCCGAAGCATGACCACAATGTAATATGAAGAACACGTCTTGGCTGATGCAGCATCGTTCTTGCTCGCCACGCGGGCTGTTCTGTAATTGACAGTGGTGGCTGGCACGCGAGGCCGTTGCCATGGAACACCACCCTCCGACAACCCTCTGTGTGCTGCCGAGATTGCTTTGGTCAGGATCATCCGGCCTATCCTAGTACTAAGACTCATGATCCGAGGATGTGGTCGCAAGTGTGGTGTGGGCCAGCTACAACGACGACATGCTCTTTAGCTCCACTAGGAGTACAAGAATAACCTGGACCACTAATCGTCGGATAGCTAATTTTCAAAAGCTGGGCGGATTATGATTGATGGAAGATCTCCTCGTGTCCTTGCATTCCAGAGGCCGAGTTCGTATGTGCGTCTTCCCTTGAACCGTGGGGCTGATGCCCTTCACTCTGCCATTCTTGGCAGACGGCGTATTTCCAGAAGACAACACGACCCATCTTAGGTAACGTTATACCATGCTATGTTCGGATATAGTCGACTAGCGTGGCATCGGCGACCGACTTGAACGATCGGCGGCAGGATGGCGCTGGCCAATGTGGAACCGAGTCGATCGATTGGGTCGGAACCAGGCGAGTATACTCTATAGCCCATGCTTCGCCTTCGACAAAGATATTAAGAATTGATGGCGTCTCTCCATGCATCCCCATCGTGCGTATGCGGGGTGCAGTTTGTGGGGTCCTGGTCCCAAAGTGCCGATTAGGCTATTGACGTCCACGCGAGGATAGCCGTAAGCTATAGCGATCTACGCAATAGCTCCGAACGAGGCCGTCTATGTGTGCTTGAACGTCGTCACTGTCGCGTTACAGACGTAACTTCATAGACCTGCTTTGGGTGATGAGATGATGAGACGGTCGACTCTGGGGCTTTCATCAACCCAGTCCCATTCTTACGCCACGTCCACCATGCCTCGAAGCTCCCGAGATATATGAGCGAGACTAAGGGGAAGATTACGGCCATCGAAATGCCAAACGGCCAAAAAAGATGGTTGACCTGCGCTCGCTCAGTGCTGTCGAAGCCAAACAAGTCATATAGCGCCGTCAGGTCTTGCTCAATTAGTCTACCGTCGATGTTGGAAGCTGTCGCCGAGCCTGTTCCTGCAGGTTCGGATGTGCCTGACTTTTGTTCGATGGTCGCCAGGAATGGGAAAACATGAAATCCTGCGATCTTACCACCTTTGTGCGATCTGTGCTGAACGGCGTCATTAAATCTCTCGAACTCCTCTGCATCATCTAGAAATGGCACATCATCGAGAATCTCGCGAGAATAATAGCTGTGATCGAACCCCAACTGTAGTCGAACCTGGGTAGTTCGCGCTATGTTGACGATGTCCTTCCAATCCTTGGGTTCTACCAATAACTTTAGCTTATTACGCATGGGTTCTCGCAAGAAACCCACCTATGGCGATACCCTCATACTTGACCTGCCAACCGCGGTCGAGGGAAAGACCAAGGAAACGAGAATGGGACATGAACGTTGGCCACGACTGGCACTCCGATAGTGGCAGAAGCCAGGCTCGCATTCGTCCATCCGTCACATGAATGACTTGCGACCACGCTTGAGATGCAAATTCTTGGTGCACCAGAGGTGGTATGGTCACAATTCTTATGACATCCTTGCATACTTCAGGCACGGTTCCACGAGTGCAATTAATCATCAATTCTGGGGCATGTGAGTGCTGTAAGTCTTTTGAAAGTGGATGCGAACCTTCCCCAACAATCAGACACCAGCATTGGGATAACCAAAAACATCGAATCGTAATATGCCGACCGTCTAAAGTACAGTGCAATTGCCCCTCTTCCCGGTCATGGACCGCATCCTTCTTGCAGGAATTCGATATTGCATGGTAAGGTGGGAATACGATCCACCTAGCATCGTCAGTGCTACAAGTGAAACGACTGACGGAACTCCTACCGCACAACGCAATTTGTGAGTCCGGGCCCAGAATATGGTGATTTGCTAATCTCGATGGACTGTTGATAATACTCAGGTTCTATGCAATTCTCTCATTTACCGTGCGGACGAAAAAGTGACTTTTGGACTTCTTACGTGCCGTTTCTTGAATAGAGTTTACATATTCTTGTTGCTGGGAGTTCAATTCCGGGAAGCTCATGACGAAATTCACGAAGTCCCCAGAATTATCTTGGGGTTGCAAACATGCACCCACCTGAAGAACAGTTGTTGTAAGTCCGAATGAATTGGCTCGGTCTGTGGCGCCACGAAAAGATTCTGAGAGCAATGAATTTCCGTTATAGGCAGATTTCACTACTTGATTTGCAGTGATTTGGAGATGTTTGTGTGAGGTTTGGCCTAAAAGAAGGGCTCTCACTTGACTTTGTACCAGTCCGAGAAATTCGAAGGGACTTTTCTGTAGAAGACGCACGAACCGACCATGATCACATTCGCGCTCGTAGCTTCTGTCGCAAGTGCGTCTCAGGCCACCGAATTTTCAATAATCACGACCAGACGCTCGGCTTATCCGGGCTTGATGGCTGCTGACTCGTTCATATAATGATTCCGGCGAGACGTGCCGCCTGGGTGAGCGTGAGTAGGAGTGCCCCTGTAATCGTCCACTTGCTCTTCTAGGCGTTCATGAAATTTCTCGAATCCGTAAAAACACTCCTCCTCGTTCAACGTTTCTTTGATACAGCGAGGGTCTCGCGTACGAGTGCGACTCTGCATCGTCTCGTCCCTCGTCCGGAATACGGTCTGGTAGTGTCGGAAGTTGCGCGGACGCACTTTTGCGAACGTCCTTTGGCCGCCTAACACTCGACATCACCCGACCGGAAGTGTTGTGGATGATGGCTGCTTGTGGATGGAGACTGTGAGAGATGGTCCTTGTCAATGGAATTGGGTTCGTGAAATGGCGCTTCTGAAGTGGTGTTCTCAAATGAAGTACTGTCCTATGGCTTGGTCATTCGCTCGCACTGGTGAGTGTTATTCCGTTCATAATGATCATCTTGTCCTACAGATAAATGCAGCTTCTTAACAGATTGCAAAGGAAAGTGTTGTCGGCGCCTGAGGTGGACTGAAGACATGCATTGCGTTAGGACGCCACTTTCCATCTGCAGGCGTGCTTACCTTCCTCCGCGTCCTGCTGCCATACCGTCGGCACCCCTCACTCGCGACGACGGTGACTGCGACCTAACCATAAAGCGCTGTATCATATATCGTCATTGCTGCTTCAAGTCGACGACATTCGCAATCGAAGATTGGTGAGAAAGAGCTTACTGGCCACTTCAAGAACACGTCAAGCTAGTTGATCAGCAGAGCCTTGATTGGTCAGCCGCAGCTTCCACATTAACTTAAAGGTCGGACTATCAGCGCCCGCATCAAGACTGCATCGTGTTACCCCCGATCATACCAGCTCCACCGAACCAAGATGTCAGGCGAGAGACAAGCAGTCGGCGCAATCCGCTTCTATGAGGCCAAATCTGGCGACTACGACGACACATGGCACAGCGATTTCACGAAGCGGTTTCTGTCCTACCTCGACATACAGCCTGGCCAAGAAGTACTAGACTTAGCCTGTGGCACTGGACTGCTGACGTTTCTGGAGGCCGAGGCGGTCGGACCATCAGGCAGCGTGGTGGGCGTGGACGTCACACCAGGCATGCTGGCAATTGCGATGCGAAAGAAAGAGCAGGGTGTTGACAAGTATGCGCATGTGACCTTGCACAGGGGCGATATTCTGCATCTTTACGAGACGGAAGCACTCAAGGGCAGGAAATTCGACATTATTACCGTGGCCTCTGCCTTAGTGCTTTTTCCGGACCCGAAAGCTGCCATTGAGCAGTGGTCTGGATACTTGAAGCCTGGAGGCATTCTCGCAGTCGATGCGACTCATCCAAGGAACCTTGTTTCGGGCATGGTGTTGGACCGAGTAGCGAGACGACTCGATCTCCCGATTCCATACAATCGCTCGTGGAGCAAATCTGAGTTCACGCTCAAGCAAATGATAGAGTCTGCTGGGCTTGAGGTAGAGACTGTTGTAACAGTTGAGAATCAAGCGGGCTATGGCAGGCGTCAATATGATGTGGATCAATGGGACGATTTCTTCGTCGAAAATGTGATTGTCAAGGATGTTGCGAGAACCTTTGCGAACAACGATATACGGAGAAAGGCGCAAGGACTGTATAAGGAAGAGTGGGAGAAGCTTGCGATCGATGGGAAAGTTGAAGAGGTAGATGCAGTGTTTCTAGGGGTTGCTCGAAAAGGTACGGCTCTCGAAACCTCCCTCTGAAGGGAGAATGCTGACTTAGACAGCTGTCGATGGGTCGAAATTCATTGCAGAGGAAGCTTCTGGCGACAGCATCGTCTTCTCGGGCGGTTGTCGCTGTGGCGGCGTGCAATACGAATCGACAGCTGCGCCCACAGGAGGCGTCACCTTGTGCCATTGCCGGGCGTGTCAACAGCTTTCTGGTTCCGCATACATTCCATTTATCGGGGTGCCGAAGACTGCTTTCAAGTTCACAAGCTCTTCCGCGCTCAAAAATCTCAAGCTTTCGGATGTGGCAGAAAGAACCTTCTGCTCCAGCTGCGGCACGCCAATCACTATGCACTACGCGTTTTACGAGGATCGCATCAGTATGAGCATGGGCTCAGTGGACATCAAGACCATGACCTGCGAGCCACCAACGGTCCGGAGACACATCTATCTCAGTGAGAAAGCACCTTGGGTCGTGCTTCCTGACGACGGAACGGAGCGGTGGGGCACGATGGAGACGGCACATTTGCTAGTATCGAACAAGGCTGAGTAGAGTCTAGAAGAAGCAGTGGACTACTGAGAAGGGAAGGCGAATGTCGATGAAGCCGTTGAGTTGGTGCATGTCGGCAAGGACGGCAGCTAGTCGTTTCGCGTCTGCTGGCAGATGAGCCAGCATAAGCAGCACTCCAAAGGGATAGACGTGTCGAGCACACCATGCGCGGATTACTGTGCGGGTCTCGCAGACACAAAGCGCGACTGCGATGCGATGCAGTGTATGTCAGGTAGTGTACCTGGCGGATGGTGGAGAACATTGGCGACGGGATCGTTGTTGCGGTGAGGAACGGATGACGAGGCAATCCTGCCACGCCAACTTCCCAGCCTCACCAAAATCTTAGTGCCAGCCTCCCCGCCAACCACTTGTTTCACACAACTGTTGTGCTCAAAACCGTTTCTTCGTGCTCGTGCTAACTTGTTCCTCACACAATTTGCATCCGATTTCGCTGTACTCAGTTGCACTGCAGTCACCGCCCATTCTTGCATTCCAACTCGCATCAGTCGCTACCGCAAGCTTCCTGCAGGGACCTTATCGATTATCGTCCCGACTACCAACAACACACTTTTGAGCGCTGCACCGCTCTCGCAATCTCAGGGACGGCCAGATCCGCTCGCGACCTTCATTCCAGCTGCTCGCCGAAGCGTTGATCGGTGAACAGACTAGATTCCTCGCCACCCGACTTCGAATCCCGGACCTTTGTTGCTGCCGGCATGCCTTCCCCCGTTATGAGCCGGAATGCCGCCGTTGAGCTCGAGCTCGCGCACCCACCTCAAGTTTCCTGTGCGACCCATTACTCGCCACGGGGAGACGTGCGAACACGCCAGCATACGCGCACCCACAGCACTGCGTCTTTTGCGGAGGAGAGCTTTGACGACGTCGACATCGCCGACTGCATTAGACCACCACCTTCGGCAAGGACCTCGAATACCGCCTACGACCCTCACGCTCCTTCCCCACTCGAAGACTATCCACACTCGGCCAGCAGTAGCCACCAACGCACCCTCACTGGTACCTTCTTTGACAACTGCCAGCCATTCCTCAACCGCGCCTCGACCACAATCCAGCAACATACTTCCAAAGCATCGTTCCACTCACCAACAAAGTCACTCGCCAGCTTTATCCCATCACGTGGCGCCACTGAATCCAACGCGTCACAGCCAAAGATCAGAGCGCTACAGAACTGGTTCAACGGGTCTTCTGCACCGGTAAAGCTTGGTGTAGCACAGCCGAGGGACGAATCCGAATCCGAGTCCGAATCAGAATCTGGGGAAGAGTACGACTCGGAAGGGGACAGCAGCGAGGAAGAGGAAGAAGAACGCGGCACCATGATGGCCAACATCTTTAACCGCGGCCAATCCCTCACACGCGCATCAGAGAGCCCACAACGAGAAGCTCCTCAGACCCCAACCAAATCACAGCAACCGACTGCAGGCAGCAAGTTTGCTTGGCTCCTAAATACACAAAAAAATGCCACAATACCGCCCCCAGTACCGTCGCCTGTCTACCACAACCCCGACGACGAACTTCTCTACCTGAACCTCGCGCAATCACTTTTCCCACACGGGCCGGCCGACCCGCTCGCGCCATCGTCATTCAACGACCTCCTCGCAACTGCCGAAGCACTGCTCAGCCGCTACCAAACCGCATACCGGCAGATGTCGACCGCCCTCGTTGACGCTCGCTCCGAGCAGAGCGCACAAGAAGACGAGCTCGACGAGGCAGACACACGCAACAGGCATTTGAAAATGCAGCTTGAGACTATGGCTGCGCGCGCAAACGAGCAAGACGAGCAGATGCGACAGCTCATGAAAGACCTGGCATTTGAGCGACGAGCCAGGCAAGAAGACGATGCCGCGCGCAAGAGGAGCCTGTCACTGGTCAAGAGCCAAGCAGTCTGCGAGCACGCTGACTGCCCCGCCTCGCCGCGTCGACGAAACCGCATCTCCAACTCCGACATCAGTGTCGACTCCGGCTTCGAATCAGAAGCCGAGACCGACGCCGCGAGCGTCTTTTCGCGGAACTGCATGAGCCCGACCGGCACCGAAATATCCTCCATCCACGAGCCCGAGCACGACGCCACGCCCAAGAACCGCAAGCCCCAGTCCCTCGAGCGAAGAAGCACATATGACAAAATCCGCGAAGGCCCAGTCGATTTCCAAAAGGGCGGATGGGGTTGCGCCAACTGCGAAGGCGGCGCACAGTCTGGTGTTTGGGGAAGATTGGCCAAGGAGCGCGAGGAGAATCGCACGCTGAGGCACAGGGTGGAACAGCTGGAGGATGCTGTTGAAGGCGCGTTGAATGTTGTTGGTGGACCGTGGGGATTGTAGGGTACAATGGGATTCGGCGTTGCATACCAACATGGTAGCATGGGGATATTACGCATGGCACCGTGCGCTGCTTAGCATTTTCGGCGCGCAAAGAGCCGTATAGCATAGTATGAATACCATATTGTCGAGATCAAACATTGCCGTCCATGGACCGTGTGACATTTGTTTGATGGTGTGATCCTATATCAGGGCTTCGTGCAGGGTGCATAGGATAAAACTGCATGGTTATACGATGCCTAGCCGCAGTGTACATAAACACGATGACCTGTATATAACCCGAACGCATAGTCGAAACATGCTGATGTCGAGCCGTACATTTCACTCGAGCACAAACGTCTCAAAGGCGGGTGACATTTCCACCCATCTCTTCAAGTAGACTCTTCCAATGCCTATTCTTTGGTATATTCTCATCCTATCATGCGGCTTTGAGCTAGGTCCAATGAGCATGACGAAGATTTGAGGAACATCCTTTAGATTGTGTAGCAGCTGCTTGTTGATGTCCAGATAGCTGAGATCAGCTAGATGATTCTGCAAAGCTATCTTATGTAACCTGCTGTAATGTGGATCACTAGAATCGAGACCAGGGTGACCTCGAATGGGCAGAGAAGACTCGGGGGTGGAACGGGACGGGCTCGAAGAATGCAGGATGCCCAGCGCATTCGACGATATGATCCTATCTAGCACTTGGAGTTTGGGAGGTAAGCGCATGGGCTACCGTAGAACATACTCGGTGTAGTGAGCTTATGTGGTTCAGGTATGTGGCGGACTACCAATGGCCATCCCATGTCGTCACTGAGCTTTATGGGACCGATAGAGAGTGCTAGTAGTCTGCACTCCGCATGATCCACGGACCTCAATCTGAGTGTGGATTCTTTCGGGAGAAGGATCGAGCCTGCAATTCTTTGCGAGAGGGTTCGAATCAGAATTTGCGTTTGGCCCTGTACAGTCTTTCTAGGGGATGGCTGTGGATATCCATGGTCTAGTAGGAATGCCGCGTTTTGGATGTGAACAGCGATGCAGCTAGCGGCTCGAGGGAATTCGACATGGATGTTGTCGAACATGTCCTTCTTCGAGTAGTCCCGGAACGCCTCACGCCAACAAGAGTGATCATGCTGCCACCGCCGGTTCAGTCGCTCAAGATAGTCCTCGCTGGAACAGTCGATGATCAGATAGTCGGGTGTTTCATCGGAGTGGATGCATCCGTTGAGCCAAGCAAGAGCGGCTATCTTCCGAAGATAGACGCTGCGGGGATGGTAGTTTTGCTTGTCAGCATTGATTGGAACAATGGTCTCCCAGTTCATTACAGTTGGCGATGTCTTCTCCAGTATGCAAGGCTATGACTAAGGTGACTATAATCATTGAAGACTGTAGGGCCCCTCATGGATGTCCAAGACCAGGACGGGAAGGTATTCTTTGACGTGGATTTTCGAGGCGAAGAGTCGAGATCACCTGGTTGCCATAACATTGCGCGGTCAAAGTCATCCTATGGTATGCCGATAGAAGTCTTTTGCGCATGGAGAGCGAAGAGAAGGCACGGATGATATCATCATCATATGTAAGCTTTCTCTGAGTGTACTCTTCCACCATCGCAAGCACAATGTTCTCTGTCCCGTACGATGATTCAGGATCTTCGACTGGGCCTTCTGAGAACGTCTCCCTGTATTTTCCATGTCCTCTCTGCATATGAAGTCCGTCGTTGGTGAAGAAGAAGATCGTAGACGGAGCAATGTGCTCCTGATAGGTCCACCCACGGCTTCTCCATCGACTATGGAACAGACTGAAGTCTAGATTTTGAACGCACTCAACGAGTTGGAAGTTTTGTGTCAGCTTGAGCATTCTCTGTTTGGGCAACCTAGGTCGACTGACTCCAACTAGGCCATAGTCAGCGTCAGCACCTACAGCTGCGACAATTGCAAGCG
This sequence comes from Setomelanomma holmii, assembly GCA_010015745.1. Lineage (NCBI taxonomy): Eukaryota > Fungi > Ascomycota > Dothideomycetes > Pleosporales > Phaeosphaeriaceae > Setomelanomma > Setomelanomma holmii. The sequence goes on from ML978181.1 coordinate 21,735, forward strand.
CCGCCTGGTTATATATGCTCGCCATCTGGTCTAATTTTCTTGATTTCTGATAGCTAGCATCGTCCTGACAGATGCAGAGCCGATCTATCCATAGGTATCGGTATTTTAATTCCTTGCAAACAGTCATGGCATCGGTGACAGTCTGTGATAACTGGAACTGGTTCAAACTTCCCGGTTTCCTGAGGCGTTGCAAGCTAGACATTGTGCTTTGAACTTGACCGGCCTCCACTTTCCACACGTATGACAGCGCCACGTATTGCGAATTGGGTGGGAGATGATCGATATTGCCTCTTTCGACATCGATGACACGGACGTCTTCAAGCGCTTTCGGTGACAGGAACATGTTGTGTTTGTTCATTCGTCGTTCAGCCAAGTCTTGTACCCAGTGCTGTGCCAGGTCCCAGTCCACATACTGACTCAAGCGCAGTGACTCGCTTCGGCTGTCCTCCATGCAGAGATGGGTACCGCCTTTGAGAAGGTCGATGAGACAGTGACCTCCTAGTGTAGAGTCTCGGAAGAGCCCGAGCTCGTCAGATGGTGAAGCAAACCCTGCTAGGTAACTGCATAGTTCGCAATACTCATCATCTGTTGATAGATCGTCCACGCATATTGCAAGCGAGGTCCAAACTCTTATCTCAGGTAGGGCATCAACTGGACCGTTCAAGATATGTTCGATTCGCAGATGTTTGCGACGGTCACACAGATGCAGGAGGCTTTCGGACGCGGCGTCATCGCAGGCCAGACAAGGCTGATGGAAGAGCAGGCGCTTGGTGAATGTACTAGCTTGGAAGCTAGGAGCTAAGTTCGGATGAAGGATAACATTTTGCGAGGAACAGCGACTGCAGGCATCATAGCAGCCAACGATGGTTGTTGCCATCGATCGGTACGCAGATCAAGTCGACAGGTTTGGTGGACACGAAGTGCCCAGGTGGGGCTTAGCCGCAGTTGGTTTGGCAAGAAATGTCTTGCAACCTTGGAAGGCACAGAAGGTTCCAAGGTTCCTGCGTCCATATCCTTCAGCCTGATAGCTGATCCGGCGGGTGGTCCTGCGTCAGACCACCACGATGATCGCATAATAAGCAATCGTCCCAGGCGGCTACTACTACAGTCTCATGAGCAACAGTGCGACTCGTTCCTTCTACTCTTGCCGTCCGAGCAGCTGTCAATCACCCTCACAAGGGTTTGAAATAGCTTAGGTAGTCTTCCTGCTGCACAGCTCCAGCTCCCATCAGACACCGTATTCCGCTCTCCAGCATGTATCGATAAGGGCTGCGCGAACGTATACCCGCAATACAGAGGGAACGACCGTACACAGAATACGGATGCTAGGAAACTTTTACTGCCTTGTAAAATTGTCGCTGGGTTAGATGGCATACATGAAAGCCTTCAGCTGGGTCCCACCGGAGACAACAAGAAGCGGTATTGGCCCTAAGCGTCTTTTTGGCTGGCCACAAAAGCAGCTTTATCGACGTCAAAGCGACCTCAAACGTATTGGGAAATGTTCCGATGCAAGCGAGCTGCAAGCCAGTAATGTGCCGACAGCTGTGGGGAGACCGCAATTTCTCCGCCCTGGACGTTTCAACACCCCTCTCACGAGGTGCTCAAGCCAATCTATGATAAACAAACGCCAAGAATATCTCAGAGACGCTTGTGGACGTTTTGGCCAGGACTGCTTGATGGTTGGAGAGCTTGTAGAGATCCCTTGTAATGTTGCATTGCTTCGAAGAGGACTGCCCCTTCGAGAGTATCATGGCCGTGCAACATAGCACTTCATTATGCTGGCCAAGAGATATGGCTTTATACCGGGATCCCTTCATTAACCCGGATGGTAGAGTATATGTTTGCAGGTACACTTGATGTGACCAGCTTGACTATGCACCAGTCACTGCAGACTTCACCTCCTTCACCCGTCCATCCAGTCAAGAGAAAGTCTGCCCACCATGCACTTTCCCATCCTCTTCCTCGCAGTCTACGCCTGCACCGCCTCAGCAGCCATAACTTGGACGCTAGCCAAAGCCTCCAACCCCACCGCCGATCAATCAGACGCGTACACCAAGATCGAAGCCGCCATGAAAAAAGCCGTCCTCCGGTACTCCAAGTACTCCGACGCCGTCAAAACCATCCGCGTCGCCTACGCGCCCGGCGTTCCAACTGCGGAGGCAAACTACAACGGTGACCTGCGCTTCGGGTCGGATCGCGCGTACATGACGGAGCGCACGGCGATGCATGAGATCAGCCATACACTTGGTGTTGGGCAGACGGCGGCTTTTACAAGCAAGTGTGCGTCGGGGGATTGGAAGACTGCGTTGCCGTTGTTGAGGAGCTGGGATGGTGCGAGTGCGAAGATCAATTGTGGGGGTGGGCATTTTTGGCCGTATGGGCTGAATTATGAGACGGAGTGGAGTGAGACGAATGCGAATCGGCATGTGCAGCTTGTGGAGGCGATGTTGACGGATGGAATGTAGAGGCTTGCGTTGATAGTCTTCATGTACATACTGCTTGTCCTGGCGCTTGCATGGAGAGGATTGCCGTGCTACCACCGTTACTTCATCTGGCCATTGTCCTCTCACGCAAAGGTCTGCCGAGCAATAAGATCCCGCTCTTCCTCTGTTGCTTGCATCCAATCAACACCGTCCCAATAAGTGCGCCAAACTTCTCCATTCAACCCTCTTCTAAATGTGTTTATTGACCCTTCCGTGAAGCCACTTGGCCTCGCAATCGAGACTGCAATGTCTGTACCATGCGTGAGAGGGAAAGTCTCATCGATGCATTTAATGAAGGTACTCGGCCATAGCGGGTGTGTCCAGTCTCCGTTAGTGAGCGCAAATCGAACGCGGATCTTGCGATCATTAGAATTTGCGCGTACGTAGTACGGTCTTGGGCACACAGTCCCCGAGAAACGAGACGTCTTCGGCACTGACATGCTCTGGCGATGGCTTATACTGGCGCCTCCTATCGGATTTTCGCTGTGCGAAGGCCGACACGATGGTGGACAGATAACGTTCTGCTAGGATGTATCGATGCTTGTCAATTGGTGCGATTGCGTCGATTATGGTGGCAAGCTCAGGTATCGGATCGTTGGGCTCGGGAAAATGACACACAAAGTCAGGTTCGTCAGTAGAACAAGAATCTCGGAGAAATACTTGTAGCTCCGAGAACAGCTGCCGATTGCTCCTAGCGAGACCAAATCGCCAGTAGGACGGGAAGCAAGGTGAAAACCCCGTACGAGCGTTGTCAGTGAATAGAAGCCGTCGATACGTGACCCTATAGTGGTACTTGTAGATTGCTAGACGCAACTCAGCTGGTAGTCGAAGGAGAGGGGATGGCTCTAATGCTGATTCTATTTTAGTCGAGGTAGGTACGTGACGACAAATCTTGTGACAAGTCGATGTGGTGCGGCGAGGGCTCTTGAAGTGGAAGATGGAAACGATCAATTGATACTTGTAAAGCATGATGAGAACAGAGCCTGAATATAAGGAAACAACAGTTCGCATAGTGAGGAAATAGCAAATAGCCAATCGTAGATGAGCTGGGCCGTGTGAGGCGATGCGGCGATCGTGCGGAGAGAGGCGCGATTGGACGGGAGACACGCATCCCTTATTTGGAGGATGCTTGTCTCACTAGGCATATAATGTATTTATTAGACCTTGCGTGAAGGAAGTTGAGTACTTCCAAGGCTGTGTCCACGTTCGTTACTGTGCACATTCTTGCGAGGTAGGACAATGCTGATTCGCAATTTCTGCAGGTCTGTCATCGTTTGATGCTTGCCTTCTTTTCGATGCCACTCGGCACTACGTAGAGTGTGAAGAAGTAGAGCTGAAGACGTGCAAGAGAGAAGTCGTTAGGACAAACGCGAGCTGGACCCTGTCTTGGCGCACATGGAGGCCCCTGCTTCCTCCGCGGTCTGCCCGCGTGGAGCTCCAACAAGCAAGCACCCGTCCCTCACGCCCCGTTCTCGTACCACGTTCATATTCGCGCTCCCAAAATGCTGTCCGGTATTCTCATATTCAATCAAAAGGGCGAGAACCTCATCTTTCGCGCCTTTCGTAACGATTGCCGCCCCCGGCTCGCCGATGTCTTCCGCATCCAAGTAATATCCAATGCCCAAGTACGGTCGCCAATACTTACACTCGGATCTACAACCTTCAGCCATGTCAAGCACGAGAATATATATCTGGTCGCGGTGACGAAGAGCAATGCCAACGCTGCATTGGTATTCGAATTCCTATACCGCTTCGTGGGGCTAGGAAAGGCATACTTTGGGAAATTCGACGAGGAGGCAGTCAAGAACAACTTCGTGCTGGTATATGAGCTGCTCGATGAGATTCTCGACTTTGGATATCCTCAGAACACCGAGACGGATACCCTGAAGATGTACATAACAACAGAAGGTGTCAAGTCGGAAAGAGCCATGGTAGGCATCCTCATGATATTGTGCGATGTAGTGGCTAACTTGTGTGTAGGAGGACTCATCCAAGATTACCATGCAAGCTACCGGCGCCCTTTCTTGGCGAAGAGCCGACATCAAGTACCGCAAAAACGAAGCGTTTGTCGACGTAATCGAGGACGTGAATCTGCTCATGTCAGCGACTGGAACAGTACTACGAGCAGACGTCAATGGACAGATCATAATGCGGGCATATTTGTCTGGGACACCAGAGTGCAAATTCGGGCTGAACGACCGGCTGACACTGGGCGAGGATCATCTGCAACAACCATCAGGAAACAAGGCAGGCGCAAAAGCTACACGAGCGGCAGCTGGCAGTGTGACTCTCGAGGACTGCCAATTCCATCAGTGCGTTAAGCTCGGAAAGTTCGACACAGACAGGATAATATCCTTCGTGCCTCCAGACGGTGAGTTCGAGCTCATGCGTTATCGTGCAACGGAAAACGTCAACCTACCCTTCAAGGTGCATGCCATCGTCAATGAGGTCGGCAAGACGAAGGTTGAGTACAGCATCGCGATCCGTGCCAATTACGGCTCCAAGCTCTTTGCGACTAACGTTGTGGTGCGGATACCTACGCCACTGAACACCGCCCGTATTACGGAACGAACCTCACAGGGCAAGGCCAAATACGAGCCGGAGCACAACAACATCGTTTGGAAAATTCCCCGCTTCACCGGTCAAAGTGAGTTCGTGCTAAGTGCGGAGGCCAGCTTGACCAGCATGACGAATCAGAAGGCGTGGTCCCGGCCACCCCTCAGCCTCAACTTCTCGCTACTGATGTTCACAAGTTCTGGGCTGCTTGTTCGCTACTTGAAAGTGTTTGAGAAGAGCAATTATAGCAGCGTGAAGTGGGTGCGCTACATGACAAGAGCTGGTAATTATGAGATAAGGTAAGTGTCTATCGAATGCGCGGTTGCTGAACGATATTGACACATATCAGGTTCTGATTTTATAAGCACGCGTATTTGTCTTTGTACTCGTTTTTCAGCATAGTATTGAGGCGTTCAGGGATTGCGGCAGTCGATTTCCAGGAAGATGCCTCAGGTGCTCGTTCAGTATCACCAATATTATGTTGTGTGGTCGAGCGAACCAACCCTCACGAAGCCATTGCGAACGGCCACATTGCTTTTCACTCAAGAGAGCAAGCACTGTGCGCAACATTGACACATTCAGCGCAAGAGCATGTAAATTGTGAGTTCCGTGGTGAACCCCAGGTTCCGAACCAATGGGCGGGAACAAAACTTATCGTCGCGAGCTTGTGACCTGTTAGCGACTTGTACAAGCAAGGAAGGACGAGCATTGCTGTCCATAGGGTTACATGCTGTGTCGTGTCATGTTCCCCAGGGTGACCACGGCGTTGGCAGATGGAGCGGGGCATATCGAGACGATAAGGAAGAGAAGACATAGGCATGTCCGAACCAGACTTCATACTCTCCTCTCGGTCAGGTCGGCAAAATGGAGGCCATTACGGCTGTGGGACTAGCATCCAATATCATTCAGCTTGTCGAGGTTGCTAAAGGAATCACTGCCACCGTGAGGGACATATCTACGTCAACCTCTGGCTTCTCATCGGAGACTGAGCGATTTCATAAGTTGCAAGGGTCGTGCGCAGCGACATCGACACTCTCTGTGACCCAAAGTCTGCGTCGAAACTGCTCAACGATGACCTTAGCAGATACGTTGCTATTCTCCGCGACCAGATCGATGATTCTGTGGTCCAACTTAATGGCCTCCGACTCGAGCATCCCAGGTCCTGGTCAAAATCATGCAGAGTCGCAATCAAGATTCGGTGGAGGCGTGATCGCATAGAAGGCTATGTGAATGCTATCCGCCATATGAGCACCGAAGTATCCGTTAGCATCGTTACCTCTACCATCCCAGGAATGGATACAAAGCTCGACGATGTCCTGGCCGGACATGCTCGAACTGACTCACAAATTCCGAACCATATGGCCCAGCTCATGAATCTGGTTCAAGCCAACCATGATAAGAGCAAGGAAAGTACCAAATTACCACTCGCTATGCAACATTGGTCCAGAGCTCATGACGACTTTGAAGAACAACTGGGCTGTCTCCGGTCATTATACTTCCACGAGCTTCGGGTTCGGGAAGACGATGTTAAGCAAGCTCGTGAAAAGACATTTGGGTGGATCATGGATCCCGACGACGTCGCCGTAGAGAGCAACGCAAGCATTACAATACCCAAGTCTCCACCAGAACACAACAGAAATACTTCAATCTTCCTTGAATGGCTTAAAAGCGAAGATGTACGTGAGAGCATCTTCTGCATCTTCAACAAGCCCGGCGCAGGCAAGAGCATTTTGATGAAGGTTATCGCTCATCATGACATGCTAGAACCATCTCTTGGCAGTTGGGCGAGGAATCGGCACATTGTCACTGCTCGATACTTCTTCTGGACTCATGGCCAAAGAATCCAGCGCTCCTTACAGGGACTGCAGCAATCCTTGCTGCTCTAGATACTGAAGCATCACCGTCGACTCATTCCTGTCGCCTTCCCGGATCGCAGTTAGATCATTGGCAGTCACGATTACAAATTTTCATAAGACGAATTGATGCAGGCACTGGACCGCATTCTTGCTGTTGCAGATGCACATGCTCTCTGTTTCTTCTTTCTCATCGATGGCCTGGATGAATCAAATGATCAAGGAAATAATGTCAATCGAGGCTCCCAAGTGCTCTTACTTCTTGACTTCCTCGAAAGGTTCCGCCACCGATCTTGGCTGAAATTTTGTGTCTCCAGTAAACCTTGTCCTTCGTTCAGAAAGGGGTACGGACAAAAGGGAGGCTGGTGGCTGGCACTGCACGACTTGACCAAAGACGAAATCGAAGCTTATGTCCAAGAGACTCTAGGCAGGAATGAGACTTTTAAAGCACTTGCGGCTAAAGACGAAGACTATTATGACATTGTCGCCGAGCTTGTTAGCGCAGCAGAAGGTGTATTTCTATGGGTGTATCTCGCCTGTTGTTCTCTTTTGGTGAGTATCACAAACGAAGACCGAATTTGGGACCTGCAGGCGCGACTACGCGAACCACCTCATGAACCGAGAGACCTTTACATCTATCTACTGACAAGCGTACCACGGGAATATTAGGAGATGTCAGCCAAGTTGCTGCTTTTTGCTACCGATGGATTCCACCGACTCGATTGCACCTTGCTGCTCCAGCATTACCTTGATGAAAAAGTGCGTGGCAATCTGAAGAAAGAACAAGAAGTGGATTTTTCACGTCTGCATTTGGAGTCCATAAGAGCGAAAGAGAGAATTGGTGCGCTCAGTACAGGATTTCTCGAAGTTATCCCTGCTGCTTTTTAGGACTGGACTGGAGCGGCATCGGACATCTACGGACTTGGATTCGATTATATTGGTATCTCTCATCGAAGCGTCGGCGATTTCGTGCGAGAAAAGGATGTATAACAACGGCTCGTCTACATGGTCAATTCTCTCGAAGCGCCCCACTTCTTCAGGGCCGCACTCGCTCTAACGCAAGATTTCTCACGCGCAATCAACTCTAGCCTGACGCAGTTCAATCAGTCGGCGGCCCGGCGTGTCGTTGGGCGAAAGTTTCTTTGATCATCTGGGACATTCTATTTCGCTACTTTGATAAGCTGTTCAGAGAGGCGGAAGATGACTGGCGCAAAGAAATTTATTTGAAGCTGTCGGAACAGCTGATGGTGTCGTGCTGGTCCGATTGACTGACGTTGCATTCCAGCCCACTCGACACTATTGTAACGCCATTAACTGTTTTGTATACTTCCAGAGTTGGCGCTGGTGGCGTCCGGCAATTTTGTCGCAGATACATTACCGCGAGCTCGCTTTAACAATGATAATTGGGTGGGCCAATAGATGTCAGCTGCAAGTTCGCCGACTGAACATCTGCATCAATGAGTTGTACGAAGAGCCAGGTCTACTTTGAGTTTTGGCGGAGGGACATTATGATATAATCGCCAACCTGGTAGCGTCAGGACTCGATCTCAGGATCACGTACAAACACACAGGGTTAACGCTCATGATGTCGCTTCTGTCGGACGAATTTACCGGAAAATATTTCAATAAATGGCGCTTCGACAAATTGCAGCAACTTATTATTTAGCTAGTACGCGATGGTGCTTCGATTGACTTCAATTACAAATTCACCTTCTTTGCTTGCTGGGATCCATCCCATCACTACAAGTGTAGAATAGTCAAAGCTCAAAGAAAAGATATCGCGACGTCTTACGAGCCGCACCAAATCGCTCGCGAAACTAGTGAAGAGAGTTGGGCCGCCGGAAATGCAATGGATGATTGCATGATCTTGCGTACCGCGCGAGCGATTAAAGCGGGCGTAGCGAAGGTCATCCACGCCAACCATGAGCCTGACGAGTGGTCTGACATAGAACTCCTCGAGGAGCAATCATTCTCGGGTGCGGAGCTGCTGAAGGACCTGTTCGATCGCGATATGTCTGCGGGACCCAACATAACACCTCTTCCGCGAGATATGGAATGTCTCCTACCGCCAAAGTCCAGACATTGTGAGACGCCGCATGCTATTCGTGACAGAATACTCGGGCATGTACGTTCGCTAAAACATCCGAACGATCGAGCTATGGATCTGGATACTACAGCTTGACCTCCGCATGGATGATCGTCGACCGCAACGACGTAGAGACCGGAAGCTACCCTGGTGTTTGATTGGAGAAAAGACAGCTTCAAAAGCATGAGCTACATGCTAGTCCAAGTACAGACATCTAGAAGGTCTCTCGGGAATTCACAGTGCTGTCCAACCTCGAAACGAAGGCAACCATAGGACAACTGGCCATATATCCTTGCGGGAATGAGATCAACAGTCCCAAAGACCTTCATCCAAGTACACTGAGCATAGGAAAAAGACTTTCGCCCTCATGTATCTCTGACCCAACCAAATCATCTGTACTCATGGCTGCCATATCCAACAGCCAGGTCTTTACTCTACTTAGGCTCGGAAAGCCAACCCCTTGGCCATATTCATTCCGTCGACGAAATTTGCAGCGTTCCATGGGCTACATGTGTTCTCTGCCACCGCCCGAAATACAGTCTCCACTTTCTTGACTCGATCAACGAGACCTTATCTTTCCTTCCCGCAAGAAGTAGCGATGGCAAACATGATGCCGCCACCGAGCATCGATGAAGTCGACCAGCACTAGGGGCGTGGTCGGACGGCTGCAGGAGATATCATTGTAGCCAGGAAGGCAGCATGATTGAGATTGAAGATTGCAACTATCTCAGATACCACAATTCTGAATCTACCTTATTGATTGTACAGCAAAAGCAATAAATCCTATGATTGAGACGCACTGCCATCACCACCAGACATACTCGACTCGCTTGTTCCCGAATAAGTTTCAAATGCTTCAGCTCTGCTTTCTGCCTTGCTTTCTTGAAGCGCGGTCTCGTGCTCCCAAAGCCCATCGGCCTTCCATGTCCGCCCTTTGTAGACCTCTTTCAAGGTAATATGTTTTTGCATCTCGCATTTGATGGCGAGTACCACAAACAATTGCCTGAGCTAACCCTTTTTGACGTGGTCGGGGTCGTCTTCGATTCCATGATAATCTGTTCGGATCTTATTGAGCTTGCACTTCTCGTCTTCAGTCAACAGCCTCTCAAACTCGGCCTTGAGCTGTCGCTGATTGGTGCGATCTTCTGGATCTGGGCCATAGCCTTCTTTGGTCACGCATGTCCATCTCCAGTACCACTTGAGTAGAGCCTGCTTTCGAAGAAGCTTCTCCTGTTGCTCCCTCTCTTCTTGCCTTCTCTTTCTGCACAATGCAGTTGCTTCAACAATTTCTAGCGGTTGAAGCTCTTCTAGCTTACCTGTACTGATCGCCCACTGGTCACTTTTTAATTTTGGTTTTCTGAACTCTTCATCGAGGTAACTTATCCACCTGTCGCACGCATCACCCCCAAACACATGGGTATGACCGTTGTCCCTCACTTCGCGCCAGGTATCATCATCCTCCATTCCATCCAATCTGTTGGAGTCGGTACCGAACAAAATCTCGTGCGCCGCTCGTACAAAAGCTTCTGCCCAATATTCGCCTCCTTCTGACCTGTGCGGAATATTCCATGGCGCACCGTGTTTGGCGAGGCCGGAGGCAAATATGTTTCTTATCATGGCGTTATCGCAGAGAGCAAGAAAAGCCATTGTAGAATTGTTGCTTGACGGTGTCGGCAGGAGGAGTTATATTATCGCCAGCTAGACCGGGGACGAACCTCCAAAGATAAAGGAGGTACAAATCCAGCTTGTCAGCGTTGCTGTCGATGGGCAGGATGGTCGGTGGCCCGAAGAACACTCGTCTTGGCATTTTATCTCAAAACAGTGTCGGTATGTCCTTTGAGTGAGGCGGTGGTTGAACCCTATCTGTAGAAGGGTTTCAGGTAGTGATGCTTGGAGTTTTGCAGCATACAGAAGATGATGTTCGTCCGCACTTTTTATACTTTGGATCAGTTCATTGACTGTGATATATCGAGGATGATGTAGCATTCAACATGGTGGCTCTTTGTATATCGCTCAGCGTAGTCAGCGCACTGGACATCGCCAGGCCCGAACTTGGACTCGGAGTCGTGAAGAATGAGCAATGGTATAAGCACGGACTCGGACCTTACGCTTTACACTACCACTAAGTCATTGTTGACTATACGTTGCACACGCAAGGATTACTCGGTTCAGAACTACAAAATGTGGAATCAGCCTCTCGAGCATTGTCTTGACTTGAGGTAAGCAGTCTCCCGGCTTCACGATATAGTCTTGACTCATCATGCCACCGCAGCCCGACACCACCTGGCAAAGAATCGTAGCCAATAAAGCCGCCAAACTGCGGAGAAATTCTCTCTTGCTCTACCTCTGGAAACTCATGCCGGCAACCAGTGATGGTATCATACCACCGGATGATAACACCAAAGTCTATCTATACCGAAAATTTATTCAGAGCTGTGAGTACAAACAAGCCGCAGAATCCAGCATCAAAGCACTCTTCGACCGCACTTACAGCGAACGCGGCTACCCATGGCTACCGGAACATACTCTCGCGACAGAAAGTGGAAAAGCCTGGGTCACTACGTTTGCGCAGGCTGCTATCAAGTTTCGCATTGGTAATAGGGATGCGAAGTCTAAGACTGTGAAGCAGATTAGTCAGGAGACGATCAAGCTTGTTGAAGATAAAGTGTATGTAGATTGGTTTCCGATACTAGATGAGATATTCAAGAAACTACTGGCAGAGGAGGAAGACGAGCTCAAGGACACGGCGGCTGCTGAGGCGAGTCGTTTCAAGTAGCAAACAAAACACTGCATATGCTCATTGGAGAGCTTAGTGTGGCATGATTCCCATCTGCGTCGAATTGAGTTGAACTTCTTACTGGCCACCATTCCCCAGGCTCCGGCTCCACCCATCCCACCGAAGATTTTCGAATCGTACGCAACATGATATATCCCAGGCCGATTATCGTGCGCATCAAGCCAATCGTGGAATAAATTGGGCCCGGAAAAGGGCTGGATGACATCGTATTCATGGATGGTGTTAGCGCAGCGAAGCAGATGCGCATGGTGAACATAGGAGATTTTCCATAGTAGGTCTGATCAGTGTTATTCGAGAGGTCGAGAGGGTAGACCCAGATGATGTGAACGCTGGGAAGAGTGAATGGATTTGAGAAGAAGGTACTTGCCAGATCCTAATGCCCAGGGCAACGAGGTCCGTAACTGTGGTGCGGTGGTCTGATGCCACGATGCATTTTTTCTAGCGGTGCCTAGGAAGAACGGGGAGAGTGGGGAGTGAAGGGAAGGGAAGGGGTAGCTTCAGCTGGGGATGAAGTTTGGGATACCATTGTCCGGCGCTCGAATTCGGGATCTTAAAGGAATTATGGAGATAGTTTGTGATCTTATAATCCTTAGTGAAGGTCACAAACGCTTTAGACGTTCGTCTCTATACCGGTACTGGTGATGATCAAGGGCCAGCATGTGTAGCTTAGGGTCCTAAAATGTATACGTTGCTCGCGGCTTTCCTGGATTGGGATGATCAAGGCCATGTGGGAGTGATGTGATGTCAAGCATGTGACACGCATTATCTTTGTCCCTATTCGTTCTCACTGGGCCCTATGTGACCACGCACCTTTGTGGCGACACTTTCATAAGTGGTAATGCCACTCCCAATTCCCAGGAAATGTTCTGCCGGAACAAGATTCTTCGGAGGGCTCTTCGCTGATGGGACAACTTCAACATTCGAGGGCCTCAAGTCCTGTAGTCTCCGTTGATCGTAACATACTCATGCGAGAAGTCGCACGTCCAAAACACAGCCTCTTCCTTGTAACCCTTATTCTCGCTCAACTGAACCTTGATCTCCAGATCTTCTGCCTCTAGGATCTTCGCAGCTCGGGCCTCATCTACTTGCTCTGGCTCGCCGCGAACAAGCAGCTTCAGCTCCTCGCTACCGTCTGTTGGTACGAAGCTCACGCTCGTCTCCTCGGGTGTAACAGAATCGACGCCCTCAGCGTACCCTGTCGCGCACAAGATACGGCCCCAGTTGGCGTCCTTGCCATACAATGCGGTCTTGACGAGTGGTGAGCGAGCGATGGTCGACGCGACACGGTGCGCATCTTTGTAAGTAGCAGCATTGGTGACACGAATGGTGACGAACTTTGTTGCACCTTCGCCATCGCGAACCACGAGCTTAGCAAGATCGATTGCAAATTCAGTCAAAGTCTTTTGGAACTCCAGGAAATCTTCAGATGTTGTAGATGTGATTGTTTTGCCACCAGCTGCGCCATTTGCAAGGAGAGCGACGGTATCGTTTGTTGATGTGTCGCCGTCGATGGAGATGCTATTGAACGATTTGGTGATGGCGGATGTGAGAGCCGCCTGCAATGGGCCAGCAGCAACTGGCGCATCGGTGCAGATTATGCCCAGAAGAGTCGCCATGTTGGGGTGGATCATGCCAGCTCCTTTGGTCATGCCTGCAATGTGGTATTCCTCTGCACTGCTTGGGAGACTGAATGTTTTCGAAACGAGCTTGGGAAAGGTATCTGTTGTGCATATCGCCCTCGCAGTGCTGAGCCAGTGCTCGTGTGATTCTCCGAGGTTGTAGTGTGCAGTCGGTATCTTATCCAGAATCTTTTGGATCGGCAGGCGCTGACCAATGACACCGGTGCTCATGACAACGCTTCGACTCCCTTGACCGTCGTCTCCCCCATTGCTGTCTTCGTAGAAGCATTGGTCCGTCTTTTTGCCCATGGAAATAGCATCCTCAATCCCGCCTCGCCCTGTGACAGCATTTGCGCATCCTGAGTTGACAATGATTGCCCTGACGCCGTCGCCTTTCCGCTTCTTCAGCATGTCCCTACTGACCGTGACAGGCGCCGCCTGGAACTTGTTTGTAGTAAAAACCGCAGCACCAGCACATGGTGAGTCGGATGCTATAAGGGCAAGATCGTCGAAGCGCGTATTCGAGGCCTTGACGCCGACATGTGCGCTTCCCACCGTGAAACCGAGGGGGTACGCGCCACTTGTTGGGACGTACTTCTTCTTCGCAGAAGGAATGGTTCCTTCGCCTGGCGCGGCATAGTGTCTGATTTGAGACGACATGATTCGGTTCGCGCGAGCGATGAAGCGGGGATTTGGACGTGTGAGAGCCATGATGGCTGCTAATGGTACAGGATGTATATTGCCTATAGTGGTACTGTTAGTGCAGCTGTATCCAAAGTAACTGCGCAGACTCCTCGCACGCGATGGCACTCGACAGTGTGGGCTTATTGAAGTTTGGCAAGCTCACAAGCATGTGCAATCATACGATCTCACCACATGAAGAACGTAATTAGACATACCCTTGAGTATTATAAGCGACTTTCACTCTTCTGACTCACTCAATTGGCGTCCTGCGCCCAACAAGTGACTCTATCTCTTCACGCCAAAAAATGTTGCTGGAGGATGCAGCTCCGCCGTTATCGCATCCACCCCGCGATAGGCTTTCGCTAAGCCCATCCCTGCTTAGCCTGAAAGAAGCATCCTAGAAGTCGAGTCACTCATGAGATGCAGAACAAGCACCATTTCTGAAGCTGCATTATCCTGCAGATCCCAAAGTCGTGAATAATACGATAGAGACAAGCCAAGCGCTAGGGTCGATACTACAACGAATCTCTGAACACAACCTTCTACGTAGAAGTGCTAGTAATATATCCCATCTCACTGACTCCGAACTACCTCCCACAACCATCCTCCTGCAGGTAGCAACTTCGCCATAGAGCCTTTGATCTTTGTACGAGGGGACGACGACAATGAATCGCATGTGTGGTTCCACGAGTTCAATCTTTGTTCCATATCCTGCACAACCACTTTCTTTCTCCACGTTTCAGCCCGCAGAGCCTCACAAACTGTGGGAGGAGCCTTCCACACGCCGCCTTGAGTAAACTGCCTGCCCTCCTTTACCGACCTTTCAAGTGATTCCTCACGACGTCATAACCCAGCTGTGAGGCTACAATGGGCTGAGCCTCATGTTCCCAAAATATCCTCCGATGCGGATGCGCTAACCGCATTCAGTGCACACCATCGGAACTCCATGTCGGACATCTTCACTCGAGCAGATGCGGGATTGGTAATGCGTGGAGGTGTAGTCATCAGCATCTCATCGCACATAAGCACGCCTCCATTATGACTTCCGAAGATAACGACTACTTTCTCGCTGTGCGATGTGTTCTAAGTCGTTTACTCCGCACGATAAGGACAGCGGTACCAATACCCTGCCACAACCACCACGCAAAAACAACGAAACCCACCTAACTACATGTCCATGTACACGTTCCTTTTTAAAACATGAAACATGCCATTTCCTTCCCTAGCCCTCCTCACCCCTTTCAATCGTCCCTACGTCTTTCTCTAGACCCTGTTGTTCGCCGCACGTACCAAAAAAGCACGCATATCCTTTCCGACAGCCACACTGCACATTCAAATGTTTCACGTCACCAAAGTATCGTTGGCGCGTTGTGGTCCTATCTCTTTCGGAAGCAAAAGCTGGGGGCCATGTCCAATCGGACTCCGCAAGCTCTATTGCAACAATGCCTTTGTGATCCTGATGGTGTGAAAGAAAAAGAAAGATGCAGGTAAGCATTGCTTTGTTGGGTGTATTTACTCAGGGTCACCTGCCCGAAGATGATGGTTTCATGTCTGAATTCAGCTCTCCTGTGTCGAAGACCCTATCAGTACGCTCAGATATTTGTTAAAGAGTAGCGACCCTCCTTGGCCGACCTTCATTTTCGAAAGTGCATTGAGCCTTGACGAATCCCTCCTTTTACGGTACCTACTCACAATGTCTCCGGTACAACGAACAATGCGTTTCGCTAGGCGCGCGGACGACCGTACGCGCTCGTCCAACACAGAGGGTGGTGTACCAACTGCGGTGCGAATCGCGCAAGACACAGTTGTTCCATCACCGCCAACGTCCGCTGCCGCTAGCGCGGCGACCACTTCTAGCACAACATCGCTCGCGGCGGCCTCGCAAACGTCCACACCACCGGCAAATCTCGGACTGTCTGGTGGGACAAAGATTGGCCTCGCCATGATCCCCGTCGTCGTAGTGCTGGTCGGACTATACATTCTCTTCCTGTTCTGGTATCGCAAGCGCCGCGCAGGTCGTAAATCAATCCAGGGCTCGATATCACCTCCTGTGCCCGAAAAGGACCAGCCTTCATACAACAGCTCAATCGCGAGTCGACGACGGAGTAGCAAGGTGTTCCACATGTCCGCGTTCAGTGCGCCAGTTCACGACGATCGGTACCGCGAGGCACAGTTTCTCGGTGACAAGACGCAGCTAAGCCAAGCAACAAAAGAGGGAAAGACTCAGGCTACCGCGGTCGCGGCGCCGATGAGGAGTCCACACATGGTCGAAGCGGACATGGACTCGCCAATCGATGCTAGTGGTCCCTTTCGTTTAAAGCGAGGGGACACGATCAAGCGGTGTAGCATTGGACCTGAGCTGGCACGACTGTGGCCATCGTCACCTACTTCAGCTTGGCTGAAGCCACTCAACTACAACGAGGAATACCCGGCACCATTGTCAAGGAGGGAAAGCTCCGTCTGCAAGGAGCGATCAGCTCGGAAAATCCACTGAAGCGAATGCTTGGCTCTAAAGGGTCCAAGATGTGACGAGGGGACAACGTCGAGTAGCACGAATCAACGAATAGACGAACGACTTTGGTTTTCATGTTAGATGGGAGCAACAAATTGGAGTTCAGGCATACCCGGAAACATTTCCTTTGTTACGATCGATATTCTCTTCATTCATGTATATCATCTGCAGACGTGTTAACGAAGACGAATACTAAGACTTCAACTGGTTGACGAACCATCTGCTTGCGCGCTCCTAGCTTCGTCTTTGCTTTGCGCATCGCGTCCTATGAACGTGGGTATCATTAAAATTCTCTCCTTCTTCTCAGCCATAATGGCCCTTCTGCAACCGATCTGTTCGTTGCGCAGAGATGTTCTCCCGGTAATCCTTGACCATATCGTTGGAGATATTGCCTTTCTGTATTCCGCTCAATCGCTAGACGCACATCCTCTGCATCCACAATTTACACACTGAATGTCCTGATTCTCCTTGAGTTGTTCGCGCGGAACACGGCAGATACACGTCGATCGGAAGTTGGTCTCCTTCGTTTGGATACAGCGTGTGCAGCAAAGCTTGGAGAAGTTAGCTTTCGTTCTGACAAACTCCCAATAGCATGATCCACATACCTTTTCGTAGCCTTGCTTTTTCCATTTCGCGATCAGCATAGCATCCGCGTATCCGTTCTTCAGGAGATAGTCGTAGAGCTGCTTGCTGATTGCTTCCTTCTCGTAGTAGAGGTCGTAAATGTAGCGCGAGCGCTGATGTGTGATCTGGAAAATTGGCCACGTCATTTCGTACTTCTTCTTTCCTTCATGCGATGCGTTCTCGGCGTCCTTCATCTTGTTCTGGAACTCCAGAAGGGTATCCTCGATATCTTCGAAACCTTCGGGTGGGGCCTTCTTGGAGGCGCGCGCGGTCCGGACTGGCGGCATGACTGGATCAGTGTTTCTATATTTGCGGGTTGAAGTGCGGCTTTTTTGCCCTCTCTGATATCCTGTACAGAGTATGTGTATGTATTTAACTCGCTTCGGAGTTGGTGGTGCGTGGATTTCAGTGGTAGTTCGTAAGGCAGAAGCTCGTCACATAACTTTACAAATGCGTCTGCCACCAGGAACCGCGCTAAAGGCGGGCTTGGCGCTCCTCACCCAAGCCCGCATCGTCACTGCTGGTCCAGCTCGCAGACACGTTCAAGCTCCCCAACACCGCCAAAATGGTCATCAATCCTACCTACCTCGCCCAGCGCACGCGCTCGTGTATGTCGAATATCTACAGGCAGCATTGACACGTTCGAAGAGCTAATGCCGACACAGCGGTCAACTGGAACGATGCGAAGAGGAGGGTCATTCACAGCTACCGGGACTGGCTGCGGTCGGTACGTCCATGATTTCTCGATCCTGCAATCATACTCTGCGGTCTAGGCGCGAAAGGCGACTGATAACGACGGATCGCTGGCAAAGACCGCGGACACCAGGGCTAACGTATGGCATAGGCTCCCGAAGTCCAGACCATGTACTCGTTGAATTTGCCAGTCTCCACATTACGGACAAAGATACGACAAGAATTCGAGCGGCATAGATACGTCAATCAGCTGAAGACAGTGGACGTGTTGCTGTTCTCCAGTCACCAAGAGTACCAAGTACGGTATCCCAGTGGCTATACCGCTACCCAAGATACAGAACTGCGGCACTCGCGAGCCATAGACGGGGAATAGTGCTAATGAACACCAGGAAACTCTGAACTTCTGGAAGCAGACATCACATGTGCTCAAGTATTTCCGTGCCGAAGAAGAGCCCAAGGCAAGGTTGCCAAGCAACTTCATCAACGGCTTCTTGGAGGTATGGGACCTATCGTTCGCTTTGCAAACGCACGTGCGCTGACTCTTCATCCAGGGTCGCAACTAAACTACTTCCCATGAATCAAAGTCGCGACTTCAAACCAAAGAGCCATGTATATAGTCAAATCAATACCATTTCCTTTCCCGTGCGCCATGTCATCATGCAACCTGTGAACACCTACAATGCATAGCCTTGCTGGATTCCAGACTACTGCTGCATCTGGTTGACAAAGTCATCCCGCGAAACCGTAAACTTCTCCTCCACAACGTCGCACATGGCCATGAGATCTTCGAGGCCTTTCTCCAGGACTGTGTAGACGCTGACGCCATCTGAGGTTCTTCTTAGCTGGCTTGACAACAGTAAATCGTTTGGAGCCAGACTGACCATAAGTTTGAATTCGCAAGTTCATCTTGGCCTCTGAAGGATGAGGAATAGAGTAGCCGCAGAACTCGACGTCAGGGCTGTAAGCGCGTCAACTATCATATCCATGTAAGACTACTGTCGCGAACATAACCAGGCTTACTTCTTGTGGATGATGTATCTCAGCGCATTGCCTAGCGTATGATCTTCGCCATCGATCTGAAATGATGCCGCAGTTTCGGTTGCGCCGGAGAGCTGCGCTACATTAGTCGACTCCTCTCTTCCTGGGACAACAGTGTTGACGTACAACTCGGATCCTATCACGGTCCACTGCCGGGTCAATCTCCTCTTCTGTAGCAGATGTCGGGTCCACTATTGGGACGGGTGCCTTTTCTTCTGTAGTACCTGGCATTTTGGCAATATTCCTCTACTCTTGCTTCTCTCGCTCTTCGTCTTGTCCAAAGTATTCGGCCTTTGATTTAACAGTGGGGTGGTCTCTTCGTGCTGTTAATTTGACGCGTGACTTGACGATGCTCAAAAATTTGGCGCAGGCTTGCCTTCGGCGTTAACGCAGTTGGCCGACTTTTTCAGCCCTACGCGCCAAGCTTAGTGACGTGGGGCGTGGGGTACATGCTCGCCCCTCCGATCCCGCCGCTTTTGAACTTTTTGTTCACTGCACTTCCGTCTTCAAATTCCAATTTGGCAGCCTCACATGCCACACTGATCACTTTCCACCAACAGAAACATACACATCATCGAAGCTTATCCCAAGATCGCCACGATGCCGCGTACCGCCTCCCTCAACCGTGACACGAACGAGACTAAAATCCAAGTCTCCATCAACCTCGATGGCGGTGACCTCGAGTCTTACCAGCAATCCGACTTCTGGGACGCCCTCGACAAGAAGAACCTCAATGGTGAAGGCGAGAAGATCGACAAGGACCATGCGACCCAAAAGTCGAGCAGCCAGGAAATCGCCGTCGATACCGGCATCGGCTTCCTCGACCACATGATTCACGCACTCGCAAAGCACGCTGGCTGGAGCTTGAGGATACGATGCACGGGCGATTTGCACATTGACGACCATCACACGAGTGAGGACACATTCTTGGCTATTGGCACTGCATTCAAGAATGCGCTGCAAGGATCGACAGGTCTAGCGAGGTTCGGGCACGCATACGCACCGCTGGACGAGGCACTGTCGAGGGCTGTCATCGATCTGTCGAACCGACCATACAGTATTATTGAGCTGGGACTGAGGAGAGAGAAGATTGGCGATTTGAGCTGCGAGATGATCCCGCATTGCTTGCAGAGCTTTGCGCAGGCCAGTGGAACAACACTACACGTGGACTGCATCAGGGGAGACAACGATCACCACAGAGCGGAGAGCGCGTTCAAGGCGCTGGCGGTCGCGATAAGGCATGCGACTACCGTCGTTAAGCAGTGGGAGGGCGAAGTCAGGAGCACGAAGGGTGTACTATACTAGAGGCCCACAAAACACATGTCAGTCAAGGCTCGTGAGGATGACTAAATCAACATGCGAAGTTCACGTATTCCACATTGCTTTCGTCTGCTAAATCTCTCCCGCCACGGCCATCGAGTCCATCTGCAACTTCATGACCGCCAGAGTCCGATACGCCTCATCCAAAATCTCAAGTCCATTTTCAGTTCCCTCCGGTACGCTATGCAGCAAGTCGTTGTAGCTATACCCCCACCACACAGCGATATGCACGAGTACAATCATCCACGCCAAGTTATACGCACCACTCTTAGAATGCAGATGGATCTCTCTAAGACCGTTTGCTTCCTGGATCCAATTCCATGTATCGACGTCGACCAGCTCTTTCACAGCATTAAAAGTGTCTCGCGCCTTGATCTCAAGCTTGGTGTTCTCGTCCGTAATACTCGGGTAGGACTGGTGCGTCCGCATTATAAGTTCTGTGAAGGCTACGAATGCTCGAAGGCGTTCGTTATCCGGAATGTCGCTCTCCGAGGTGTTTTTCGGTTCTTGCAATCGTTGTATCGTGTGATCTATCTCTTCATGGGAGTAGTTGATGGAAGTGTATTGAAGTACTTCGGCGATGGATGGGAATGGCATTCTATAGACTGATACAGCAAGCTAGGTATGTGGACGGGAAAGAGTTTTGAAGCAATGTACTGCTTATAACTACGAAGGACCTATGAGTGTTCCATCAGCACGACCGTTGTTCCCCCTCTATTGTCACCGCTAAAGACTCAGACGTTTACGAGGACATGCCAAGTACATTGGTAATCAAGCGCAGGACTATTCAGCAAGTGAGTCAATAAAACAATATACGAAACAAACAAAGAAGATGCTCCAACTCCGCAGAGTCAATGCAATGAGTTGTGTCGCACATATCTATCTCGCACAGACACTCTTCTAAAAACACGAAACGTACATGAATATTAATCTACACTGTCAGTCTATGCCAGCTCAAAACGCACTCAAATCATCGACTAAACAATCAATGCGACACTCTTCGCCTCCTCAAAAGCCTCCGCATGTCCATGCAACCAATTCTCTTCGCCCAGCGACCGCTTCACTCCCTCTTTGACCTTCTCAAATCTCTCACCAACAGCCAGACCATCATGCTCCGGCTCCAGGAAGGCCCGTACTTCTGGATAGCCATAATGGTCTTTGTTTCGTTTGACGTTTTTGCAAATGAAGTTTTAATCGAGTTTTTAGCACAAAGTGTAGTAAATGCTTCGTAGATGGCTTCCATGGCGCCGTTGTGCTCAGTGCTGATTTGCTTGTTGCTTTCAGGGACGGATGACCATAGAGCGAGCAGGTATGCTTTAGGTATATAATTGGGGTCACTCACGTATTCGTCATCGATTTGCCTTTGGTTCTGGTAAGTTGGTGCCATGATGATGATGCTGGGAGTTTGCTGTTGGTGAAGTGCTCTACAATTTTGTCGTCGAGGTAGTTAGGACAAAGAAAATCTTACCAATTTCCTAGTATGAACTTAAGCAGAGCTTGTAGGGTACAACTGAAGTACTCGGTATCTAGTGATATGCTGACCAGACTGTGCCTTAGCAACAGTAGTATCGGTCATTGGCGCACTGTCATTAATGTTTGTACAATCACTTGTGTAGCCCAAATGAAAGGGTCGATCATAAGCGCACTCATACAACAAAGTCAGGAAAACGTGACAACACTTCGAAACGCTGACTGTGCTCTGTAACACACTCCATCTGACTGTCTGGGAGTATAAAGGTTCGTGATCGTATGTATCGGTGGTCATATAGTATAAACATATACATTCTCTTTTAGGCCCCTAGACAAAGATCGTAGATTGCGATTATGAACTCACTAGAAACCGGACGTGATAGGGAAAGTAGTGAATGCAGCGATCCCACCTCTCTTTCAGATTTCCCAAAGCCGCCATCGTCAACTGCAGCGCAACATGCCCAAGACATTCTCTGTAGCCAGGCATCTGCGAGAGACTTGCACATCACCCTCTGGAGATCAGTCCCTAGGCTCGAAGACCACGATTCTGCTAAAGAAGTTCCTGCGTATGAACACCACTTCCCAACCACAAAATGCAGGCCATCTTCGACGCATTCCGCAACAAATGCGGCAAGGATTCAATCTCTTGCAGCTTCGACAACACCGCAAAAGAACAAAATTGTCATCCTTGGGACTTCGGACTATGGCAGGCCAAAGGGCAGAAATGGGCTGTCCAACTTGTCAAGGCAGCTTTGGAATTGCCAGACTTCCTAGGCGGGGAGATAAGCGACATTAAGCAGAGAGCGTCCAGGGTGAAAGCGGAAATAGTAAAGGCAATTTACGATGGTGATGACACGAAATGGCACTCGGTACTCAATGATGATTTCAACGAAGCTTTGGGACGGAGCATCTTTGTCGGGACCGAGGAGGAAGGAGCCGGAGGTGTTTGAAGAGATTATAAAACTTTCAATTCAACTCAGTAAAAGCAAGACCGTCGCCTTCCATTATTCATATCCACATCCACTCATCACGCATGTGCAATCAGTCATCTAGCAATGACTCTGTTGCACGTCCACCTGTCTATCCAGACCGCGTCAAGCAAATACATCGACACGGCAAAATGTGATCGCTGACAAGAAATATCCTAACCGCCATCGAGACAGCTGCTCTCAACCATCCTGTCCACCCGGCTATATTGTCCCCTTGTAAGCCAGCCCTCGCAGGCGGCTGTCACCAAGGAGACCTCAAGCCATGATGAACAGGACAGGAGTTGCAATGTTGCCGTGTCGAAGACGATGAGGATCCATCCTAACAGGGTGACAAATGACCAATATCGCACAAAAGAAAACATGGAAAGGAACCAGAGACCAGGAAGTCGACGCCATGATAGGCATAAGTATGTATCGCCCACGTAGCCCTTCAACGCCTTGCCCAGAAGATAATAGGATTAAGACGCTATACATAGAAGGGCCAGCCGTTGCTATCGTGGGTATCGTTCATCGTGGTATCGTAAGGTGGGAGTATCCAATGGATATCCAACAAGTGTGATGAAACTGTCGCTCAGGAAGGAGACAAGACATACGGAGAAGGTCGAAAGTATCGACACAATGTAATGGGTATCGCGAATAGTGTGGTGAGGAAGACTAGCGTATCCAGACATAAAATCCAGAAAATGGTGGCGAGAAATGATGAGATGGTGGCGGGAAGGTGAGCTCGAGCGCTTAGAAGCGCACTGTAGAGCTGCGAGCCAGACCAGGCCGACCAGATACCTTTTGCGGTGATCCGTTTGGTGCGACGGCAGAGGTCCTGGCTCCGATCTTCTCGAAACCTTGCAGTAGGTCAATGCCAGGCTCAGACTCGTCGCTGTGGAGGAGATGGAAGATGTCATCGTCATCCTGCTGCTGCTGAGTAGCAGGAGCACTGAAGGACTTGGGAGGTGTCAGCCCGGTATGCCCATTCTCTTTGCCTGGGCTGGGGAATGAGAAATCAAGAACTGGGTTCGATGTCGGTGGCTTCAGCATGGGTGCTTTGAGCGGCGATAGGTTCTTCGCTGGCGACAAGTTGGGAATGTTTAAGAAGGACGAAGACATCTTCCAGCTGGACGTGGGCGAGTTCATGTTACCCTTGGCGCCAGTAATGTCGGCAAGAATGCCGGTGGTGGTGGCAGCACGCTCGAGTCGCGGACGCTTAGCACTACGCTTGATGGGACTCTCGTTGTAGCTGAAGTCGCCAAAGATGTCAAAGGTGCTCTCGAAGCCTTGGCTAACGAGATTGACACTCTCCTCATTCGGAATCTGCACAGCTGGGCTCCAAACCTTGTTGTCTAGGAAGGAGGTGTCGACCCACATGGCCAAACTCTTGTCTGGCGAGCCACCAACAAGCTCTCGCATCTTGTTGCGATGATTGCGCAAGTTTGTATTGGGCGACGCCGAAGGAGGAGGTAAGGCAGGACGCTTGAAGACCACAGCAGGGGTCAAAGGCGCGCTCAGCTTAGGGTTCTGGCGGAACGGCGACGACATGAGATTGCCAGTGCTGGCATGCTTCATGTGCGACCTAGTCTTGGTGGGAGAATCATATGACGAGCCTCGAATGCGAGCAATCTCCTCCTCGGCACGACCGCGCTTGATGGGACGATCGAGATCAGCTTCAGAAGTGAGTAGTGGACCGAGCGGGTTGCCCTTGATCGCAGATGACTCGATGGACGAGTAGTAGCCGCTGTCACCAAGGCCGTTGAACTTGCGCTTCCTGCCGCCAGACCGACTGTTGGACGGGAAGCGTGGAGCGCGCGGTGGTGTATCATCCCTTGCTGAGCGCGACCGTGACACTGGTGGTGGCGGCGATGAGTGGATGTCAGCTGGTGGAGGTGAGGACGGAATTTGACGCGGCGGTGGCATGCTGAGAGGGTCATGACCATCGTGAGCAGCTGGGTCCGAGCATGGAATGGTAGCATCAGATGATGGCAGCTCCGGCTCCTCGGGAAATTTGCTCGAGTCAAAGCCTTTGGTCAAACTCATAGGTGGGAAGCTAGCAGACATTGACGTAGACGGACGTGGGAGATCGCCGGGATATCCTGGGAGGAAGCCATCTAGGTTTATGGGTCGCCGAATTGGCTTGACCTTGTGGTACTGCTTCTCGAAGCCTTCGTTGATGACCCAGTAATGGCCCTTTCCAGGATCGTCCTTGGGTCGCTCCTGCTTAGAGAACGATTTGCTGAGACTCAAGTTGTGACGAATGCTGTTCTGCCAGCCAGTCTCTTGTGAGTTGCGGTAGAAGGCGAATGTGTCGGAGATCCACTTGTAGATCTGGGCCAGAGTCAACCGGCGGTTAGGTGCGCGTAGAATGGCCATGCCGATGAGCATCGCGTAGCTGTACGAGGGCTTGTTGCCATCATCTTCGACGCTGGGCATCTCGGAAGGTTCTGGGAGGGGGCCGTCTGCTTCTTCGACCTTGACCTCTTTGATCTTTTGCTTCTTGCTGCGGTCGCGCAATGGTGCCGCGTCTGAGAACGATCGCTTGATTCCTTGCTTGATAGGGGGCTCTGCAGCAGACATAGATGACATCGGCGGTTCTGGGTAGGCGTACACGTTCTCCTTATCAAGCTGGCCTGGGAAGTTGGTCCAGTACTGCAGGTTGCTCAGATCTTGCGCCTGCTCTGGCATTGGCGGCTGTGTCTTCTTCATTGGCGCGTCGGTCCACCGTCGCTCCATGGGTGGTGGGATAGAGATGCCGTTGAGGCCCTTCTCAGCCAAGGCTTGAGGTGGGGGTGAGCTCGAAACGTGCCGCGACTTCCGCGGTGAGGGCGCGTTGAAGAAGGTCGCTGGCGGTGCGAGGAGGGTGTGGGAGTCGTCTGACACGTCGGTGACAGACACGAAGGGGTCTAGGTAGCGCGGGTCGAAGGCGCTGACGTCGTGGTGCTGGTGAGGTAGTACGGGATCCTGAAAAATCTGCATAGAGGGCTGTCGACGCGCTGCGGCCATAGCGAGCACAGCCGGCGAGGCGTGCAGAGACCTTGTATGATCTCTCCGAGCGCTATGACGCGTAAAATCGCGTGAAGTTTTCCAAAATGACCTGGCGCTGGCTGCTGGGCACGGTCGGCGGTTGCGGTGTTGACGGAGATTGCGGTGACGATGGCCAAGTGGGAGGGTGAGTGAACGGTGAAGTATATAGTGTTGATGGCAGACAGGCGTATGCTGTTGGTCGTGTATCGTGTAATTCTGGGCCGGGTGGTTAGAAAGGAGACATGTGCGGGCGTGGGCTGCCATGTTACCTGTGCGGAGAGGATGAGGCAGCGGAGCAGCTCGCTTGCCGGCGCTAAAAAGCAGTGACGACAGTCGAATGGCTGATCCACGGCGAGCTGGAACTTCAAATTTGCTCGAATATCCAAACAGAATTCGCTGTTCCAATGGTGGGCAAGAATAGGTGCAAAAGCGCAGCAGAGGCGCGTTCAGAAAAGAATCAGGGCGGACAGGCTCGTGGTGGTTGAATGCGGGCATCGAGGCAGAACTTGGAATCAGCTGCAGGCGCACCTTCCTTGCCAAGTCCGGGTGCAAACGCAAGGAAGGACCGACCGGTGTAAGGGGCACTCGACCAATGAAACAGACCGCCCTCGACGCGTCCGGATCGATCTCGCGTCATTCTTGCGCGCCCGCCAGGAACAACCTTCATGCCGACGAGGCTAGCCAGCTGTTCGCACTATGAGGCGCTTGTCATCAGCGCCCACCAGAAGACGGCTTGCTTTTGCGACTGATTACACCGGCCGTTGCAGAGCGCTGCTGGACGCAAGGCGCCCGTTTGCAAGCGCTCGCACGACGCGACACGTGAAATGGTAGCTTTGTCCCAGGAGCCACCACTCAATTGGGCGCTTAATGAGTGTCTTAATGTCTAGGAACGTCTCGCTCACGGCGAATCGATTGGAGCTCTCGAACCCGAACCATGGGGCGGCCGCATGAAACTCGACAGGGCAGCAGCGCGGATCACCCTGGCTGCAGCTGAAAGCGGAGCCAACCATCTCATGCGCCACGGCGACGTGTCTGGAACTTTTTGGCATCGCGAGCCCAGTCTCATCTCGTGGGTGATGAACAAGTCGCGACGATTCACACTACCGCTGGGCACGGTAGTTGCAATTACACATATTCTCCTGCATCGCGATCGTGGTGGCTGTGCAAAGATCATGCCAGTTGACAGCTGCCGAAGCTTGACCACATGGAAGAAAGGAGCGATACAAGAGTGGGACACTAGACAGACCATCTGACGGAGTACCGCCGGTATTTGTTCATGCGAGGGACACCCTCGCTACCAGCGACAGATGTCAGACAACCCCGCTCACGAGTCACTACTGCACGTTCTGTTTGTTTGTTTGGTTCTATGACAAGCTAAGCAGCCTCGTGGTTCTGAAGATGTCATGCTCCTCGCGCCCTGACTGTACAACAACGATGAAAGCGAGGAAGATGTGAGAAGCACGAATCCTAGGCGAGCGTTTGGAGATCTCGATGCGGAGTTTAAACCGGCGGTGATCACGGGAAACGTGGGGCTTGTCTTTGGAGATCACCGGATGGTTATCGCGACTTCAAACCTCAACAGACGCTACCAGCCGGCAACCCCGCAGCGGCCCAGGAATGCCTGTCACGACATCACGCGTCTGCACATGTCTTCGTGAAGGTACAAAGAAGATATCGAAAAATTGTTGAAAAAAAGCCTTGATAAGCACAAAGCTCAATCTATCGAATCGAATGGTAATAGCAACATGTCCAGAAGATGAACGAGTGACTTGGACAACGGAATTAAAAGCAAGCAGATTAACGCCCTCCTCCAAAACAGCTCTTTTCGTGCTGTGTAAATACCCCTGTCGCTTGCTGAACTCGAAATTCTTCAATCTTAAAGCTCCTGCACTTCAGCACTCACATCACCCCTTCAACTAACGTTCTTGTCGACTTCAAATACGCTGAACAGACACATCCTCAACACTGGTATCCGTGGTATCTGTAATAGGAATCGGCCACACACTGAACCTTCCACAACGTCCATTGCTGAAGCTCAATGCATACTCGAACGGAAAGTCTTCCTGCCCCTCGATAGTGCCCAGGTACAAGCTCAAGCTGCCCGCCGGGCAGGTATCCGGGCTTCCAGTGGAGGTAGGGTACGGCACAAGGCCAGACGCAGACGTCGCAGTGGGGGTAGGCAGTTGGGTAAGTTCCATTCATGCCCATGGTGCCGTTGCCGTAAGGGTATGGTGCGGGGAGGGTAGGAGGTGGGAGGGTCGCGGGGGGGCACTTGGGTGAGGCGGAGATGGCATTCTGACTTTGAGGGGACGTAGAAGGAGCCTGCGCAGTAAGCCTGTAGTTTTGTTAGTATACGTCGCTCATCAGAGTTACGAGCTGAAGATAGAGCTTACAGTGTTCTGGCAAGCAATGCAGCAGTTCTCGGCAGATGTGGCGTTGAGGATAAGTTCGTTCTCGATTGGGAAACCTTGAGCTGGGCGGTAGATGACACTGTCGAAGATGAGAGTGTTACCGATCGCGCCAGTTACAGAGTTGACTTTGCGTTCTCAGTCAGCTTGCCGCAGTATCCTCGAATTGTCAATGCAGAGTACTCACCAACATTGTTATCCAAGCAAGCAGCATACACGGTCCTTCTTGGCGCCACAACCTCAACCGTGCTAGTGACACTGACGGTGCTTGTGCTGACAATATCGACAGTGCTAGCTGGCACAAGGACAGTCTCAGGTAGAGCAGTAACAACCGTCGTAATCGTGCTGTTAATCGTGACGGACACACGGCAGTCGACGCGCTGTGGGTACTCGCAGTAGATGTCCGAGCTCTGGCCATTCCTGTTGATGTGGAAACCGCCGGTGTTGTTGGCAGCAGTCTGGCGACGCACGAGTTCAGCTGCGGTGGCAGCATCGCGGCCTTGGATGTCGTAGCGCTTGAAGCGCGAGAGTCCTCCAGCAGTCGGACCAGCCAGGTTGGCAGCGAGCAGTGGAAGGAATCCAGAAGGTGTGGGGATGGTGGTTGACACCGGGACACTTGTTGTTGTGGTTGTAGTGACCTCGGTCGTGGTGATGACATCCGTAAAGGTAGTGGCAGAAGGGTAGCAGTCACAGTATCACAAGTCGTGTACGTGACGGAGAAGGTGTCTACGGTGGTTGTGAAAGCAAACCAGGTAGGGACTGCTGCTGAACCAGTAGGAAGAGGGTAGTAGCCAAAGCGTGTGGTGCAGCGAGTAGCTGAAGAAGTGACATCCTGGGCAGAGATAACAGGGAGGACCGAAAGAGTCGCGAGGACAATGGAAACAAGCATTTTCAAAGACTGGCGCAGTCAAATGACGGAAGAAAAGCGACAATGAAGCGAATGTGAAGTGCTGATGGAGTGGCATAGCTGGTAGAACAAGATACATATACTTGACCTCCGAAGGGCGTTTGTGGATGGCGGATCATGAGGCGTCAAGGGAGATTGGGAGGCGTAGAGTCATGCTGATGAGCTGAACAGGATCACTTGCAACGGAGCAGATATCGGCAACCCTCTCGCACGACATAGATGAGCTGAAATGAACGCGAACAGCCTCATGGGCCGAGGGTAGACCGGCCAAGAGCGCCTCTGTGGTGGCCATCGTCTGTTTTCGCGTCAATCAGGCTCCTGTCTGCTCGTCATGACATCCAAGGATGGTCCGCAGCCTACTCGAAGCACGTCAACGTGACATTGTTGCTCGGTTGCTACGACAAGGACTCGCCATACGCTACCATGGCCAGAGTGGCGGGTACAATGACAGTATTCCACGCGTGTTGGTACCGGTAGATAGATTTCAAGTCCAGCTACGTCTGAGTCGTGAGCAATCGGGATAGGAAGCGCATCAAGTGTGTAGCACCGAATCTGGATCCGAGCAACGTTGCTTCGCGCCCATGAGACGTCGTCGTACAGATACTTCAACGGGTATACGGCTGTAGATAATAGATTCGAGGAGACTGAATGGCTATTTGAGGGTACTGTGCTTCACATAAGAAGAAGCACCGACAATGGCGAATACTGACAATACTGAGAGAGAACGAGGAAAGCTGGAATTACCTTACACATGCCGTCAGACGTACTCTCACAATATCAGGCAAATTCGGTCGGTCTTCAATGTGTCTGTTGGGTTCGAACGCTATGATGCTGAAGCTCGATGGCGTCTATCCCTTGCGTCCACTAATGCCAGTGGATCACACTCGTGAACCCGTCTAATGCGCCACCGAACCACGATCTATTGTAAAGACCAGTCTATGCAGTAAACGCCAGGAAAAGCAAGACAGTAATTTGAGATTCGTGTCTGCAGTGTTGAGCAGACAAAGTGCGGTTTCGGCTTCCCGGAGTGCGAATCATCAACGTCTCTTTCCCTCTTCAAGGGGTGAGAGATAGAAACCCAGATGTCTGCGTAGCCTTGAGGCTCCACTAGTGGTTGTTTCGACGAGCTCAATTGCCTTCGCTCATGTCGAGATTCTGGTAAGAAGCGATATGCGAACAGAGCTGTCACGTGCGGGCAGACTCGACCCCAGGTTGCACATCAGGAGAGGCTGGAAAAGCCTCTACCGGCCCTTGCGAGAGCCGATCCTTAGCCCAGGAACGCCCTTCAGGCCCATCTTGCCTATTGTTGATTTCTCGATCAGAGGCGGCTCTGGGCAACCCATAGCCCTTGCGTACTCATTCGCCACGCGCACAAGTTCGTTTGTCGTCAACTGCAACTTCTTGAGAAAGGTCTTGTTGTAGCCGAGGAAGGCTTGGTACGCTTTTGCCTTTGCTTCTTCATCAACATTCACAAAGGCACGATCGATGTTGCCCTGGTGGGTGTCCAGCTTCGCGGTAAAATCCACAGGGTAGGGCTGAATAGGCAGCGTCTTGTTGATCCTCGGGAAGAAGGCCTCCTTATCGAAGAGAACAAGCACAGCCCGACCATCTTTTCCGGCACGAGCAGTACGTCCAACACGATGAACGTATTGGTCAGTACTCGAGGGCAGACCAAGCTGGACGACTAGGCCGACATTGGGGAAGTCCATGCCACGTCCAACGACATCGGACGCGAAGAGGATACCGCTTGACGCCTCCTTGAATTGCGTGGTGGTCTTCGTTCGCATTGGTTGAGACATGCGACTGTGCAATTCGAAGACCTTGAATTGAGGCATGGCGTTCTTGTACAAGTCGTAGAGAAGACCCACTCCGTTCGCTGTCGTACCGAAGACGATGGCCTTGAAGTCAGTTGGGTCTTGGCTGTACTCCTCTTCGATCAGAACTGAGAGTGCCGCAAATGTCTGACCAACGGTAGGTACTGAGAAGAAGTATTGTGGCACACGCTCGTGAGTGGGAACCTCGTTCGGGTCGACCGTCGAGAGATGGGTGAAACCTGGGAACAACACAATCTTGGCGATATCGAGGACCTCCTTGGGCAGCGTTGCAGAGAAGCACATGCCCTGCCACCCGTCGCTCTTGGGGGGGATGCGCCTTAGAATCTTCTTTACCGCTGGTGCAAACCCAGCGTCGAGCATCTGATCAGCTTCGTCAAGAACCACAGTCTTGAGATCGGTAAATCGCTCGCGAACTGTCTCTTCGCCCAGGATGTCGTCGAGACGACCAGGTGTAGCAACAAGAATTGTTGGGTTTCCGTTGAGGAAGGCCTTCAGGTTGGAAGCGCGAGAGGTACCGCCAAAGGCTGTGTGACATTCCATCTTGCGTGGCAAGCATGCCGTGACGCCGTTGCACTCTTTGGCAATCTGAAGAGCTAGCTCTCGGGTGGGGCAGATGACGAGGATGGCGACTTTGCCCCTCCGAGGCATGTTGCCTGCTAATAGATTCTGTACAGCGGGAAGGAGGAAGGCGACGGTCTTGCCGGTGCCCGTCTTTGCCTGAACGACGCAATCGGACGAGAGGTTGGGGAGTTGGGTAAGCACTTTCTGCTGAACTGGCGACATGAACCTGGGTCTCGTTGGCACAGTACTTGAGTCGGAGCACGGAAGTGTGCTGCTTTCATGTCGGGTACGACTTACTCAAATCCCATCTTATCCAGACCATCTAACAAAGCCTTATCAAGCACGCCGCTTAGCTCGGAAAATGGCTTCGCAGAGGCATCCCCTGCCGACGTGCTGTACATCTGCTTCACATCTACCGTCCCCTCGACCTTTGCCGCAGCATCTTCCACTCTTGGCCTCTTAGGCAGTTGCGCAATAATCGGGGTTGTTGGGGTATTCGGAGTCGATCCGTTGGCAGCACCGTTGGCGCGATTCGGCCGGTAGAACTTCCGCTTGTTTGGTGGGGCAGGCATTGTGTCGAGTGTACTGTACTTGTGTGTGAGAGTGAGGAGTGGTGATACGCTGAAAGTTGTGTTAGTTAACGACAGCAAGCGAGACAGACGGTGAGGGCAAGAACAAGCGAATGAGCGGGATGAAAGAGAACGTGAAACGAATTTCATTGTCTGCAACACCTAGTACATACACGAGTTGGCTCTACAAAGGCAACAACAAGCAAGGAAAGAACAGGATGCTGTGGGTGAAGGAATCGTAGTGTGAGCCCTGCGCGCGACGTAATGTTTGGAAAATGTTCACCGTGACAGGGATCATAGACCTCGCACTAATAACGCTAACAGGGTCTAGCAACCGACCACTCACGTGGCGCGCTACTTCGTACTCTGACACCGATGTCATCAACTTTGGAGGTCCATTTCACCCATGTCAACATAGCAAGAACGCTCTGAACCCAGGTTCGAGGCTAGTCTGGCATAGTTCTGGCTTCGGCTTTGTCACTCAGGAAGTGTGACGACAAGATGGCGCCCAAATCAGATCCTTCGAGACGACCATGGCAGGACATCGCCCAAGAAGCTCAAGGCTATCGCGATGAAACCATAGCAAGGCTCTCTCCTCCCGCTCCCCAGGCACCAGCTGTACTGCCAAAAGATGTCATGAAGCTTCCACAGCAGCTCTTCAAGCAAGACATCCTCGCGATCACAGAGCTGCTACCAGAAGAGCTCGTTTCTTCGCTAGCGGCAGGACACTTGTCAGCTGTCGCGGTAACAAGCGCCTTTTTGCAGCGCGCAGCTCTATCGCAGGGCCTTACGAACTGTCTGACGGAGCTCCTTCATGAAAGGGCACTGCAACGAGCGAAAGAGCTAGATGCCTATTTCGAGAAGCATAAGCGTCCCATTGGCCCGCTACATGGTCTCCCTATTAGCGTGAAGGAGCACATAGGCTTTCAAGGCTTGAGGTGCACGACTGGGTATGTTTCCCACTGGGAAGTTGTTTCGAAAGAGGATGGACATATACTCCAGGTACTGCATGCTACTGGAGCAGTCTTCCATTGTCGAACAACTGTTCCACAAACTATGATGCATCTAGAGACGGATTCGAACTTATACGGTGTGACTACGAACCCCTATAACAGAGATCTTACAGCTGGAGGAAGCTCAGGAGGCGAAGGAGCTCTTGTCGCTCTTCGCGGGTCCTGCCTAGGTATTGGGTCTGATGTTGGCGGGTCCATTCGAAGCCCAGCTGCGAACTGCGGAGTTTATGGCTTGAAGCCAACAGCTTTCCGTCTCCCTACCGATGGATGGGGCTATATGATGGCGGGCGCAGATACTGTAGAGACTGTGCTAGGCCCCCTATCAACATCACTAGAGGGCTTGGAGATTTTCATGAAGGCCATCATCGATTCAGAGCCTTGGCTGACCGAGCCAGCTCTGATACCTATGCCTTGGCGCACATACAGCGTTCCACACGACCGTCCTCTGCGAATTGGTGTTCTATGGCATGACGGCATCGTACGCCCGCATCCGCCCATTACCCGTGCGTTGAGGACGATTACAGAAAGCCTGAAGAAACACAACATTGAAGTAGTAAACTTTCCACCATATCTACACGACGAAGCATGGGCCATACTATCCTCGCTCTATTACCCCGATGGCGGCGAAGCCGATGCCGAAGACATCGCCAAATCCAGAGAACCGTGGCGTCCACTCTCCGAATGGATCATCAAAGAAAACCCATGCGTCAAGAAGCTCACCGTCGGCGAATTAGCATACTGGTTCGAGGAGCGAGAAGCGTACCGTAAAGAGTACGCGCTGCACTGGAACAAGTATGGTATCGATGCGCTGCTTTGCCCAGTCGGTCCTGGTGTAGCGCCGAAACATAATACAGCCAAGTACTGGAGCTATACGAGTCAATGGAATTTGCTTGATTACCCTGGACTCGTGTTTCCAGTGTGTACGGTCGATAAGGAGGCGGATAAGTGGGATGATGATGGTAAGGTGCTTAGTGGGCTTGACGAGGAACATCGCAAGCTTTGGGATCCGGAGGAGTTTCATGGAGTGCCTGTGGGCTTACAACTCGTTGGAAGACGATTTGAGGATGAGAAGATTTTGGGTATATTGGAGCACGTTAAGGGCTTCATTGGAAGCCACATGAACCTAAGTTAATAAGTGCTGTTAATCTGGCTTCATCGTAGCGGCGCACTTTTTGAAGGGACTACTGCGCGACAGGATCACGACACACACGAGGTTTTCTTTGGCAACCTGTTATTGCTATCGGATGGCAAACCACAAATTCTAGGAATTTTAGAACCTTACTCGAGATGTGTGTATTTAGAACGGGTATATATGCGGAGCTGATACATTGAATGTATCTTTCCCTATGTTTCTTAATAGATGAGTCGAGGTGGTCGGATAGGTATCGAAAAGGAACAGCAATGGTCACTAATTTACTCTGTTCGTCTATACTCGAGTCATGCTGTGACAGTGCTCGGCTCTGTGAACATTGTTCCCTCTTTCGTCCCCTTCATGCGAAGACGGATGACAGAGCTGGGCTTGAACTACCTCCCGCTGGCGGAGGCGCTGCCGCTGCCGCTTGAAGCGCTCGCATTTTGGCAAAGAGTGGTTGCTCAAAGTCTGCGGCCTCCTCGATTTGAGGTCTACTTGATGGATGTCGAGTGACCGGATAAAGTGGAAGAGGCGGAACGATATCAGCATTCTGCATTCCGATGACAAATGACATACCTGGACCGACAGAGGTGTTTTGCTCCTCGATCGCGTCCACAGAGACAAGAAAATTGTCAGCTTCGATCGCAGTGTAATGCATTTTGGATTTGATAGCCCGTGGATCGGGCCATTGCGACAAAGCATCCACCACCCCTACCAGATCAGCGGGAAGATGAGTTCGTGCCAAGTCTCGCGGTATCAGAATGCGAATGCATAGGTCTTGACCATAGTGTCCAAGATGCAGATGCGACAGTAGTTGCTCTAGCATATCGTCGAGAAATCGACGTTCTGTCACGTGCAGGTTGATGTATGATTGACTGGCGCCTGACGTGTTTCTCCTGAGATAATTTATGATGGGCTCTATGATCGATTGATCTCTCCATCCTTGTGCTTTCGTAGGTCCGTGGTTCTCGATCCATTTGGTCTCGGCCTCGCAAGCGGTCCTAAACAAGCGCAGCAAAAGCCGAGATCTGGTCAACACAATCCCAATGAACGACGATTTCGGCTACTGCGCGTCTTCCTTTTTCTTCCTCGCGCAGAAACCGTCAAAATTCTTCGAATATGGAGCTGTTGACTAGCTCCATAGAAGAATCTGAGGCAGTCGATACGAACGCAGCTTGTATAGCTTGTCCATGGCTTTGTGATCCAGGGATTGGTTTGCAGATCACTCTCACGCCCAAGTAGTCATAGATCTTTAGTCGTAATTCATAAGGCAAGTCAGACCATGACCCACTGGGCACGGCTTTTAGAGTGGCTACCGGAGGCACCACTGGAGGCGCGACCTGAGATCCTGCTTGAAGTCCTGCTTAAGGTCCTGCCTGAGGTCTAGCTTGGGGTGCTCGTCTCCGCGGAGCCTGCGCAGGTGTTGGTCGCGGTGCTGCAGCAGGCCTTCTTGCGCGCCTCGGCCTCCTCCTCGTTCTTGGTACTAAGAAGATCTCATCCTCAAGTCTTTGTGGCTTCGCTATGGTTGGTCGGTTCCGTAGGGTAGGAGGCATTCTGTGGCCAGTCCCTTGTTCGAACGTACGTGTTGCAAGATTGTGTAGTGAGGTTATGGAGACAAAGTCGCTGGGTACGGTCGCTGACCGGTCCAATCTATATCACGTATTCACGGCTCCTCGATTTATTAGCATGAAGGATCATGGACAAAACAAAGCAACAATGAGGAACGCGTCGGAGGTATTGCCACATTGTGCAGCAAGCTTACCTTTGTTCGTTCTATTCTTAGTGCCTGACGGGCAACGAGCTACCATCTGCGCAAAGATTAGACACTTACTAGGCAGCGGAATTTGTGAATAGGTTATCTTGGCTTGACTATACACACTTGTCGTGCCGATTATATTTCCTGGAATCCTCGAGGTTTCCAGTCCGTCTGTTTGGCGTACAAACAGTTTGATGTGTATTTGAGGACCATGCCAGTTAGAACCGTCGGGCAAAAACACGCTAGTTTAAATATGTCAACCACAGCTGGTTCGTTAGACGCAATGACGACAGATTATTAACTCGGTTTCCCACTGGGGAGACCATTGGCAGATGTCAACGCATTGACTCCCATGAGAAAGTTGCAGGCCAACAAATAACTTGCCTGAGCTCAAAATACTATTCATCGCGACTATAGACTTCGTTTTACATTATAGTCAGGTGCTGAAGCGCTGCACATGTGGAGAGGTATTCCAAAGAGCCACGTCAGGGCATAGAAGCGCGCCGTCGTTTCACCTTGTCTCGTGTGGATGGTATGAGCGACCTCCATGCGAAGTGGTAGCTGCCTGTACACAGAGCGTGAAAGGGAGAATGGCGAAAATTGTAGAGTACCTTTCTGCACTTGATCGGTCTGGAGAGATTCTGCTGAGCGGTCAGGATAGAAAGCACCTGAAAATTGCAAAGTTCGAGGGGCGCTCATGCTGGTCACTTCGAGTGTGGCTCGATGGAAAAGCGCATGCACAGAGTAACGTCCTTGAGAAGAGTCGTCGACGAATTCCGCTTTGTTGCTTGTCGATGCGCGTAACAATTGCATGTAAGACTTGAGAGCCCGCAATACATCGTTCGCGCGACAATCCACTGTTTGTTCGTTCTCATTCCATAATCAGAAGAATGGTATAATAGTTTGTATGCGCGAGATCAGACCGCTGCTCACCCGAATTTCATGGAGTGGACTTACGCACATGGACGAGAGATCTGCCGTAATTTACCGAGATCGCCGAGTATCTAATTCGGATCACTGTCAACGAAATTGTTCCTAGGCTTGACTCAATGTTTATTTGACGAAATCAGTAAGTGTCTCAAATGTAATTCATATATCGGTGTATCCTACTGTCATCATGACAACGGCCGGCACTGTAGAGACTACCCAGGCTGCTGATTAGACGTTCGAAAGTCTGACGAAAGTGCGCATCTAGTTTCCGCCAGTTTCTCCCGTCACACTTCTTGGCAATTTCCTTCGGAAGGCCGAGAAGACTGCCACCTCCGACCATCTGTGTGACTAGGTGCCATTCTGGAACGGCTGAGTGCGGCTAGATACTCTCCAGAAGCGGTCACCTGAACAATACCGTAAACATGGTACAGACCTCCCCGTCGGAGCAACCACTTCATCAGTACAGATAAGCGTTTTCGGTTGCCCACCGGATCTCACTATGCTCCGTTTGCAGCTCGATTCGCCAAATCACCACAAGAAGAGTTTTGGGTATGCTCTTACGGCAAGGTCTTCCGGGTTCCAACGAAGAGGACCAGCCGTGGTATTGCAGCACTCGTCGGTGAGAAGTTCCCCGTAATCACGGCTGCTCTATGCCCCAACATCACGTGACCGGCTGTCCTTCACGTTGATGGCTTTCGGATGCCCCCTGCAACCTGGCTATTTGGCTTTCTTTCTGTGGCAATTCATGCGATGGCCATCATTGATGAACAGCTCGGAATGTGCTGATCTTCCCTCACCCAGAACCGCCGACCTGATCGAAGTCCTAATGTCTAATGCAGGTTCCATTCGCTACGAACTCAATCGTCCTACTGTCGATGGGTCTACTCCAGAACAGTCTATAGCCCCTCGCCAGACAAGTGATCTCACGAAGCCATCCGCATCAGATCAAGGCCATGGCGTGCCAACAGCGGTATCTCGGAAATCACGCGTAGACACCGCTCAGGGACGCCAGGTGAATCATTCCAGCATGAAGCCTTCGAAGCGGAGCAAAACCCGTGCTCAGAACCAACAACTCACCTCGACCGCCCTATCAGCCTTCGGATTCGAGATTGATTTTGCTGAGACCTTTCGGCCGGAAAAGGACTATGAGGACACCATCCCTTCCGATTCGGATGCTGACAACTTCGACGATTACTATGGAGGCTCAACGTATACTGAAGCCATTCGACCAGATGGCAAGAACCTGGCTGCAGCAGGATCTTTTCAGCGCAAATTAGGTGAGCTCGCACGGAATCTGCCGGTCTTGAAACAGCTTGATTTCGAGCATATCGATCCCCAGTGTATGGAGGACGAGTACGATGATTATTTCGAAGTTCGCTTGTTGCTTGGGGAACAGGTGGAGAAGATTGGCGATCCAGCGAAAGCCGATTGGGCGTACTTCAGGAGGCACCCGCATGGTGCCACTACCCCAACATTCTTGATCATTGCGGACCCTCCAGCGAACTCGACTGGCGGGGCGGCTGGTGTGCAGCAAGAGCAATGGAAAGGAATGGGATGGGATGAACTCGCCAAGAACGTCAAGGCAGGCACTTTGCAGCTTCGATGTCCTTTCGCAGATGTGTACGACACCGAGCCTTTGCTACGCGCATTGGTAAAGTACTCTTTCCTTGTGATTAGCGCCGCTGCGAAGCCTACTCCCTTCATTCACGATATTTTGAATAATACGGCTTTCGATATGGACCTAGAGAAAGCCTGCGAACGCCTTCGCGGCGACGACAAACTTGTCGATCACACTAATAAGGCACGTAGTAAGCAGTCGAGAAACCCCAAGCGCTCGTTGTCTGCGGTGGGCCAGGAAGCGCCGCCAGAGAGGCGTATGAAGCTGCAACCAGCCATGCACTCACCTCTGGAAGGCCCCGGACATTTCAGTGACAACCGCAATGCCCGGTCTGATGGCAAATCAAATAAGGAGTCTGTTGAGAACGAGGATGTCTCGGAAGATGAGTACTGGGCGGAGCTCTGGATGGAGTTGTTCGAACCGGAGCCTGAGGTGCCTGGATGGGTCGATGAACCTTTCGCCGCAGGCAACATTACTGTCGATGCCACAACAACATGTTCGGGAGTGGGCCACTCTGCGCCGCATACCCGAGTCACAGACGTCGCGCACTCGGCAACATCCCTTCAACCTTCCCTCGAGCCTTTCTTGACCAAGGAAGAAGCGGCGGAACTTCTCGAAGCCATGGAGGCGAAGAAGCAGAAATGCATAGCGAAATACGATGCAAAGATGGCCGGTATCCGACGGCGCATAATTTAGTGCGGCGTCTGACGTTTCGAGACGGAAGATATAGGAGGATAAGGGCAACAGGAGTATGAAGAAAGATGGACAATGGGCGAGACGACTCGGCCGGGTATCTAGAATTTGTCTACTTCGAGAGTGGAAGTGCGAGAAGAGCGGTCAAAGATGGGAGAGAACAGCATGACTGCAAAGGGAATAGCCTGTCCGGCGATTTGATATGTGTTTGAAGAAAATAAACCGTTCTGGTGTTGAGTTATGGCAAGAATGATGGACGTGGAATTGGACCTGTCCGACAACGAGAACGTGTTATTAGAAGGAGTATGGAAGCCTGCTACTTGCGTAGTCAGCTATCAAGGAAAAAGGCTGTCCGGCCACGTATAGCACGGAATTTACCGTATTATGCCCACGATGACATATCTGGACAATCCCGCCATGTGACATGTTCCAAAGCCAATGCTTCAAGTCTAACAGATATTAGACCCGAGCTTGGCCTCCGGATCGTAGGCTTACGTCTGGGCACGGCGAGGATATGGAAGCGACCACCACAGGTGGCAGCTTCCAAGGTTTAGGGATCGTTTTAGCGGCTTGGCGCCTTCCTGCTACCGTCGTCCTCTTCCTTGGTGGCAGGTCGCACTCACTCACCTGCACATACTACTCACGTCCTATTCGACGACGATGTGGCGGATTGCAAGTATGTTCGCCAATGTGATGGCCATCTCGTCGTTGGTGTTCATGGTGCACGGCGACTCAGCCAAAGCCCATGATTCCACTTATGGGACGAGGTACATCATGTACTTGACGGGGTAAGTCGTTGTCTTGCTTTACGTACGTCTTCTCATATAGTGAAGGCAACACAATGCCGTACCAAAGTCAACTTTCGTCTCAGACGTCACTCATGTCGCCCTTGCCTTCATGAGATCTGAAATATTCAATGATGTTGGCCGTAGCGAGTGGCCACTGTTCACTACTGTGGCTGAAGTTCGGCCCCAGTTCACAAAGCACACTGTTATTCAAGTCGCAATTGGCGGATGGGGCGACACCGCTGGCTTCGAAAAGGCTGCCGAGACATTAGAGAGCAGAGAGCTTTTCGCACAGAACGTACATGCTATGCTGGACGCGACAGGTGCTGATGGCGTGGATATCGACTGGGAATACCCAGGCGGCAATGGCGAAGACTACAAGACCAACCCAAACTCTGGCAAGGAATGGCAGATTGCCGCGTATCCAAACTTACTCGCTTCAATACGTGCTGCGATTGGACCAACAAAGACAATCTCTGCGGCAGTACCAGGCTTACCACGAGACATGCTAGCCTTCACAACAGCTACCATTCCAGACATCATGGACGTTGTCGATTTCTTCAACATAATGACTTATGATCTCATGAACCGCCGCGACAACGCCACAAAACACCATACAGGTGTGGCGAACTCAATCGAGGCGCTCGAAACCTACATCGATCGTGGCGTTCCTCCAGAAAAAGCGAATCTGGGTCTAGCTTTCTACGTGAGGTGGTTTATCACTGCTCCAGGCGTGGACTGCAACGAAGGGCCTATCGGCTGCAAAACGGAGCTCATGGAGGGTC
The DNA here is from genome assembly GCA_010015745.1 of Setomelanomma holmii. Taxonomy (NCBI): domain Eukaryota; kingdom Fungi; phylum Ascomycota; class Dothideomycetes; order Pleosporales; family Phaeosphaeriaceae; genus Setomelanomma; species Setomelanomma holmii. Next base: position 62,460 of record ML978181.1, read on the forward strand.
CGAACACAGGAGCTGACCTGGGCCAAGCTGGCGGTTTCTCGTGGCACGACGAAGTACCCAGTGAGGTGCAAAAGTCGTTTGCGAAGGCAACGGCGAATGGCACATATGATGAAGAAGGTGGAGGCTACTACTATTGGGATGAAGAAGAGCGTCGATTCTGGACTTGGGATACTCCGGAAGCCATTAAGCGGAAGTTCCCTCTAATCGTGGAAAAGTTGAAGTTAGGCGGCGTGTTCGCGTGGGGCCTAGGTGAAGATGCGCCAAAGTTCGAGCACTTGTGCGCAGCCAATGAGGGCATCAGGTCAACAATGAGTTCAACAAACGTCGGTCGGAAGTACGAGTCGAGAAGCGAGTTGTGAGTTGCACCTTCGGATCTCGCGCGCAATTCCGTGGATCATGAAAGCATGTCCACGTGATCTGGTACTAGGCCCGCGGAATCGGACGCGTCGCACATTTTGGGCGCGAACCGGGTAAATTCTGGAAGATCGACTGGCTCGATGCACAACGGAAGCGTGGCATTGTCACTCTCGTGCTCCAGCACACAGCCTCCATGTTGCGGCTCTGCGCCATGGCTGACAGTTACTGTCGGATGGACACGCGCTGATGGATCATCACATGGAGTTCTGAGATTGAGCTCGCAAGTCGTAGCAAGCTGGCTTGTCATCGGAATGAAATAATCTTAACTCCGCCAGCCAATTGTGCATGACATCGTTAGCAAGAAGCTCAGACCATCATTGACGTTATGTCAGCGCCCTGCAGCTTCCTTAGAAGGTGCACGCTTGCCTCTGCCAAATCCTTACCTTCGCCGCCTGACAGTCGCTCGCTACCCTCTGCTTCCACAGTAGAGCCCGGTACACTTTACGCCCACACGATCGATGCAGCAGGGACAGCAGATTCCGTTTCTGCCTTCCTCTCCGGCAAACGGCGCGTACGGCTACCTCACGGCCTCGAAGCACGATCGCCAGTCGCTATGCGGTAACAACGAGGGCTGGGGGCCGATAAGCCCTATCCGCTATGACTTCACGCCGTGCTTTCTGGACGTCTGGATTGCGACCGTTTCTGCGTTTGGAATTGTAGGAGGCGCCGGCGCATTGTGGTATCTGTATAGCAAATGTCCTCCGCAGCCCGTGAAGCGCAACTGGCATTTTTACGCGAAATTGGTACGCGACCTATGAATGAGGATATAGAATAATTGGTGAGCTCACACTGACCGTGTGCGACACATAGATTACCCTTGGAGCTTTGTTTGCAACTACCGCTGTACAAGCCGCATTGCAAATAGAATACTATAAAGACGTCTGGCTCGGCGACTTCCGCTTCTGGACGACCATTCTTACACTCGTCTCCCTCGGCGTCGTATATTATATTCAGTACATCGAGCATTGGAGGTCGCGCAACGCTAACGGAGTGGTACTGTTCTACTGGCTCTTCCTGCTCATCGCATACGCTGTCAAACTTCGATCGCTCGTTGCTCAGCAAATACACCGCGAACATGTCGCGTATTTCTCCGTTTTCTGCATTAGTGCTGGATTGGCTGCGCTGGAGTTTGGCCTGGAGTGGCTGGTGCAGAAGAGATTGAGTGACTACGACGCACGTGGCGACGATGACGAGTGTGCGTACGAGTACGCAGACGTCTTCTCTGTCTTGACTTTCGGCTGGATGACGCCCATGATGAAGCGTGGCTACAAGACATTCCTTACACAAGACGACCTCTGGAATCTGCGGAAGCGAGACTCTACCAGGCATACATCCCAAAAGTTCGAAGACTCGTGGTCATACGAGATGGAAAAGAAACATCCCTCATTGTGGCTGGCCATGTTTCGCTCGTTCGGTGGACCGTATTTCAGAGGCGCAGCTATCAAAACAATCAGCGACGTGCTCAACTTTGCGCAGCCACAATTGTTGAGGTTGCTGATCAGCTTCGTGGATTCGTATCGTACCGGCAAGCCTCAGCCAGTCGTTCGAGGTGCTGCAATTGCGCTCGCAATGTTCGCAGTCTCAATATCGCAGACTGCGTGTCTGCACCAATACTTCCAGCGCTCCTTCGAGACAGGCATGCGCATTAAATCATCCTTGACCGCCGCAATTTACTCGAAGTCGACTCGCTTATCGAATGAAGGACGAGCATCGAAGTCCACGGGCGACATCGTTAACTATATGGCTGTAGACACACAGCGTCTGCAGGATCTTGCACAATATGGCCAGCAACTCTGGTCTGCACCATTCCAGATCGTCCTATGCATGCTTTCACTGTATCAATTGCTAGGGTACAGTTGCTTCGCAGGTGTGGCTGCAATGTTTGTCATGATCCCAATCAATGGTGTTATTGCGCGATGGATGAAGACGCTGCAGAAAGAGCAGATGAAGAACAAAGACGCCCGCACAAAACTCATCTCGGAGATCCTGAACAACATGAAGTCTATCAAGCTCTACGCGTGGACAACCGCCTTCGCGAGTCGCTTGAACCATATTCGAAACGACCAGGAGTTGAAGACACTCCGCAAGATTGGCGCAACCCAAGCCGTCTCAACATTTACATGGTCCACAACTCCGTTTCTTGTGTCCTGCTCGACCTTTGGTCTTTTTGTCCTTACGCAACATCGTGCGCTGAGCACCGACATCGTTTTCCCGGCTCTGGCACTGTTCAATATGCTCACGTTCCCTCTTGCCATATTGCCGATGGTTATCACGGCTATCGTTGAGGCCAGCGTTGCTGTCGGGCGTATTACCAGCTACCTGACCGCCGAAGAGCTGCAGGAGAATGCTGTCATTCGTGAGGACGCAGTCCAGGATGCCGGTGAGGAGTCCGTTCGGATCCGCGATGCGAGCTTCACGTGGGATCGAAATAGCGAGACGAAAACCCTAGAGAACATCAATTTCTCAGCTCACAAAGGTGAACTTGCTTGCATAGTCGGCCGCGTGGGCTCCGGAAAGTCTTCTCTCTTGCAGGCAGTGCTCGGCGATTTGTGGAAGATAAATGGAGAGGTTGTTCTTCGCGGCAAAACAGCCTACGTCCCTCAATCTGCTTGGGTGATGAACGCTTCGGTAAGAGAAAACATTGTCTTTGGCCACCGGTGGGATCCTCAATTTTACGATAAGACTGTGCAAGCTTGCGCATTACGAGACGATTTCGCACAGTTACCAGATGGCGATCAAACACAAGTCGGGGAACGTGGCATCTCCTTATCGGGTGGACAAAAGGCTCGGGTGACTCTTGCCCGAGCAGTCTATGCCCGTGCTGATGTCTACCTGCTTGATGACTGTTTGTCTGCAGTCGATCAGCATGTTGGACGGCATCTGATTGACAATGTCTTTGGATCCAAGGGCCTTCTGGCTGGCAAGACCAGGATTCTGGCAACGAATTCGATTCCAGTTCTGATGGAAGCCGACATGATCATACTATTGCGTGATCGCAAGATACTCGAACGTGGCAATTACGATCAGCTGATGGCAATGAAAGGCGAGATTGCCAATCTAATCAAGACATCACTCAATGAGGATCAGGGTGAGGCTGACAGCAGTCTCAATTCTGAGAGCGCACTAAGCGACGAGGATTCTACCGTATATGGCGGCAGCCCAGTGGGCGAGGATGACGAGGAAGATCAAGCAGAAGCCGAGGCTGCACAAGAAGGTGCGGCTCATCTCGCACCTCTGAAACCCGGCGGTGGAATGGCCCGCAAATTCAGCTCGAACACTCTCCGTCGTGCCAGCTCTGCAAGCTACAGAGGTCCTCGCGGCAAGCTCACAGACGAAGAAGGTGGACCGAAGAGCAAACAGTCGAAAGAATTTTCCGAGCAGGGTAAGGTGAAGTGGTCGGTCTATGGCGAATATGCAAAGACAAGCAATCTTGCAGCTGTGATAATATACCTGCTGTTGCTCGCGGGAGCGCAGACCGCATCTGTGGGTAAGTGAGAGACTATTGGCTCGTCATCTTGTCATCTCTGGGTCGCACACGCTGACATACTGCAGGCGCGAGTGTGTGGCTCAAACACTGGTCCGAGATCAACCAGCGGTACGGCAGCAATCCAAATGTGGGCAAGTACATCGGCATCTACTTCGCCTTTGGTGTGGGGTCCTCTGCACTCGTGGTTGTACAAACGCTCATCCTGTGGATTTTCTGCTCGATCGAGGTACGTGTCTGCATGATTCGAGCTAACCTGTGCATGAAGACATGGAATGACTAACCCTGTTTCCAGGCTAGCCGGAAATTACACGAGCGGATGGCCTTCGCGATCTTCCGTTCCCCAATGAGCTTCTTCGAAACAACACCTGCAGGACGCATCCTCAATCGATTCTCAAGGTCAGTGCTGGCCCATGATCTCCAAGAGTGATGTCCACGGTCCGACCCACGTCTACCGATGAACATATGCAACTGAGTCTTCGGACAATAGTTCATGCTGTCATACACTCGAGCCTGCGAACTGTGCTAACTACCATGCAGCGACATTTACAAAGTGGACGAAGTACTAGCGTAAGCAAAGTTCACCATGTTTTCGAGTAGTGAATACTAACTGGCGGCTACAGTCGGACGTTCAACATGCTCTTCGTCAATTCCGCTAGAGGTATGCAGCCTTGCACGTTTCCCGTTATGTGTGACATTTGACTGACTAGAACAGCCGGGTTCACCCTTGTGGTCATCTCGGTGTCAACCCCTATTTTCGTTGTCCTTATCGTGCCGCTCGGCGCACTGTACCTGTACATTCAGCGATACTACCTGCGTACGTCACGAGAGTTGAAGCGCCTTGACAGCGTCAGCCGCAGCCCCATCTATGCGCATTTCCAGGAATCCCTGAGCGGCATGAGCACGATTCGCGCGTATCACCAGCAGAAGCGTTTCGAACTCGAGAATGAATGGCGAGTCGATGCTAATCTTCGGGCTTATTATCCGTCAATCAGCGCGAATCGATGGCTCGCTGTGCGCCTCGAACTCATTGGCTCAGTCATCATCTTGGCTTCTGCAGGCTTTGCTATCATATCCGTGGCTAGCCACAGCGGCCTGTCGGCTGGCATGGTGGGTCTGTCGATGTCATACGCGCTCCAGATTACTCAGAGCTTGAACTGGATTGTCAGACAGACGGTTGAGGTGGAGACGAACATCGTTGCTGTGGAGCGTGTTTTGGAGTATGCGGCTCTTCCAAGCGAGGCCCCTGAGGTCATATCGAAGAACAGGCCTCCAATCAGTTGGCCATCTCAGGGTGCTGTTGCGTTCAACAATTATAGTACCCGGTATCGGCCTGGTCTCGATCTGGTGTTGAAGAACATCAACATTTCGATCAAGCCCAACGAAAAAATTGGCGTTGTGGGTCGTACAGGTGCCGGCAAGAGCTCACTCACATTAGCTCTCTTCCGCATCATTGAGCCTGCGGAGGGCTTCGTGAGTATTGACAATCTCAACACAAACACCATCGGTCTCCTGGATCTGCGAAGACGTCTCGCCATCATTCCACAAGACGCCGCACTCTTTGAGGGTACTGTGCGAGACAACCTAGATCCTGGTCATGTGCACGACGACACCGAGCTCTGGAGCGTATTAGGTCCGTTTGAACCACTTCGCATGTTGGAAAAATGCTGATCAATTCACAGAACACGCACGACTGAAGGAGCACGTTTCAAGCATGGATGGCAGGTTAGACGCGCGCATCCACGAGGGCGGCTCGAACCTCAGCTCTGGTCAACGCCAGCTCATTTCTCTGGCCCGCGCGCTTCTCGCGCCGTCTAATATTCTTGTCCTCGATGAAGCCACTGCTGCCGTAGATATTGAAACGGATGCCATGCTGCAGACTACACTGCGCAGCAGCATGTTCAAGAACAAGACTATCATCACCATCGCACATCGGATCAACACGATCCTCGACTGCGATCGTATCATTGTGCTGGATAAAGGACGAGTGGCGGAATTCGAGAGTCCAGCGGAGTTGGTGAGACGGAAGGGCTTATTCTACGAATTGGTCAAGGAAGCGGGACTGTTGAATTCTTTGGATCTCAAAGACCTGGGTGCGCAGTCTTAGGCAGGTGTACAATCTTGGATCTTGTCGGTAAAATGATGGCGGTGAAAAAAGACCAAGGATCCGGCAATCGGATGTTGCTCCGCTATTGCGTGCATGAAGGTTGAAAATAGTCGCGGGGTCGGCGGTAACGTCGGTTACACGCATGCGACTCGCAACGCAGGCGCACTCAACGAGGCTGGCCTGGCCTCGGCAGAGGATTTGACGCAGGAAAAAGCAAATTGATGGAAAAGGGTTAAACGGTGAGGCTCATGCCCATGACCCACTTTATATGTATATAGCAGACGGAAGAGAATAGGAGTTGCAAACTGGCTCTCTGCAAGCGCAATCTGTTCATCTGCCGGTGGCATCTTGTCAACCTTTTGGCATGAGTAGCGGTCCGACACCTGCCAGCTGCTGCGCGGCATTGCTTTAGTGCCGTGGCCGGGATCCTCTGTAGTCTGGCCGGGTCGGTCCGAGAAATGCTCGAACAGTGGAAGGCAGAACGACGACCCAGCTTCGCATAAACTACGCTCCTTGATTCGAGACATGTGCCAGGACCCTGGTCAACTGCCATGGGCACAACACGATGTTTGCTACGGAATACCCTGAATCACCTGCATACTTGCTCAGCCAGGGTGGGGCGGCACAAGCGAAGCCGTTACGTGCGGGTGCATGAGGTGGCGTAGCGTTCTGAGCGTAGTCGCGCCGTGTTTCGACTGGGGGCACGACGCGGCTCCTATGCTCTACCTTGTCTGTGTAGCGATCAAGGGCAGCTCGGACGAAGCACCACACGTCAGGCATGAGATACCGCGAAGATCCATATGGCCTAGGAGCAACGGTAGCATTTTATCCAAGACACAAGTAGCCATTGCCAGTAGCCAGCGAGATATGAGAACGGCGCGGAATAGAGACGCTTTGCTGCATTGCGTCGTAAATGCACCAATCCGGGGTGCACGCGAGCGCTCTTTCGTGTGCTGTAGCCAAGGCCATGGGTTAGCGAAGCCTCAGGCATGCCGCGCTACACAGTCTGGGCGTATATGTGTGTGTGATCGATTACGATAATCGACCATCTGGAATCGAAATCGCCAAATCGACAAATCTCGACCAGAAACCCGGTTGGCGGTGAGATCGATAGAAGCGGGCGGAACGGTTCCTACCGCTCAGATGTGAAATTTTGTGTTTAAGATGGGGGATTTGAGCATTAGTTTGGAATTTTGCGGACGCCGCAATAGAGAGTTGCGTTATTCGCTAATGAGTGCAGTAGCGGGCGAAACAGAGCGCTAGGGGAGCGCGGGAGGGAGTTGAGGCTGGTCAAGTGCCGCTGTCGAGACGTGTTGTCGAGGTTGTTAGTGGTCGGAGAAACGCTCCAGACGCTGCTAATGGTAATGCTTGGCTATGCATGAGGCATGTCAAAAGGGGACCAGAGTGCATTGGACTGTTCGGTGAAGGTCGAGATTACCTGGATCCCTTGTCCGTGACGAGTGGTTGCACCAGAAACTCGCGAGTGCTCACGAGGAGTGGCGGCTGGCTGGACGGAAGGGAAGTTTCTGCGTTCTGCGTACAACGTCACTCAAAGTGGACTGCGGGGCCTACTGATCAGTCCGGCGTGGGGTGGTGTGTTTTGAACTATGCAGCTTTGACGCTATTCAATTCAGAACTCATCCATGAATGTGTGGGTCGGCTGTCATGTAGTCAGTACCTTCACAACGAAGCTGCTCTAATATAATCGTCATCACTCGTCGCAAGTGACTCTATGATCCCATGGTTGCCTCGGGACTCGACGGGATCTATCCGCGTGGTAGGTGATGCGGGAGAGTGCGCCATAACTATACCCCGACTACAAGCTAGCCACAGTGCAGTTTAGTTCGCACAAGCGATGCACGTAGCCTCTGCACGGGCATGTCATGGACTTGCTGGTCATTTTCTCGATTGTGATGTCCCGCGGCAGGAGATGGAGAGCGCCCAATTCAGCTACAACGTGGCTGTCGGGGAACGCGGAAGCTGAATAGTGGCATGTGCACCATCATAATCCCGGCTTTGCAAGACCGTTCAAGGTCAACGGCTGTCAATCTTTTGTCGTTGACGGTATGCCGCATGACAGGATGGTGCCTGTGGTTTGCTTGTAAAACGTCGGGTTCCCGGACGATGGCCGAAGTAACAATTCTGCGCTGGATGCGAGGCCATAGACTCCTAGGAGACAGATGCAACGACCAAGCGAGGATCCCTTTAAAAGTCGTGAAGCCCTGTCGATAGAGGACGAATCTATCGTTCCCAGCCCTTCCGCTCACCTGAGATCCTGCTCTCAGGTTCTCTACCCTGCCCATATCGCTGAGCCTTACGATCGGTTTTGCCGCACCCAGGACGCCTAATCTCTGATTGTAACACCCATACTGGCGGTCAACAACTCAGGGGATCGTTAATTCCACCACTCATCGCCAATCTTGACTGTCCTGGACACAAGTTTATCTTCAACATCCGCGGCTTCGACAGACTCCATCGCTCTCAGCTTTCATCACGTAGCAAGCCTCACTTTTGAGACCTTCAAGACGAGTGGCACCGCACTACCATCTTGCTCTTCTCCAGTGACTTGGGTCACGATCGGATCTTGCTGCTTCAGGTAAGCACCGCCAACACCAAAGCTTAAGCGAGGCGTGCGTTTCCAGTGCCCGAACCTAGTGAGACACTTCGTGTCTTCCAAGATGCGTGCACTGACGAGCCGCGGAATTAAGATACCGAACGAGATCCTGGCTGTCCCGTCGTTCAGCCGCACACCAATCTGGGACTGCCCCAGTGCTGACAAAATGCTTGACAGAATACTGCTCCGTTCCCACATCAACACCATCAATTTTCATGTCTCCAGTTGCATAAGAACAGAAATTTGAGCGACTCCAATCGCTTCTGTCATTAGTGACTAGCTGCAGCTGCTATGGCGAGGCCTCAGAGAATGGACGAATCGGCGAAAAGGACGGACCGGAAAGCGACTCAGCCTCAGAACAAGCGCAGCATCGACAGACAAAGTTTCGGCAGAGATTCGTGGGTGCTCACCGGCTATGGCGATACTGCAGCGGGCAGCAAGGCAAGTTCTGAGATTTGTTTCGTGTTCAGTTGTCGTCCAACTAGGCAGCGGCCCACGCGCCTGTCAGTCGTGCCGCCTTCCTTAGCGGCCGTTGTCCCCCAAACCAGAGTTTCGGGACGCAGTCTCGTGTGCCTGTCCTCGTCGGCAATTATCATGTTCACTAACATATACCCAGCCACAAACCAACAGCACACCCAACACTGCCATCAAGGTAGAGGAATGTGATGGCATCGCTCTACCTACACCCATCCATGCGACAGTGCCATGCAAGATAGTCGCCGCCGATGGTCGCGAAGAGTACATTTACACACCCATTGGCGGCTTCGAGCATCTATTCAAGGTCCCGCAAAGCGTCCAGGGTGTCCCCAGACCAAGCCACGCGACGAATGTAGCTCTGCCAGCCAGTCGACCGCAGCAACTCCAGGCACCAGGTGATACGGCGTTGTTCTGCACTGTCAAATACTCGCCAAGCCTGGCAGGGGCTTCCCGACAACGTCAGGGTCCTACCCGCGGCCAGGATGACATGCAACCGCAGAATGATAGGGCACCCAAAACCAGCACTGTAGCAACAAGGCTGGCAGAACCTAAACCTGCCAAGCAACGGGCTTTGAAGAGGACTCACTCAGTAGCTCAAGGTCTGTCCCAGCCTCGAGAGGTATCGGACTCTAGCGACAATGATGAGGACGAGGACGACATGGAAACGACTGTTGTCACCGAGAGCGCAAGACACTTCCAGATCGGAAACATCAAGGCACTCAAGTACTTCTTCCGTCACCGGATCGATGAGCTTACCATGAAGCCTGTGCGAGGCATGGTAACGGCATGGATCAAGCAGCTGGAGCCCAGGCGTTTAGGAGGCTACGGGCCATATCACAAGAAACTCCCCGCCGAAGCGCCCGCAGACGCAACCCCACCCTGGTGGCCTGAGAGCGTACCTTACGTCGAACCCGCACATCTCGACAAAGACGGTAAGTATAGCGAGTACATCTACCTGTGGATTAGCCGCTCACATTTCTTACAGGACTCTTGACCCTGGCTGTCGAGGTCATGCTCCAGCATCGTGACACGCCAATTGATCGGATCAAACGTCGCAGCCCTTGGACCTCTAAGCTTCGCCAGATCGCGGAATATCATGTTGAGACGACTGCGCCCGAACATTTCTCGTCTTCTAAGAGCGCTGTTTTCAGCAGACTGATGAAGGATCGAGCCGTAACCAGTATCTTACCCAGCCTCTTCGAGGCTTCACAGTCATATGAGGATTTCATCTTTCAACACGACCTATGGAAATACGAGAATGATAACGAGATCCCCAAAGGAAAGTCATTGACGTGGCAGCCTGTGCCCAGGCCGCCTAAGCAGACCAGCCAGCGCAAGCGAGTGCGCAAAATTATGGTACCAGGAGCCATCCGAGGAGAATCAGATGCTGACAGCTATGGTGATGCCTCCGAGAATGACACCGAAGTAGATGACACGATGGCAAGGATTTCAATGAGACATACACGTCGGGTAGAGCTATCGGCTCGACAGAGTGCGATGCAAGAGAGACAAAGAGCCCAGGGTACTCAAGCATCCGCGAGAGGAATGAACACGCATACTGTCGCCGCAGTCGAGGCGCCCGCGCCTGTCGCCGTTGCACCTTCGCCAATGACATCCACACCCCAAAAGTGCTTCCCATCTACTCAGATGACGCCAACGCCTAACTCCTCCTTCGACCAGTCTCTGGATCGTCTTCATCTGCATGAAGATGCAAAGCCAGGCAATCCCGCTACACCAGACCAGCACAGCCAGCAGTCGCAGCATAAAGACTCGTGTTTCGACCAATCCATGCAGTGCTACAATGCACAGATCGAAGGCACCAACAACTCCTATCAACCTATGCAAGCGCCAGCATCTCTTTCCAATGCGGGAGCACCTCATTCGTCACAATTCAGCGAGGTCTACATTGATCCCGGCCACTTTTCAATGTTCAACGACCCTTTCCCCAATCAGATGAGTCAGTCATCAATTGAACCTCCCATTCAGGCACACGACATGAGCTATTCGTATCCAATGGGCGAGATGTTCCTGCCGACAGGCTTCATGGCACAATTGTCATCGAACACCAACCCGTCCTTCCATGGTCTACCATACGACTATCCCATGCAGGATGCGGCACAGCCTTCACACGACTGCGTACCTCGAACGTCTGCGCTCCACGAAAGACAGTGAAGTGCAATAGCACTCTGTAATGTCAGTCTGCTCCACCTTCTGACTATACGTCAATATTGTCTCCGCCACGTCGGCAACGGTTGCGGACCACGACAAGATATCTCGCTACGCAGCCTGCCGCCACCTTCTCGGTTTTGTACTCTCTCATATTCTTATGACGTCGCATGTTCCCTTGTCACGACTCACGACTTGCTTATCACGAATTCCTTGGCTGCTTTTGCTTTCATCACGAGTTCGATTCTGTTGTTCCGGCACCACACGCGCATCAATACTCGTGGGGTCTTGCTTCGGCATGCGCGCCGGAACGTGTCTTCTTGCGCTTTCTTGACTTCAAGCTTGCATTCCGGTAGTCTGTCCGTGCAATATACCCTAACGACGTCACGCGGCCCACGACTGTATTGCAGCAACACCTCGGGATGACAAGCAGCGCATTAATGGTGGGTGATGATGCGGGTTGCGGATCCCTTTTCTTTCGGTATGTTAGGCAGGCAATCTGGAATTGTATAAAATGGTGGAGAAATGCTAGGGACGGTATCGCGACACAGGCATCAGGGACAAATGGGGATGACCTCGACGGTGGACGCATGCCTAAAACAGGTGGCCATGCCACATATTGCTATCAAAAATATCTCGGTATGTTGCATGAATCAATGATTCATCACATTGTGCGTGCGCAGACTGAGCCAAACATGTGAACGACATTGTGCGTGGTGTAGAGTGGTGAAAGTGTAAGAGCGCGGCGCACAGGCGTCAACGTATGCCAAGGCGCTAGTTTGACAGCGCGTGAGGCCGAGTGAGGTGCAGCTCTTGTTCGCGACATTCATTGTCAAAAGCTTTGTTCGCACCCACAAAGCAGCCGCTGTCGACCTCAACCATCGGCACGGCCTGCCCAGTGCGACGCCCCCTAGCACTACTACTCAGTGAACATTTCGACGCACGCCTGCGCACCCACGACATCGGCGCATGTCCACAACCCGCGACACACCAGCGAACATGTCGACTCTGCGCGGCGGCAGAGGAGGAGAGCGCGGCCGCGGCGCTCGAGGCGGTACCACCAACAACGCGACCCGCGGCGGTGCTGGACGAGGCCGTGGCAATGGCGCGCCTGCCTCAAACAACACCGAGCGGCCCTCACAGCAAGTCTACCAGCGCGGTGGTGCTCGAGGCGGCGCTCGTGGAGCTCGAGGGAATACCACCAACAACCGCGGCGGCCTGATTACACGACAGAACTCGCGAAGCCGGGGGAACTCTCCGTAAGCACCCGTGTTCCTTTCTGACAATTGGCGCAGGTCGCAGCAGCACGGGGACGCCTTCATCGACCACGCGACTCCGGATCCTTGTTTTCTTGCTTCCAGTTTGCGACGGCTGCCAATTGCGCCCGTCGCGCTCGTTCTAACGATACCTCCCAGGAATGTAGACGTCTCTAGCTCACATCCCACCGGTGGGCCGAACTCGACACCCTTTGCCCAGGATGACTACCCGAAGCGACTCGAATATGTGAGCATGGCAGACCCATTGGTAGGAGATATGGCTAACCGGAGTAGATTCGAGCAGCACGCCCACTGCTACGCGAGCGATTCATCCAGGACGGCCGCATGAACCCAGAAGGCCAGATGCGCCTCGCCGACTCGGTCAAGCTCTATGGCATCTGTACCGACATGTGCCCAGAGTACGAGCGCTTACGCCGCGTAGTCGAGGACGATGTCAAACCACCGGAATGCGTGAGTGAAGCTCCGCGGTGCTGTCCAACGCATACTGACAATGTCATAGACGCCCGAGACGGAGCACCTCCCACGAAAGCAGCGCATCGCCGACGAGTCACGCATGGTCAAGGCATACGCACGATCTGCGGCGGGCATGGACGTTGAGCTGGTCTCCGAAATTCGATCGCCCGCTACCTGCTTGAAGACCATCGACTACCTCATGGAGCGCCTAGACCACGACGACTTCGACTTCCTGCACAGCTGGGTCTGGGACCGAACGCGCGCAATTCGGAAGGACCTGCGCACCCAGCGCATCGAACAGCGATCCGAGATCAACATCCTTCTCACCACCCTCGAACGCAGCGCCCGCTTCTACCTGCTATCTACACATCAAATGGCTCGGACAAAGAAGATCGACTACTCGCACCAGCAAGACATTGAGCAACTGAACCAGACGTTCATGTCACTCAAGGAGCGCTATGCGGACAATCGCCGCATCGGCTATCCTTCAGAGAACGAGGCAGAGTTTTGGGCCTATCGACTTATCCTGGCGCCTCTCTTCCACGGCTCCCAATACGAGAACGAACTACATGGACTACCTCCCGACCTGCGAAACAACCCACGGGTCCAGGTCGCCCTTGAGATCTACCGTGCTATGAAGTCGGTCATCTTCAGCAAGAGCACATCTTTTATACAGGCGCAGGCGAACTGGAAGCATTTCTGGGAGATTGTCAAGTCTCCGAGCGTGTCCTATCTAATGGCATGCGCTTGTGAGGTCTCCTTTCAGCGTGTACGCCACGTCATACTCGATGCGCTATGGCGAGTGTATCGCATGGGTTCAGTCAAAAAGCCCCGAACCGTCGACACCTGGACAATGGATAAGGTCAAGGACGTTCTTGGCTTGGACACTGAAGCAGAGGCATTCGAGCTTTGCGTGATATATGGCTTCACTTTTGGCCAGCTCGAAAACGATCAGCATTTTCTCGATGTCTGTGCGAAGGGTTACGAACGTAAAACCCTGGATTTACCGGCCAACATGAGCCAACAGGATTTCTCTCAAGCGATTGTAGAGACCAAGCGCTACGGCCGCGCATTCTCGGCTGTCATTCGCGCCATGTCAGTTCAAGCAGCGAAGAAGCACGGGCTCATGATCGACTCAAGTGCAGGTGGGCAGATCATGGAAGACGAAACATCATTGTTCGTTCCTGAGGCTCCGATCGCCAAACCCAGCGTCTTCTCGCAGACAACTACGACCCCAAAGAGCACGCCTATCGCCCCTTCAGTATCTGCTCCTTTGACAAATCCCTTCATCAAGAACGCGGCTCCTGCCTTTCAAGCCTTTCCTGGACTTGGCTCTAACAATACTCGATCTGGCGTCTTCGACTCCGCAAAGAACGAGATCAAGTTTGTGCCCTCCGGACCCTCCAATAACCCCTTCGGCAACATTCAAAACCCTACAATCTCCACGCCGACGGCGCCGGCGGCACAGGTTGTCCCATCTCCGTCAACAAATGGCGCGTCTGGAACAGGCTTCAACTTCTTCGCTGAAGCAGCAAAGGCCAAAGCATCGCTGCCCGCAGCAGCGACTCCGGCCCCTGCGTCCAACCTATTCGGCGTTTCTGGACTTTCTACAGGGGTGAGCCAGCCTCAGAGCTCACTTCCAACACCGTCTTTCACACCAGTAGGATCGCCTGCACCGCTACCTGCTACGACTCAGGATGAGGAGAAGCGCAAGGCTGAAGAGGAGCAACGCCGACGAAAGGCTGAAGCAGAGGCGCAAGCACAACAGCAGCGGTTGCGTGAAGAGCAGGCACGCCAAGCCCGAGAGGCAGTCGAGCGCCAACAAGCAGCTGAGCGACAGCGTCTAGAAGCAGAGCGAGAGCGGCAGCGGAGAGAGCAGGAAGAACGCGCGCGTCTTGTTCGAGAAGCGCAAGAGCGTCAACGACGCGAAGAGGAGGCACAGAATGCAAAGCTGCAGGCGCGCGAAACGGCTTGGAATTCACTCACGACAGACTTGATATGGGACAACGAAGAGGGCTTGATGCTCCAATTTATCGAAAACCTGGTGGTCAACACAGCGGAAGAGGTTGTGGCGGCAGAGGATGAGAAGAGGAGGCAGGTTCTAGAAGAGAAGCGGATGGCATTACTGAAAGCGATCTACGAAGCACGGCAATTGGCGTTCAAGCGATCAGTCATGGCCACTTGGATTGCGAAGGTGGAGAAAAGAAAGCGGGCTCGACAAGCGAAGGACAGGCGGAGGCGTCTCAAGGAGCAGAAGGCTCGGACGATGAATGAGGAAGCAGACGAGAATGTACCACCAGCCGAGCACGAGGCGACAACTGGTCGGACCAAACCCGCTGTTGGCTTCCACAAGCCACAGGCGCCGGCGAGCGCTCGACGGGCGAAGCGTACAGAAGAACGACGTAGCGCTCATGTGGCCCAACAGAATGGTGTCACGACGTCACTTTCCCAGCTGGGCAGCTCAGAACAGCACGCACCCGTGCAGGCAGTTCTTACTCCAATCAGCATGAGCAACAGCCTCGATTCAAGCGTAGGCTACTCAGAAGCGTACCAGAAATCGACTGCGCCAATCGATCGGACGGAGACAGATTACTTCATCCTGCGTGCACAGGGTCTTGATCCTAGCAAACACCGGAAGCGAAGCTTCGATTCATCCTCTGGCGAAGAGGAGCAGCTGGCAATCGAGCCCAAGCGGCCAAAGCTGACACCTTCAGACCCGGAGCGGCCCTCGCTACCTCCACCAGCAACGATTGAGCACGCCGAAGCTCGCTTGCGCGCTATTCAGCAGCGACGTTTGGAGAAGTCTGTAGGTTCGCATCTACCTGCGAGCAACAATGCATCTCAGTCACCTCCCTCTTCGCGAGCAACGTCTCTAGCGCAGAAAGCTCGAGAACTGCTCGGCAAATCTACGTCGTCAAAGCCGTCGCTCTCTGTCATTGAGCACGATTACGGTCGGAGCGTACCGAACCTGGGATTGTCAGCATCGTCAACAGCCAGGCGGTCCTTACTAGGCAAGAGCATTGGCACAGCAGCGACCATGGATCGGCCAGCCTTTTACGCGCGTAAGAGCCGTTTTGTGCCTCAGCATCTTTATGGTCAAGGTGGCGAGGCAGCTCGAGCATACCGCCAGCAGCTGAATTCGCCTCCGGGTACACGACCTACCAGCACCGAGCCGCTAGCAGTTTCATCGTCGATCCCAACACGGGTATCCTACATGCCCCCAAACGGCTATACACAGGAGCAATATAGTGAGGAAGAGGAGGACGAGTTCAGCGGTGTCGAGCAGATTGATGCCGATGCATTTGAAGAGGATGCTGCTATGTCTGAGGAAGAGTACGAAGGTGATGAAGAGACAGAAGAAGAGGACGAGCACCAAGCGCCACTAAATCGTCGACAGTTCTACCAGAATCAGCATGAGGATGAAGATGGTGACTCTCCCATGTCTGGCGACGACGTGGTCGATGTCCATTATAATAACGGCTTCACAAACGGCCATCACGTTCAGCACGAGGAAGAGGAGGAATTCGAAGAAGAATACACAGACGAAGCAGGAGACATGGAGGATGACACCGAGGTTGATTCGGACACGCAACAGCAGCACATCACCCGAGACGCCCAACCGGCGCAGTCGCAAAACGGCCAATCAGGCCAGCCTGCACAAACCGGAAAGAAGGCACCATCGCCTAAGAAGGGTG
Organism: Setomelanomma holmii; assembly: GCA_010015745.1. NCBI lineage: Eukaryota > Fungi > Ascomycota > Dothideomycetes > Pleosporales > Phaeosphaeriaceae > Setomelanomma > Setomelanomma holmii. The sequence goes on from ML978181.1 coordinate 79,150, forward strand.
GCAACACCGAGGACGACGCCATTGAGCTTTCTGACTGAACTTCTCGCCATTTTCGGAGAATCGGCATTGTACGCCTTTCAGCGACATTATTGTCGTTATCATTTATTTTGCATAGCGACGGCGTTTCAAACATCATATCACATCAGCATCACGATTTGGGTCGGGCTTTTTTCAACGGACGAATTACGATACCCAATTTTGCAACATTCCTGGCATCGGGTGGCTGGAGGCAAAAGGCTAAGGGGCATCTTGTGAATATGAATAACAGACCAGATTGAGGTTGTACTATACGACGAGGCGGAGGAAGGAATGAAGGAAACGGGAAATGGAACGTGGATCAATAGATATGTACAAAAACAGATGAAAACATATTGTTCAACACACCTCAAAATCCTCGCCAATTTGCAAAGCTTGCCACCATGACTTCGCTCTCAATTTTCATCACCAACATGACCTCGACTCCATGTCACACAACCCCAGCCTGGCCGGAGTACTCTCTCCGCCTCATCATCATGCCACGCGTACCCTCTTCCCGATTCCAACTACTCTGCAGCACACAGTTTTAGCACCAGCATCGGGATCCAGCGTTGAGCCCGCAATCTGTATGACGACGCAGCATCACCAAACCCCCACACTGTCCCAATTCCATCCCCACGGCAATTTCCGTGCAGATCCAACAAACCTTCAATCTAGGACCCAACGCTTTGAGCTGCACGATCGATCAGATACACATTGCGATTCGGTGGACTCGACTCACGACCCCGAGCCGGGCCGATGTGTACATGTACAGGATGCATACGCGCTCTGCAAGGCTGCGCGCGTTTATGGGGATGCGCGTCTTGACAATGGCTGCGAGGCTACGAGGCTGGCTATGCGGACTCTAGGGGGTTACTTGACTGCGTTTCCTCGGACGCACAGGCGGCGGGAGAGCAGCAGATGCGGCGTTCGCAGTGCGGTGTAGGGATGTCTATTTACTGTGGTGACTGTATGGAGAAGGGGTCTGCATTGACTAGATTGAGCTGAGTTGAGTTGTGTGCGTGCAGTGGGTGTGTGTGTGAGGCCGAGTAATTGGACGGGCAAGAAAAGCCGGTTGCAGCATGCCGCATGCAAGGAGACTACAACGACGGTGAAAATAGGTAGGCAGATTTAGTAGCGGCATTAGTATCAGATGTTGCGTTTCCATGACTGAGAACATTCGTGGACATGGACATGGTCCTGCCGTGTAGTCTAGATTCAACATGACTTGCATGTCATTGCATGAACCCCACACAACATCAACGCTCATGCGAGTCCACCACAGGCCTGGGAAGCAGCCTCTGACCCACCCAGCCACTTTGCACCGCTTTCCTGCAGTGACACATTGCGCAAACCCGGCAGACGCATACGCTCCGCAGTCAACGGTGCTTTTCGACAGGGATACTCGGGACGAGGGTGTGGGGCGACACAATGTGCAGCGCTGTGATTTGACGGTCGCTTTTTGGGAAAAACGTCGGAGGCATCGGAAAAATTGCGGGTGGCGCTCTTGCGTCCGGTCGGAGATGAGACGTGGTTCGCGAAGACAGGTATGACGTTGGAAATTATAGTAATATCGAACATGGGAGTGTGGACTAGCTATATCGACGCGTGCAGGGAAAAGCGGGAGGGGAAGCGGAACGAGAAGCGCCTGGGGTGTGGAGGAAGATGCATGGGAAAAGAAGACGAAATGAACGGCATCAAGGAGCGAGATCAAGCAGTCGTATTGGACATGATAGAGTGATTCGAGGCTCAATATATCATGCGACTGACATGGTCAAATTGCCATTCGCGGTCCTTCCGTCTGTTGCTGCGAGGACGGGCACGATTGGTTATAGTGCCCACTCTTCTTTGTTGTCCGTTGACTTGATGAACGGCTCATTGATCAGCTTAACGGCCAGTTCGCTGCACAAGACACTATCATTTGTCAGCCACATCATTGTAATTCGAGATTTGGGCAGTACACACCAACTCGATCCAACAAGCGCATCAAGTTCCCGGATCGCTCTCTCTCTCCTCGCTCCACTGAACGTGCCTTTACTGACATCAACCTGCAATTCCGCGATCCTCTTCCCTCTCGCAATACCAGCCAGCTCAACGACCTTCTTCGCCAAACAATCGCTATGGAAAGCGTGTTGGCACGGAAATACGAAGAACTGGCGTGCAAGCAATGGCAGACCACAAATGTAGCATCGCTCGCCGGGCTCAACGATAGCGTACCTTTGCTCGAGCGCCTTGATATCCGACTTGATGTGTTGTGCCGTGAGTTCCGAGTCGTCCATTTCCGACTTCAGATTATCGATGCGTCGGGAGTAATCTTCTAGCGCAGTGCAAATTTCCTCCTTGAAGTCGTCGATGACAACGAAGTCGGGGAAGAACGGGATCAAGTCCTCGATCCGTAGCAGGTCAACGCGACGCAAGAACTCAATGGCTGTCTTGATACCGGACGATTGTGAGATGATTTTCTTGGCAATGGCGAGCCAGAGCTTCTTGCGAAGTGCAGGCTCGGTGTTGGAGCGGTCGGCGACGCTTGAGGCGAGCTCAATCTCGTCGTATTTGAGTGCCAGGTCGACGGCTTGCACGTACTGCTGCATGGAGCTATAAATGTGCACGCATGACTGGACGCGCTTGTGCTGGATGCAGAGACGGAGAGCGAAATCTGCATCGTAGTTCTGCTCGTGGGCTAATGACTGTCCTTCCAGGTATGCGAGCAGAGCTGACTCGTCCTTAGTCGGATGCGACGTATAGATCGAGATGAGAGTGTTGTGTACTGCTGCATCCGTCGAGTTGTGTTGATTGATCTCGAAGAGCAGGTATCGCACAGCCTGATTTTGGCTCAATGATACTTTGGTCGTGTTGTTGTAGTTGAGAAAAGCTGGGATGAGTTTCTGCGCATCGAAGGTCGAATGTCGCATCATGATGTCGACTAGCTCGACTGGCACGTGTGCCATCAGCACGCTGCTGTATTTGTAGAAGATCTCAGGATCAGTCTGCTTCTTCAGCACGTCTAACGATTCTGACCATCGCTCTCGTTGAACCCAGTATGACAGGACGTAATTGTAGTCGTTCACCACGGTAGCGAAGTATAGTAGCTCTTCTTCGCGTCCGTGGCTACTGACAATCTCATACACTGTCTTGCGATCTAGATTGGCTTTGTACTTGGTCACGAAGTCTTGGTACTCTTTTCTGATCACCGACAGTTGATCATGTGTCTCAGCTGTGTTCATACTTTCGGAGAGCTCGGCCCTCGTGGTGATGGTATCGTCGAGGGTATTCAGCTTCGCCATGTACAGCTCGATGAGCCAGGTTGCAACCATGTTTCGTTGCATGATGGACGACTTCTTCAGTGTAGACAGCTTGGTGAGCAGATATTTCCGCAACGCATCTTGCTCGCCCTTGTCGATGAAGGCCAAAGCCACTTGTTCGAAAGGTTTGGTGCTTCGTCCATAGACCGCAGCAGCCTCCATGTACTGGCCTTTGCCAACAAGGTAGTCTCCAGACGCCGTTGCAACGGCATCCTTTTGCGCTGACGTCTTTGCAAACAGTGATGCTGCGTCGAACTGTTGTGCTTTCAACATGATCTTCCAGACGTCCCTCGCTTCGTCTGTGACGACGACCTCGAAGATCTCTCGTGTTGTAAACAGCCAATAAGTGTTCTTCTTGATATCTGCGACAAGGCCAATCGCACTCTGGCCAGATTCCAGAACGACTTGGTCTAGAACGACAGTGTCGTCGACACGGTTGATGGCGACTATCCTTCCCTCCACTAGCTGTAAGATATGCCACTGACTGAGTATCATTGAGCTGACAGGCTCCTGCGTTTTTCTTGTGCGTCCGCTGGCCGTCTGCGAGGGTGGTATTTGCGATCTAGGCAGCATCTTCGAGTCTCCCAAGACCTTGCCACCAAGCTCGGACAGATCTGGTGATAGGTACAGCTTGCCATGCAGCACGCCTTGTGACGTTAGCCACCCAAAGATTCGCTCGCTGCTCGATTGCCCGTGGGTGGGCGTATCCCGGAGTTCTGGAGAGACGGCCAGTAGCGAGATTGCGGTCGGAGCAGCATTCGATATCTCATGCACGGTGGCTGATTCACTCTCGAATAGCTTCGAGAATATGGATCCGCTTCCCTCGCTGCCTGAGCGCCCGAGCTTGCCTGCGAAATGCAGATATGTTGACGGGGTTGCGATGATAACCCGCCGCAGGTCTGCCCGCCCGGGTATCGCATCTGTCCAGAGTCCTACGATAGGGCCGTCATTCGTGTGGTACACATTCTTCAGGTACCTCTCCTCTCGCCTGTAAAACTCCGAGGATGGTTCAATGTATACCTCATACACATTGCCATCCGATGCGCCAACCAGTATTTCGCGTGTCGATGCAGTGGGTTGCGAGGGGTTCCATGATATACTCTCGATGACGACACCCTTTAACCGGGACAGCGATTTCGGTTGCCGCGATTGTGTATGAAGGTAGTAGTTCTCGGCGAGGGTAGTTGTGACGACGAGATGCGATGCGGACGGGTCGAGGAAGAGCCGCCGAATGACGCCGACTTCCGAGGGCTTCTTGGGCAGGTCAATGTCTTGTAGGAATCAGCTACCACGCATGGCTTGTTTCAGCGCAACGGCTTTGCTCACGAACCGTCTATGTCGGCCGGACTGTCCAAGTCTATGCGCAGTATGCGCCCGGTCGAAAGGGCGAGGATCAGGACATTGTTGGCGACGGCAGCAGCTACGAAGTCGGAAGATATATTGAACTGCAGCGAGACGCGCTCAATGTTGAACATGGGCAGCGCTGCATCATGTTCGTTCATGTTGCTCGTGCTCGGTGGAGCATATCCGCTGGTCAAATCGTACGCCATGGCGGGCTTTAGGTGGAGCGCTTCGCTACCGTGGCGGTGCAGTCATGGTAATCGCCGTAATCCGCAGCTCTGCCTTCGCTCGTGGCCTCTGTGTAATAGCAGCTTGGCACGTGTTGTGGTATTTCCAGTTCGCCATGCGCATGGTGACGCCTGAGCTCGAAGCTTGGGCCTCGGAGATTGACCGGACAAGACAAGGAGATGGGTCGCCTCAGAGATACTCTACGCCTGACATCACCCACACCGACCCTCTCCGACCTACGCAATAAAGACCGTCATGCTGTTTATTACGTCCTGTCTTCTCTCGCTGAAGAGCCATGCCATCTTCTGAATTTCTCAAGCGCCGTGCCTTAGGGTTGGAATAACACCCGTAACGTTATGCCTCGACATTAGGAAGCGATAGGAACGAACAACCAACACGCATCCCCTCAACACCAGAACACCACCCGGACAATGGATTGCACCGCGCTCTGAGTCCCCTTGTACTGTATTTCCCCGATTGGCTGTGTCCGCACCAGTGGCAACTTGAGCGTTGTTCTAAATCACAAGCTGACTCAGATTCGGACCTCACAATTGGCGAAGCTGAACCTATTTGAGCCTAGCACCATCGTACAACGATCAACGGCATAGCGTCACGCTACCAGTACATGTGACTTAAGAAGACTTGAAGAATACAAACATGACGTTTCGCATAATGTCGATTGCACAGCGATTCTCAACTCTCCTTACCGCGCAGACCATTCGAGTCACGCAACTTCGCATTGCACCAATCAGGAGCGTGACCAGAAGTCTCCATCGACCGTTCTCAGCTTCAAGCAGTAGTATGGCGCCTACTCCAGTTGTACTTATTGGGAGGAAACCGGAGATCGCGACGAGTGTCCGCAAAGGTCTGATGCCAGAGTATGATGGTATGTTCAATCCCTCCATTGCCATCCATATTGGATGCGACTCTTGTAGGAAAGCAGTCTGATCCCAATCCCGTGACTGATCCGCTTTAGTGGTACATGTAATTCTCTCCGACGAGCAGGGCCTGAAAGACCTCCCTCTTCTTCTCTCAAACCCTCCCAAAACTCCAACTAACACCGAGGACAACTACGGCTCCAAGAATTATGGCGAAAGACCGCTTGCAGTCGCCGCAGGTGGAGGCTTGAACGACGAAATGTTCAACAATTTGAGAGCTGCTTGTAAGGATATCGAGAAGGGCATTGTGTGGCTCAGAGCGGATATCAAGAACGTCACCAAAATGCCAGAGTTTGGCGACTCGGAAGCATATGGACTGGAAACTGCGAGAAGAGTTAAGAATAAGTTGCTGGAGTTGAAGGTTGGTGAGGAGAGTACGGAGGGGAAAGAGGGGGTGTATTGGTTTACTTGAAACAGTGACCATGTATTATCTGGGTAAACGGTCTACCGACCGAATCCAAATATGCCCACCCTCCATCTAATGCTTCCTCAACCACAGCGTAACCCAACCCAACAACCTGTACACCACCACAATAAGCACCATATACCCCACATACATCCCCACATTCTCCGTATTATACCCATACATACTCAACACCGCGTTACCCTCAATCCTACACTCACTCTCCAACTTACTCGGATACATACAATAACACCCCCCCTCCGCCAACCGCTCGCAACTATACTCCCTCTTCCCGAACTCATTCACCATCATCCCGCGAAACACATACGCCTGGTAATCAATATAGTGAAACACATATCTCCAGAAGACGTTGAGAGTGGATGGTTGAACCATGAAGCCATTGACACACATCCAAAGCCCATTCGCAAATGCCGTTGCAGCCAGTGCTACCACGAAAATTGGGATCAGACTTGAGAGCAGGACGACGAGCGATTCTGCAGCGAGAAGGTCGAGGAAGAGCCAGAGCACCCATGTCCAGAAGCCCGAGGCTGTGGGTTGAAAGTTTCCGAGCCAGTAACTAATCACACTGAACAAAATCGTAATGAGGAATAGGTACGGCACGCCAATGACAAAGTTGGCAATCATAAACGCCGTAGGTCCATACAATCCATTCGCGCGTTCTTTCGTAAGAAGCGCGAGATCCTCGAGGTACGCGGGGATGTATGCGACAGCCATGAAGCTCATGAACGCGCCGCCGAAGAATATCGCATTGGTCAGGTTTTGGATGTTGGATTGTGTGGGCGCGAGGCGTAGCCACACGGTGCCCATCATGATGGCGAGGCCGATGTACATGGCGATGCGGATGCCGTAGGCGACGATGTCTCTGTGCGATTTTATGAAGGAGCGATGTATCAGCGTTAAAGGGATGAGGTATGGATTCGCAGTCTCTTCCTTGTGACTTGTTGGCGTTTCGCACAACGGGGCACTCGACGCGGCGGCGATGGAGCGCGCGAGATCAGCGGCAGCGGGAGATGAGGTCCATGAGTCGTGGAGACGGGTTAGATGTGAGGAGGATTTCGCTTGGTCACGCGAGAAGTCGGTGTTGACGAGGTCGATGACGAATTCTGCGGGGTTCATGTACAGCGGCATTGCGTGGCCGAGAGAAGTGAAGTAGTCTTTGACGCCGGTGATGAGACCGTTGTAGGCGATTTTACCGCGGGAGAGGAGCATGAGTTTGTCGAAGAGGGAGAAGGTTGTGGTGGAGGGTTGGTGGATGGATGCGATGACGAGGATCTTGAAGGTGTGTTAGTCTGTGGTTTCTACGTTGAGGAGCTGTTTGGACGTACCTTGTACTTTCTTGCAGTCTCCTTCACAAAGTTGATGACTTCGTAACTAGCTGCCGAGTCGAGTCCGCTTGTTGGCTCATCTAGGAACAATATCTTCGGACTGGTGATAAGCTGGCTCGCAACACTGACTCGTCTCTTCTGACCGCCAGAGACACCTTTCCTGATCGGTGTGCCAATGAGCGTGTTGGCCTGGTTTGTGAGTCCAAACACAGACATAAGACCTTCGATGCGAGCCTTGCGTTCTGACTTGCTAATCGAGCTAAGTGATGTATGTCAGGATCATGCTTCCTTCTGAATATCATCGGGAAGGATCTCATTGACCCAACATACCTAGGAAGTGCAAGTTGGGCAGCAAAGTACAGTGTCTCGCGCACAGTGAGTGAGCCCGTAAGAGCATCTTCCTGCTCAACATACGAGCTGAGCTTCCGAAAACTCGCCAGGTCGGTTTCGACACCATTAATATACAAGTCCTGCTTGACTGTTGCTTTTGGGACGGCAGCACGGTGAGCAAGGATGTCGAGGAGTGTGGTCTTGCCAGAGCCACTGCATTGAGTTAGACATTCTTCGTGAATCAGAAGTCGTGTGTCGACATTGCATACCTTGGCCCCATCAATGCAAGCAGCTCGCCCGCTTCGATAATGCCGTTGACACCAGACAGTATATCGAGTGGTTGCTGTGTAGCGCGGTCCTTGACTGTGACTGTGACATTTTCCCAACTGAAGCTCTTGACCGTATCGTTTGTGAGATGTGTAAATTCTTGGCCAGCTGCCTTCTCGACATCCGCTGAGTGGTTTGAGACCGGCATCGTGTGTGTTCTATTTGTGTAGTCCTTAGCGTTTGTAGGACGTCGAGTATCTTTCAGGGGATCATGTAGACGGTTCTGCCGAGACAGTTGATGGGATATCAAGGATAACGAGATTTACTCATATCACGAAATGAGCAGAAACCCAAACATACTTATCCAAGCAACTCAATCCCATCTCCTAGACTCCTCCAACATCATGCATCTGTCATCGGCGACCTCGGGGCGAATCATGCCCTGCTTACTTTTGGCCCCTGGCCTCTGGCCTCGCGGCAACTTCAGCCCTGCGGCTTGACCTGCACTTCGAACGCCTGGCGTCCGCGGCGACCATTAGCTTTTGACATTGGCTATCCTTATGGGGTAAAGATAGGAAAGCTATACATTCCTTCCCACGATCTATTGGGATGAGGGTCCGATTGATCGTGGGCTTTACGTTGACATGGCGAGGTGAAGTCCCCAGATCCCGGTGTTTGTATGCAAATACTTGATAACAAGCTATGAAGAGCCCGAAATTAGATCACAGCGGTTTGCTAGTTCGTCTGTTCAGTATGTGCTGTGAGAACTTATTTGCTGTGAGGAATCTTTTCAAAGCGCAGTCGGCGACGAGCGAGGAACATCTCGTATGCTGTGGAAGCTTTGCGAGTCGCGACCGAGAGTTCGTCGCATAACGGCGGGAATAGTGTTAGCGTACTTTCGACGAGGGCTATGTAGGGGGAAGTTTGGTGTAGCTGAACTCGTGCAGTGAGGTGGTGGTCCGATGATCCTTGCTCTTCGGCGACGTTGGAGACGCTTGGGCGCGGGACATTGGAACGTCGGCGACATTCCCGTAAGGCTCCACGGCATGGCTGTGTCTTGACGTACACTCGCGAAGTCTGCTGGTATCAATAGGCCACGAAGGATCAATGCTAGTAGTGCTTCCTTAGAGTGAATATTGATTCGCTGCACCATCCGCGTCCACGCTGCGCCCACGTAACACCCGAGCAAGACGTTTTGTACTTCAACAGCATGCAGGGCAATTTAAGCGACATCAAGATACGCCTTGCAAGTGGCACTATTCGTAGCAATACGTTACCACAGTTCAACTGTATGGAGAAACCAAAGACAAGATCCACCCCGCTAAGCGTGCGCAGCACATAGCAATGCATACTAAGCGTGAACTCAACGCCCAATCCGACCCCGACACCTACGACCTCAATACATAAACTCACTAATCTCCAGCAACTGCGCATCCAACGCCCGCTTCGCACTAACACTACTCTCTCTATTCTCCGCATTCACCCGCTCCTCATATGTCATCTCCAACAGCCTCTTCACACTCTGCTCATCACACATGCCCCCGGGTACGCCAAAGTCCTTACCACATTGTTTCGCGCGCGCGACAATCGCCTCGGGGCCGGCAGTGAACAAGTCGAAGAAGAGCGCCGAGTACGGCAATGCGGCACCTTCTTCGATGTTCTTGAGATTCTGCTGCAGCACCAGGATGTTGAGTTGCATGTGTGCGCAGCCGTGCGTGTTCATGCGCTCGATGCGGGAAGTGCAGAGTGACAGGAGGTATGTGTCCATGAGAGAGGCGAGGCCGCGCGTCATGCGGGTGTAGGTGGGTGTGGGGGCGTAGCGCGAGACTTCGGTGTCGAAGGCGACGATGTTGGAGTTTAAGGCGAGGATGATGGGGCCTGGATCGTTGAGGGCGGCGTCGATGAAGAGGTTGGATTGGAGCGAGGAGGTAAGTGAAAAGATGATTGTGCTGCGGATTGCGAGATGTAAAGTACGTAACACGCGGGTGCTGAGGGACTGGTAGGCTGAAACTACGCGGTCGAATTCGCTGATGAATGTTAGTGAGAAGTGAGGAAAGCCTCAGGGGAGACTTACGGTGCAGTCTCTTGATCCAAGGGAAGGTAGATGGTCGATCCCTCTGCCCTCGGTTCTGATGAGGCGAGGAGCGTCCACCGCTGTGTGGGTCTTTCCTTTGAAGATTCCGACCGCGCTGAATTTGTAGCCCTGTCACTTATATGTCGCAGCTGCGCTGTCTTTGTAGCTAGCCACTTCATGCTAGTATAAAGCAAGCATAGGCTGATAATGCTTTTGCGATCTTGTACCATATCTGCTTGGTCGAGTGGCTCTGCCTCGACGGTTTTGAGAACAAGGTCAATCTCCTTCCCAACAAGATCGCCAAAGTTGTCGCTATCAGATGGGTTCGACTGCAGAATCTGAGAAACAAGTCGCTCAATCTCCTCGGACTCTGCCCACGCCGCCGAGACTTTGAGACGCCGACCCGACGCGGTAGGTTGCGAGCGGCTGACGAGCGCTTTGTACCATCCATTGCACTTCTGCGCATATGTGTCCATCTGGTCAACAATGAGTTGAGAGAAAGCTTGGTCGTGAGGGAGATTGTCGAGCATCTTGCAGAAGGCTGAAATGAGTGTGAAGAATTGCGCAGTACCCTGAAGGATTAATATGCATTGCAATTTAACACAAGGACAGCACATACCTTGAAAATCGGCTTTCTCGAGTAGGTCGCCCAGTGAGGATCCTCATTGAAGGAGTCAAGCTCGATGAAAGTTTGCGACGACAGCTCAACAAGCGTCTCATCCAGTTGGGGATGAAAGACGTTAACGAGGAAGTCATCAAGGAATGATGTGAGTGTGCTCATGATGATGTCCGAGTTCGGTGGCACAACTTCCTTCAGTCGGTTGAGAAAGTCAAGCGATGGTGGCAATAGAATGCCCATATTGAAAACGCTGGGCTCCACAAGAAGTTTGTGTCCTGTTGCACTGCCATCGAGATTCGCACTGGTGTCGGTGACCATGTCTTCAGGTCGCTTCGAGTCCGAGACCAAGCCGGGCACTGAGGACTTCAGGATGAACTCTAAATCTTCGCGCTCTTGCGCAATATCGGGCGACTTGGTGTTCATATCGGAAAGCTTGAACATTCGCTTTGTCCTATCACGCGGTGCTCGTGAGAATACACTGCCAGCAGACGTCTGCCCTGACCCGTTTCGATACGAAGCCTCGCCGTCTGTAGCTAAGTAATCGTGCAGCAGGGAGCGCATCTATGCCACCGTTAGTCTGAGATATGTTGCATACTTTGGAATGTCATACCTCGCTTTGGTACAGCTTCCACAGCTCCTTGAACCCACGAGTCAAGGTTGCGCTCGAGGAGTCGCCTAGGCGTTCCCGCCGAACGATGCCAGCGACAACGTCATGGACGGCCCGATGGCTCTCTGCAATGGCCTCGAAACGAGCGTACAATGTCCACAGAAGATCATTTAGAAGTGTTGCACGAATATCATCGCTTTCAATAGCCGTCTTGGTTTTGCTACCTTTCCTCGACGCGTAGGCTCGTAGTATGCTCGGGTGCCTTTGCGCCACTTCATTGTTGGACTTGTCGACAACCTTGAACAACTCAACCGGGAGCCGCTGCTCAATAGTGTTGACTGCCATGTCTAGGCGGTTCATCTTGTTCAATGACTCTACAATTAGTCGTATGTACTGAAAGGTGTCTGCTTCAGGGTTGTGTGTAGTATCGTCGGTCATCTAGACAGGTCAGCGGACAATAAACTGAAAACAACTGGCTTTGCTTACCGGTTCCGACGTTTCCAAGCCTACCAGGAAGTGGTAGAGTAATCTGCCCCTAGCGTCTGTTTGGGCTCGCTCGGACAAGCTCCCTTTGATCTGGTTCTGCGCGTACTCCTTCCATCGATCTTCGCAATAAGGCGACTTGAGATACAAGTGGCTGTGGAGTTCTTCGATCAAGATGTCTGTCAAAGACACTTCCTGGTTGCTGAGGTATGTTCGTAGGTCGTTCAATGCACCAATCTTCTCCATCTCCGACTTCCTTATCATCAGGAGAGCTTTTTGGAGAATGTCTACAGCTGTCAAGAAGCGCTTCTCTGAGATGCGCGCTTCAAGCTGTTCTGGCACGAGCTGGAGTTCCTCGATAGCGCTGAGCATCTGAAGCATCTCGTCGTAGTTCTGCGAGGCCGTCGCGAATTCCTTCAGTTCAGGTTTTGCTGTAGAAAGTTGCGTCTTAGCAGACGTCAGAGAGCTCTTGAGACTTCGCACGCGGTGCTGCGAATTCTGTAGGCTAGACTGAATCTGATGGAAAGTACCAATCGAGCTGTTGAAACCTTGGTGATGCTCATTCACAATCGCTTTTAAAGCCTGCTGCAGTTCCTGATGTGTCGATTGAAACTGGTCGTGCTGGTTCGCCAGTCCCAGCGAGCTCGAGTCCATGAGCTTCAGCGCAACCTCAATTGGCACACATTGATCCTGTGTCATGAAGTCCCAGTTCTGGCGAATGTACTGTAGCACATCCTCAATGCGCTGGCTTCCAGGACCATAGTTTCCAGCAGGCCTGTTACGATTCGGCCGTTCTGAGCTCCGCCGCCGTGCCTGTGTGCGCTCCAGACTTGTAGGTCGGGTCACATGAGCCTCCTCTCCTGGTTGCTGAAAACCACCGTAGCCGCCTGGCCTTCCACCTCTACCGCTGCTTGGTGGTCTCGCGAACTCGTCGTCTCTTGTGCTGAAGCCTCCATATCCTCCAGGTCGGCGCTCTCTTTGGCTGTTCTGACTTTCGCCGCTTGGGCGCCTGCCGTAGTCATCTTCTCGCGGACTAATGCCTCCATACCCACCAGGTCGACGTGGACGATCGCTGCTCGGTGCCCTGGGGTACTCGTCTGGTGGGGCACCCATGCCTCCATATCCGCCTGGTCGCTGTCGCCGCTCGCCGCTCGGTCTTGTGCTTCCGTCGCCAGTTGATGCGCCATAGCCGCCATTGCCATAGTTGCCATTCGTGTACCCTCCATTAGGACCACCCTGCGAGTATGCAGGATTCCGCGACATTTTGTACTCAGGGTTCGCCGTCTATGCTATGACGTATTCGAGTGACATTAGAGTCACCGTATGCGATTCAGGCATTCGCGCATCGTGGTCGTTCTCTATGGTAGAGTGCTTGCGGGGAGCTCGGGGGTGTACGTGGTTGCAGCAGGGTTCACTCGTCGAGAGTGTTGATACTTGCGCCAAGACTGTCTCAATCGATGCGAACGTGCAAGACACTTATGTATCGGTATACGTCGCGTTCAGAACTTCATTTGATTTGAGCTTCTTGTTGCAGTAGGACGACTGCTGCGCCAATTGGTGCGGGCAACGACGCGCCAAGCTTCACCTCCGCGCTCCGCAAGATCTTCCGCTTCCGCGTTCTCGAGCTCTCCCTCGCGATTCTTTGTCCAGCCAACCATCAACACTGGCAACAAGCAGCCTCGCGCCTTCACCCACCCATCGCCAGGCGAACATGCTGCGCTAATACGAACGACTCTCTCCCACCGTCGACCCACTTTCGCAGCCGGGCGCGTGCACAACTCCATCATGTCTGCAGTCTACGCCAACGGCGCGAATGGCGTCAACGGCGCAGGCAAGATATTCCCTCCACCGCGTTACTCGGACGTGCCCAGCGCCATCACCATCTCGGTGGCCGACGAGGAAGGTGGCCAGCTCGATGTAGAAGTCGCGCTCGACGAAGACATTCAGGACGACCCAACGGAACTATGCGCCATCTTGGAGAACGAAAAGAGCTTGACGTCGACATGGGTGCAGGTCGCAGTTGCCTACGCGAAGCAGAAGAAGGTCGACGTAGCCATTGACGTGCTGAGTCAGGCGATCGGCGTGTTTGGACGGGCGCGCGCAGAGGAGAGGCTCAGCATTCTGAATGGTCTTTGCTGGCTGTATCTGCTCAAGTGTCGCGAAGCACCACGTGTAAAGTCTGGTATGGCAGAAGTGCAGCGTACTGATCACAGACATGGCTGACATGGGCAGACGCGAATACGGACCCCGATCTCAAGACCAAGGACCACTATCTTCAGCTAGCCACCGGCGTGCTCAACGATGCATCTCGAATCAGTCCTTCACACCCACCTCTTTTCCTTGCCCGCGGCGTCCTGTACCTTCTGCGCGCATCGCTTCAAGGCCCCAACACGACCGCCGGACCGAGCACAATAAGCTCAGAGCGCGCCGAGACACTCAAGCAGGCCGCCAAGTGCTTCGACGATGCACTACGAGCATCCGGCGGAAGGAACCTCATGGCCAAAATGGGCAAAGCGCGCGTCAGCTACTCGATGGGCAAATGGGCAGAGGCTCTGAAAGGATACCAGAACGTCTTGGAGAGCTCACCGGATCTCACTGACCCGGATCCGCGCATCGGCATCGGCTGCTGCTTCTGGCAGCTCGGCTTCAAAGATGACGCAGCAAGCGCATGGCAGAGGTGTCTCGACTTGAACCCAAAGTCCAAGATTGCGCTCATTCTGCTTGGAATCTACAACCTCCATTTGACCTCAGGACACCCACCGACGGATCCTGCATTCACCAAGTACTACAAGAAGGCAACCAATGAGTACGTCATGCCAGCGACCAAGCTCGACAATACCTTTCCCCTGACTTGCGCTACGCTCGGGAGTTACTTCATCATGAGGAAAGATTTGACGAAGGCTCAGACGGTTGCGAGACGCGCTATCGATCTAACCGACGTGAACGCGATTGCCAGTGATGGCTGGTACCAACTCGCTCGCAAGGCGCATCAGGAGGGTGACACGGCAGAAGCCTCAGCGTGCTATACCAAATCCGACCAGGCTCGAGGAGGAGACGAGCGAGGATATATACCCGCCAAGTTTGGTTCGGCGCAGATGAACGTCCTGATGCAAAACTACGACGGCGCCAAGTTCCGCTTGGAGAAAATTTTGCAACAGCAGCCGACTCTAGAAGCCCAGACACTGCTCGGTACGCTGTACGCCGAGGACATATTTAACGCCCAGAACAGCAGATCCACCGAAGACAAGTCTGCGGAGCTGAGAAAGGCTCTCAAATACCTCGAAGACGTGCAAAAAGCGTGGCGCGATCCCAACAAGAAAGTCACACCAGATCAGTCTGTGCTGTTAAACTTAGCGCGACTCTACGAGGCCGACCACCCCGAAAAGAGCCTAAAGTGTCTCGAAGAAGTTGAACAAATGGAGCTTGACGCAATTCCAGAGGAAGATTATCCCGAGGAGGAGGAAGATGTCGATATCCAAGCTGCTCTGCGCGAAATACTACCACCGCAGCTCCTCAATAACATGGGTTGTTTCCACTTCCAAGCTGACCGGTACGCTCGAGCACGAGAGCTTTTCCAGACCGCACTCAAGTCTTGCGTCAAAGCAGCGTCTCGCGACGAGACGATCGACACAGACGCACTGGTTACATCCATCAGCTACAACCTTGGTCGATGCTATGAGTCCGAAGGCATGCTAGATGAGGCTAAAGACGTGTATGAGAATCTGCTTAAGCGCCATGCTGATTATGTGGATGCTCGACTCAGACTGACCTACATCACTTTGCGCCAACACCCCAACGATCAGGGTCCGCGAGCGATGAAGGATCTATTCAAGGAGTACGAGGACAACACCGAAGTTCGAGCTTTATATGGATGGTTCACGAACAAGTCGAAGCGGAAAAACCAGCCCTTTGCTACGGACGAAGAACAGCGACTCTACAAGCACACTCTTCAGAAGTCCGACAAGCACGACCGGTATTCGCTTGTGGGTATGGGTAACATCCTCTTGACGATTGCACGAGAGATGCCAAGAAGCTCAGAACAAGAAAAGGAGAAACGTCGAAAAGGCTACGAAAGGGCTGTAGAGTTCTTCGAGAAGGTCCTCCAGCTTGACCCAAAGAACGCGTACGCCGCTCAGGGCATCGCAATTGCTCTGGTGGAAGACAAGAAGGACTTTATGACGGCCATCCAGATATACAACAAAGTCAAGGAGACACTCAAGGACCACAGCGTCTTTGTCAATCTGGGTCACACATTCTGTGAGGTCAAGCAGTATCCTCGTGCCATCGAGAATGTAAGTTAAGTCTGCTGCATCTTGGTATTTTGGTCTAAACCTGCGTAGTACGAAATCGCTCTGGCGAAAGGTCGACAGAACGATCCCAAGATTCTTGCCTGTCTTGGACGAACGTGGTACATGCGAGCTCGGACGGAGAAGAATATGGACGCTTGGCGCACTGCTCTTGACTACTCGAAGCAAGCTCTCAAGGTCGCTCCCACAGATCTGGGCTACCAATTCAACGTCGCCTTCATCCAGTATCAGATCGCACAGAATATCATGACTGTCCCGGAAGCGCAACGCAGTCTCGCAGAAGTGGATGAGGCAGCCAAGGGCCTCACCGAGGCCATCGAATCATTAGACCAGATCGCAAAGGCGGAGGCACCACCGTTCCCTCGGAGCGATATTCTGTCCCGAGCGAATATGGGTCGTAACACAATGGCCAAGCAGCTCGAACGCGCGCACGACAAGCAAGCTGCATATGAGGAGCAAAATGCTAGCAAGCTCGACCAAGCAAGGAAACTACGTGAGGAGGAACTACGGAAACGTGACGAAGATAAGCGTCAATCGGAAGAAGCTGCACGCGAGCGCAGACGCAAAATCATCGAAGAGCAAGAGCGCATTGCTGCGCGCGATCGCGAGCTCATGGAAAAGCGGACTGAGGAAGAGCGGAGACGCATGGAAGATGATGAGGATAGAGAGCTTCGCAAAGCTGAGCGAAGGGCACGTGGTCCGAAGCAACCCAAACGCAAGAAGAAGGATGCGGACTCGGACACCGATGGCCTTGGATCCGACTCTGATGCGGCAGAACCACGATCTCGCCGCCGTCGGACTACTGCCTCGGGCACGGAAGGCCTTTCGGACGAAGAACGTCCGCGTGAGAAGAAGAAGAGGAAGCTGGCCAGGAAGAGTGAGCCAGCTGGCAAATACAAGTCCTCAGAGTTTGTCGACGACGACAGCGACGACGATGCGGCGCCTCCGGCCGACGACGGGGAGCAGGCTGATGGCCAGCTTGGCAGTGATGAAGAGGGCGTTGCTGCTCCAAGAGCGCGCAAGGGTCGTGTAGTCGACGATGAAGATGAGGACGAAGACGAGGGCATCGCCGCGCCGGCATCGAATGGTGCTGTGGCCATGGACGAGGATGAAGACGAGTAGTCCCGTAGATCCCTGAAAGGGCGGATAGTTTAGCATATACTCTTCGACATCTTATGCATCAGCTAAGGCGTTTGGGAAAGGCTTCAAACCATTGATATTTTGTATACCAGCTAGGGAAAGGGTTCGCGTGTAAAAGCTTGATAGGCCAAGTAGAGCATGTAGAATAACATCGTTTGAATTTTCCCCTTTTTTGGTTTTATTGACTGAGGTGACCCTCTGAGCAACGGATGAGGCTATTCTAATTTCGTCGTAGCGCCGAACTTGCGGCTTTCGCTCCTTCACGGCTCAGCCACGAGCGAATGACTCATCTCGAATCATGCATACTGTCTAAACCCACACTGCGCCATAAGATCAGTATACGACAGATGCGAAGAGTGAGCATCATCCTGAGTGCGATGCAAGGAAGCTCAAATGGCAAGTGTAAGCATTTAATACGAGAACCTCGGCTGTAGTAGCCGCAGCTTGGAAGAGGTTTTGCCAGAATATGTACGACAACGTCGAAATATCTCAAGTATAAGATCTGTGCCCACTCTGCTTCTTTAACCCGACTTCACTCGTCACAACTGGACGTCTCATCTACATCTGGGTCTTTTGAATCCTCACAACGGCATTAGTCAACCCCTCTCTCGTTCTTCACACTGTCTTCAGGATGACATCGGCATCATCCAGCAACACTCCACTTCTCACCAGCGAAGCTGGTCTCAAGCACTATCTAGAACAGCAAGGTCGCACCCCTGCTTACGTCCAAGCCCTAGGCGGCGGGACAGCAAACTACGTGTACCGCGTGCAAGACGCGAATTCCAGCAACACGACCATCTATAAACACGCAGCTGCCTATCTCTCCAGCAACAACGCCTTCGCCTTCTCCAGCGCACGCATGAACTACGAGGCTCATGCTTTGAAGAACATTTCTTCCCTTCAGGACTCGTCCATAGAGGAGCGTGTACACGCAGTGAAAGTTATCGAGTACGATGAGGATGCAAAATTACTCGCCATCGAAGACGGAGGTGCGCGGAATCTGAAAGAAGCTTGCTCCGATGCCAGTCTAGATATCCGAGAGATTGGATATGACCTGGCGACCTGGCTAGCTACACTGCACAGTCGATCTCGGGATTTTTCGCTCGTGCTGCCGCATGGAGACTCGTCCAGCGCGAGTGTGAAAGGTAATAATCCAATCGCGGTGGCGATATATCGCCATTCATATCGGAACCTTCACACTGCTTTAGCTAAGTTTGGATATGATACGGCTATTGCGGAGCGCATTGACGATAAGTATGGAAGTTTGTTGGCACAGGACGATGAGTGTTTGTTACATGGCGACCACTGGCCTGGGAATGTCTTAGTAAAAACACGCGCAGACGCAGTGCCGCGTGCGGGTGGGGAGGTTTCGTCAAAATTGACTATTGTTGATTGGGAGGTGAGCAAACAATGTTTGCGTCCTTGTTACTAGCAGCTAATTGTTGGCGCAGATGGTCCGCAGAGGCACCAGCGCAACCGACGTCGGCCAGTTCGCAGCAGAAGCATTCCTTTTAGATCGCCTTAGAGGTGATCGAGGTTTGAGACGAGCTTTTCTTGCGCGCTATATTCAGATGCGTAAGGATGATCCGATTATAGGGCGAGAGTGGTTGAAGTGTGTGGCGGTCCATTGGGCTGTGCATATCGCCTTCTGGCCTACGCGAGTAGATTGGACGGACCAAAAGGGCACGCAGGAGCTTGTTGATATTGGTGTTGAGGTGTTGAAGGCTGTGTTGGATGGTGATGTGGAGTTCTTGAAGACGTCCAAGCTGTTTGGGGATCTGGGTGGGGAGGTGGCTGAGGCTTTGGGGAGACCTTGAGACTGGTCGATGTACGATTGATTATGACAAGCGAAGATTTCTCGCCCGCTGTTGCGGGAGGAGAATTTGGGAGAAGTCTCACGTCTTGACGTGAACGTGTATTGCGCCGTCCCAGCATGCTCCAGAAATCCCTCTAGCAAACTGTGAACTCCTCATAAACTCTCCTCCCTCCATCCCTCAATTCAATAATCCAAACCTTTACCAAAAAATATCATCATGGCTCCTCCACAACCAGATCAGCCTCCACACACCAATAGCAACAACAACAATCCTGCAACCATTCAGCAGCTTATCGCCATCCTCCTCCCAGCCCTCCGCGTAGAAATCCGCGCTATCATCCCTGAAGTCGTAGCAGAGACAATACACCAGATGCAAGAGCTCCCAGACCCAGATGAGGACACTAACACAACCAATGCCAACGAAGACGCCAGTGTCAACCCCAACCCTCCGTCTCCTGTAGTCGATCCAGTGACAGGTCGTTCTGATCCTTCACCAGAGTTTTTGGCGCAGTTGAGGGAAAAACTGCGAAAGACTTTGCCGATTGAGGAGGATAGGGATGTGCGTGTGAGGACGGGATTGATGGGTCAGGAAAAGGGTTATAGTAGTGGAGCAGTACGGGACAGCGGGGAAGCAGGCGGTGATGGAGGTGGCGAGAATGAGATTGGCAATGAGGAAGAGGAAGGGGATGAGAACGTGGATGAGAAACAGGAAGGGGATAGGAACGGCGATGAGGAAGAGGAAGAGGAAGAGGACGAGAATGATGACAAGGACGCGGAGGAAGACGATGATGGTGTTGAGGATGGAGATGATGACGCTGAATATGCGGCTTCGCTACTTCGCGATGCTAGTCTGAAGTAGGCCCAGCAAACTTCGATTGGTCTGAAGTAGTATCCTAGAACCTGATTACATGATGAGTTTCCAAGTGCTTTCCATCCACCTTCTTATGGTACAAAATCTCCGTCTTCCGTCCGCCGTTGTACCTTTCAACCGCCACGTCCTACAACCCTTGTTTTCCGCATCGTAGCTGTCGTTTCTACCTCCCCTTCTTCTTTGCCTCCGCCTCAGCCCGCTCCTCCACAAGAACCATCTGCTCCTCCCTCCACCCCCACACTCCACTTATCGCCGCCCCTGGTCCCCCCAACACTGTCAGCGCCAGAACAATATACACCGCCATCTGCATCCTATCGCTCAAGCTATCTGTATCCAAGTCCGGCAACAGTCTCTGCAAATCACATATCGCCACAAATGCGGGTACAAGATACATGAGCGCGCAAATAATCCAATCCCACTGGAAAATCCATAACAAGCCATTGTCGTACGAAATTAGCCAGCGCGCGGGACTAGGGACGAACACGCGCAGTAACGACATGTCCGGGTTTTCGGAAGACGTTACGAAGAATATGGTCACCCAGTGCGAGGCGGTGGAAATGAGGAAGATGGTGTAGTATATCGCCTTCAAATAGCCCGTATCCGCTTCTTTGGCTTTTCCGGTTGCTGGGGCGGAGGATATGAATGGTGATGCAAACCATAACGGTACGTTGACGAAGATGGGGGTGACTTGCCACCATGCGAGGATGGTTTGTAGGGTGTCGATGGAGTTTCCTGGGTAGAAGATTGCGAGACTGGGAAGGAGGTAGAGAAGGATTGTTGAAGGCAGGATGAGCCGTGCGTAGGGGAGCGGAACGGTTCGGCCGGTGTGGAAGTATGTGTTTTGGCCGGAGAGGCGGTGGAAGAGGAGCATCCAGATTGGAATGACGACTGCGCCGCCAATGTTCTGATAAAGGAATGCGAAGAGTGCGGTGCTGTGGATCGTCAGCTCCATCGTCGCTGGATCACGTGAGAACAACGTGTACGTACTATTTTATCCAGCTTCCCTTGTTTCGCTCGCGGCAAGCTTCAATATTGAGGATTGCAAGGAATGGAGCAATCTGTAGCAGGAAATGAAACTGCTGCCAATACGCGGGCTCGCTCCAGCCAGCGGCGCCAGGCAAGAAGGCGGTTGTGAGCATAGCGAGGACTTCATCCAGTGGTCCAATGCCGGTGTAGTTTCTCTTGATGACAACACCATTGGGATGTACGCCCGCGGCTAAAGCGTTGTTGAAGCCTACAGGCGCGTCTGTAATTACGACATAAATGCGCATGAACCAAGCTCCGATCAGAGAGAGGACGAGGAAGATGCTCAAGAGCAGTCCATTATAGGGGCGGCTACCGGTGGGCAGCGGCGCTGTGACCGTCGGAGCCTTTCGTGGAGGCATGTTTCTTGAGCTGGTGTTGAGGTGAGGTTGAGGAGAGATGGAGGTCTGACGATGTTTGGTAACGAGAAATAATCTCGCATCGTGGATCCTTGGCGTTGTTGGATGTCTTAGGGCGATTGCTTACGCCTAGCTTTTGAGGTCGTTCCCCGCATGTTTGGTCGCGTGGGGGACGTGCAGCGAGGATGCACGAGTCATTCTCTATTGTTCAAATTTCTTAGCAACGTAAATGCCAACACCACCGTTTCCTCGATATTCTGATGAGCCAAAGAAATCAGCTTCACTAATATAATCTCGATCAGTTGAACTATTGGCTGTGTAGAAGAGGAGATGGCGAAAATTCGTTCGCACGGATTTCATCACACCGATCGTGGTGAAGCAATTCAGCCGCAGGATATGTGTTTGGTTTCACCGTAAGGGACCAGAACCAGCTTCGGCAACGTGAGTCTCAAAACCGTTTCATCGTCCAGCATATTGTGTACTGTGCGTCCTTGAACGCTGGCGAGTATGATCAGAGTGCGAGTCGATCTTGCCCTATGGAATGGACGTCTTGCGATGACAATCTACGGCCTCCAAGTCACAGAACCTTGGAAATGAACAAGTTCTGAGGCATGCCACGCGTAGACCTGCAGATATAATGACCCAGGCACTTGATAGAGCGCTTCGGATAGAACGGCAGCATCTGTGCCAAGTTTCGGATGGTGGCGCGTGGACGTGTTCGTGCACAGCTGGCTGAACTTCGGGTTGACGTCAGGACCCTTGTGTCTGGTTGTCAAGAAGTCGACCTGCATCTGCGTTTGCTTGCACATTTGGTGCGAGTAGCTGATGAGTGGATTCTGAAAGATACGATAAATATTTCAGCTTTGTTGCATCAAGATGTTGCTTGTGCCTGCCAAGTCGATCGTGCATCGTGTCGTCCGCGGGACGACACGATCGCGACTTCCACGCGCCGCTAGTAGGTGATGTCATGCCTCCACATCAAAGACAACGCAAGCATCATCAAGATCTGCCAAACCTCATGCAGGGACAGTCAGGATGTTAGCCCAGAGAGGCTTGGTGCCTGGCATTCATGATGCAGTCGCACGCACTATGGCACGTTGAGCCTGCCAGTTCTTGAAACGGCTCTTCCTCGTGCTTATCCCCTTGCCTATTTCTCTTCCTCAACAGGACCGCACCTCAGCATTTAAACCAGATTCGGCCTCGACGGAAAGCATATATTTGAGAATATCAAGCAAAGCTTCTCGACAATTATGGTTGGCACACGGCGCAACCTCCTCAAGCACGGCTCGGGTTACGGCGACATCAATGGAAATCAAAACGGCAACGAGTATCAGCGTGTAGATGTAGAGAGCGGGTATGGATCGATCAACCCTCCGAATAAACGGTTTCGCGATGCCATTCAGCAGACGATACACGACGGTCGGGCGAATGAGATGAAGAAGAAGCTCGTCGACAATGTTGACCACGAAGAACTTGAGCACTTCAGAAAGAGCGAACAAAGTGTAAGATCAAGTTGGAATAGACGCATGGGCGCAAGAACTAAGGCCCGTTGACAGATGAAATGTATACCCAACAAGAAGGTGCGCGCTTTCTATGAGGAGCAAAATCGGCGACTAGACGACTGGGCAGAAGTGGACATGGTTGTTTCGTCGTTAGCCGACGACATCCTCGACAGTATGCATCCGCGTGACACCGATGGTGACGGTGTTGCGGAAGATCGAGGGCCCTTGGGTACTAGCGGTGGGGACCTGGAGCCATTTCTCCCTGAAGAAGAACGTGAGAAGCGAAGAACATCGGCCAAGCACGTACGATGGGCTATCAACGTATGTATGCGCCAGATATCCAATGTCGATGTACTAAAGGATATAGATCAACGTTGGTGTGAATATCCTACTCTTGGCTGCGAAAGGCTTTGCAGCCATCTTTTCCAGTTCTCTGAGTTTGATAGCTTCGCTCGTGGATTCTGCTTTGGATTTACTATGCACCATCATCATCTGGACTACCAACAGACTCGTGGGCTGGCGCCTTTCAAAGCTCAAGAAGAAGTTCCCAGTAGGTAGGAGACGTCTCGAGCCCATTGGTATCCTGGTGTTCTCAATCATCATGGTCATTTCATTCATGCAGATTCTCAAAGAGTCGGTCGAAAAGCTTCTTCCGGGCGGCAGCCATAAAGTTGCGGAACTTCCGCCTGCCGCAATTTTCGCCATGGTCGCAACCATCGTGGTAAAGGGTATCATCTGGTTTGGATGTATTCGAGTCAAGACAACGCAAGTGCAGGCGCTCGCGCAGGATTGCAAGACTGTAGGTTTCAATGCAACCTGATCCGTCGCAACTGTTCTAACCTCACCAAGGATGTCTACTTCAACACCCTATCGTTGCTCTTCCCACTCATCGGTCACAGAGCCAATGTTTGGTGGCTGGATCCGCTCGGCGCAAGTTTCTTGTCACTTTTCATCATCTACGACTGGGCTGGTACCTGTCTCGAGAACATTACGCGCCTGACCGGCGAAGCCGCAAGTGACAACATGGAACGCAAAGTCATGTTCATGGCATACAGATTTGCGCCACTTGTCGAAGGCTTTAAGAGCATGAAGTGCTACCATGCTGGTGACGGAGTATGCGTCGAAATCGACATCCTCATGCCAGAGGATGCGCCACTTAGGAGGTGCCACGATGTGGCTGAGACGTTGCAGTATTGCCTCGAAGGTCTGAAGGAGGTCGATCGTGCCTTCATCACTATTGACTGTAAGTACTTTATTGATGTTGGTATGAACCTTGCTGACCATGCCCAGATACCTCCCAAGGCCCCACAGGCCATGCCATGTCAAATGGCGATTGAAGTTGAACAGTTATGATGCATTAGTGGCGTTCGTGATGGCATAGTGTAGCAAAGTAAAAATAATGGGAACACCGCATTGAAACATATCTCCATCCTTCTCACGCTCAATCCCGATGAGCGTCTCGCATAGTAACAAGAAGCAAGCTGCACTCGAAGTCTTAACACAGTAGTAGTGGAGTGTACTTGCTCTAGAGCACGTGCTAATGCCCAAAGTGGTCAAGTCTCTCGCTTACCCGGATTCAGCGTTCACCAGCGAAAAGCTGAGCTTGTCGAAAGACCAACTTAACCTGGAAACTACGCATCACCTTCCGACGACCCTAAATATCACACATAAATCCTCCCATTGTCACATTCACTGCCACCAACCATGGCCGAGGCTTCAGACTTTCCAGTTACCACCACACCCACCAACCCAGAACCATCAGAATCATCAAGCGCTCCATCACAACAGACGCCAGTGTGCGCCCGATGCTCAAAGTCATCAGAGAGTCTCAAGCAGTGTCTGAAATGCCATAGTGTGTCATATTGCGATAAAGACTGCCAGAAAGCACATTTCAAGACGCACAAGAAAGTATGTGCGAGTTTGGCGCAAGAGTATGTCAAGGCCAATGAGCCGAAGATGGCGAGTCGGTCAACGGCTTCGGCGAGGGGCGCGAGGGATAGGGGGTTGCAGAAGTGGCAGGTACGTTGTTTTGATGTGGAAGGATGGGGTGGAAGCTAATGTGGGATAGTTTGACACTTGATCTACTGTATAGAGAGGAGAGTCGTGGGAGTGGTAATTTTGAAAGCTCGGAGCGTGAGAGTTGTGCCAAACTTGTTGAGTTTGGAATGCCGATTTGGGAGCTCTCCAAGACACCTTGGCGGGTATCAAGGCAGGGAGTGACTGCGCGAAAGCTTCGCTCGATGGGCAGTCGTACACTTTTGCGACAAGCTTTGATTTGTAAATAAAACCTGGTGCCATTCCAAGATCAGTGTGACCGCAACAAGGCAAGATGAGGCTGCGGCAGCACTGGAACGCCACGGACAGCTACTGCTACGCCACGTATCGCAGGCACAAACAAGGTCAACAAACCTCAGGCAAGAGCCATGGCTCTTGAGTACTACATCAACAACCAGTCATGCTCTTTTCGCTTGAACACCAGCACACAAGCCTTTGATACCTTTCCGCGATACATAGTCTCGCCCTTTCGAACCCTGAAGCACGCATTCTCTTACTACAGCTTTTATTCTTTCAACATGTCAAATTCTGATCTCAAGGGCAGTACTCGCGAAGAAATCAGGTCACGGCTGCTTCCGACACCTTTCCCGCACTCGGAAGCTTGAGAGGCCTCCGTAACATCAGCAGAATCTTCCACGGCACACTTGCGTAGCCACACCGCTTCCTACGGATTCATGGGCAGAGACCGCTCATACGACTTCGAGATCGCCGAGTTGTCTGCCTTGATCTCTGATACGGATGATTTGCGCGCTCCGGAGCTTGAAGCGCGTCCTCGTCATCTCGAAAACGTCGCCATCGATGCTGATGCTGCATGCACTTACGAGACCAATCCAGAAAGTGAAGAGACTGATACCTCGGAAGGTGACACTCAACGCACGCGCGTGGATCCAGATTCAGCAATAACTCCCGACCGTACGACAGGCCATGACAGCTCTTCGGCCGCCCGGCGACGGACATTCGCTGAGTGGAAGCAAGAGAAGCTTCGTGCTACGCATCGTCCATCATACTCAGCAAGTTCAGAACATCCCAAAATCATTGAGAGTAGACTATACAGAAATGAAGGCCGTCAGCACAGCTAGTCAAATCATCAATGACTATCGTCATACTCCAATTCGCCCGCCTGTCGATAACGAGCTTGAGAACGATCACAACAGAGCGAGCACGGTTGGGGAGATACGAGAGGAAGAACAGAAGATCTCTGGCGTTCATCGACATGGTGCTAAGTCATTCAGCAACAACTTCTTTGGCGAAGCAGACTGGTCATCTCGCACATTCCCTGAGTCCCGGGCGGCTCCAGAGTCTTATGATATTGTCCACGGTCGAGCAGGGCCCTCAAAGTCACGGTCGACGACCAGAGGTCCCAATTTTCCTCCCTCGGCGATCGACCCAATATCTCCCCGACGAAGCCCTGCCTGTATCTCGTGTTTGAACAGATACGTTGGCGTCGAAGATTGTGAAAGTCCATTCTTCCGAGGCCGCTCTAGTACTTCTGCAGAGTCGCCCACAGACGACATTATCGATGAGTTGCGAGATGCTCTGCAGGAATTTGCAGAGAAAATCGTAAACCTCGAACAGCAGAATGAGTCCATGACGGCCAAATACAATGACTCGTCTATCGAGGTTATCAAGATGCAAGACAAGGTAGACGTGGCCGAGAGGGAGAAGGAGGTGTACATGTACAGGATTGCGCAGCTGGAAGCAAAGGTCAGGGCTCTAGAAGAGCAGCTGGGATACAAAGAGAAGATAGCTTTGCTGGAGAAGAAGGTGGAGATGCTGGGGAGGCTGGAGAGTGCGAGCGAGTGGGAGCACTTACCTTCTGTTTCTGAGAAGGGAGATGGTGCATAAGAGCAGGAGTAGATGCTCTGGTTCTGAAACATATTCATAGAGTCCAACGCTGGCTGCCTTGCTTCACAAACTTCGTAGATCGATATCAGGAGAAGAACTCTCATAGCACAACGAACAGTGAGTGAACTGATGCATGTGGCGAAAGTTCATCCTGTATGCTAGGCATTCGTAGTTGCAGTGGGCATGCCTCGATCCCATCCGATGGAATGTCGCGTTTGGGTAGTATCATCTCCCTCGCCTTCGAATTCGTTTCCTACTCAGTTTCCACAGGACATCCTCCTTGTCTGAAGAGATCAACTCCAGACCATTAGAAGCTCTGTATTCATAGTATACCTTCCGCACAAACCCCCAAAAGCAACCTGTAACTCATGAACGCCGCACACACATTACCCGTTATCGACCCTCGTAACGCTTGAGTAGACCAAAAACTCATGACATCATTTCTTCACACCCAGCGTCTCCGTTGTAACCTTCTTGAGCATCTCGCGATCATCATCACTCATATGATCGACCTTCTCCACTAGCAACTTCTTCAAGAACATATTCTCCTTCTTCAGCCCATCGTTCTCAGCTTCGAGCTTCTTCGTGCGCTCCTGCATCTCGCGCGTCGTCTCCACAAGCAGCTGTTCGCGCTGTTTCTTCTTCTGGCGGAAGCGCGCGGAGGCCGCTTGATTGCGCTTGCGCTTATCTTCGTCGGCCTCGATGATCACGGAGTCGGTCATCAGGTTTGCAGGATTGGGGTCTGGGCTGGTGGCTGAGGAGGTCGATGTGGCGTTGCTGTCTGGGTATGGTGAGCGATATGTGTTTGAATTGTAACTTGGGATGATTGGCGAGAAGCCATTGAGCTCCTCGAGGATAGAGGGCTCGTGCTCGTATTGTTGCGGGATTGCGTGTCCGGCCATGGTTGGCAAGGTGTATTGTAGACCTTGGAGGGGGTGTAAGCGACCATATCAGGTGCCGGAAGTAGGAAATAAGTGATGTAGGGATGTCTCTGCTGTGTATCTGGGGCCGGAACACCATGTGAAGACCAATGCACACCGTCGTAGACACCTGCCTATGCTGACAGGTACCGGTGTTGGGGGATATGCATGCGCCGTCACGTGTTGCTCCAAAGCGGCGAGCACGCTTGATGTTTCTAAAATGACGTGCTCGAGGACCAGCGACCCAGCGATGTGGAATCTCAAACCACGAGCAGGGAGCAGATGATATGAGAGGTACAGGGAGCGCAAAGGGAATAAATAGCGTGAATTTCTGAAGCGACGATGGAAATTGATAAACAGAGCCATCCGAGCTTACCTGGGAGTGATGCACCGCTGCTGTGCAACGCATACGCAAAATGCCCGTGTGCAAAGCCATCTTGTGGTATCTGCAGAGGATGAGGAAGCGCACGGTAATTGTTATCGTGATAGAGGTGTGCGGCGTCGAGGTTGTCGTACGCGTCACGTCCAGACGAACTCCCACTCGCAGACACGTCGATGAAGGTCTCCGATCCAAAAGCTTGCTGGCGATGAAACTCCGACATAATCACTCTCCATCTGCGAAGGCGTTCGGCTCGTCGTCGAGGCTGCCGAGTCGCTGGGTGCTCGCTGCGAAGTGTATGGGTGACGAACGTGAGTTCCGGCGTGGTTGAGCTTATCCTAGGTGTAGCTGGGTCTGCAGCTGGGGGGTGGAAAACTGACGTTGCAGGCGCGCATGAACGTCGACCGAGCTGCCCTATAAGAATGGCAACGAAAGTAACCAAGCATGCGCAGCCCACACACCCCGTGCGAAAGTTCTGTTGCCAGCGCTCCAGTTTGGCGATCGTGAGCGATTGCGCCATATTGCTCGAGTCCTCGGAGTGGACCTCCACGCTTTTACATAAGTCACCCGTGCACCGCCTGGAACACCCACTGCACTCGTCCAGCACCTCCTTGAAGCATTTGCTCGCGTGCCCAATACTGCTGCATCTGTATTCTGTTGTCAATGAGATTGCGCTGACACTGTTCAGTGCCATCCATAATGAATGACACTCGCTTTACCCTGCGCGACTGTGCGATGTGCTTCGATACCTAATACCGTCCCCTTTTCTAGCCTCAGCGACCGGTGGTGGACGAAGGATAGCGGAGACGACTCCTTCGAGGGACTCGCTGGAACACCTGCGGTCCAACGTTGTACGCGAGACAAGTCGCGATGTCTGTCTCAGCTCGAGCTTATGAGACTGGACACTGTAAGTCGACAGAGACATTGTGCGTGTTGACCAGACTCTGCTAGAAAGATTAGAAGACTTCCGGATAAACTTCCAGCGGTACCAAACAACAATCCCTATCTAGTGCAGATCCTCACGCACCAACTATCACGATGTCGACTGCTACCTTCTACGCAACCCTCGGACTGCTTCCCACTGCTGCCCCCGAAATAATTCGGGCGACCTACAAGGCACTCTGCCTCATCTATCATCCGGACAAGACTCTGCATCTCTCATCCGATGAGCGAGCCTCCCATGCCGCAGTGTTTAGAGATGTTCAGGAAGCATACGATGTGCTGTGCAATCCTTCACTCAAAGTTTCATACGATGCTGAATTAGCTCGACATGTTCACAAGGTCGATAAAAATCGCTCGACGTTCCACCGATCATCGTCTTCGCACAGCACTTCAGCTTCAACATCTTCGCCCAGCCGTCGCAAGCCTGTCCAGTTGACGACTCCTGAGGAGAAGGCATCGATGCGCGCCAAAGTACGTCAGTCACTCGAGCATCTTCGCCAGACTCGAGCAGTACGCAACGCTGAGGACGAAAAGCTGGACATCGCGACTCTGAAGAATCTGGCGCAGATCTGGCGAGATCTTGAGCAAGAGAACGACACTAATCCAGCCTTGAAGAGCCACTGCGCGATCCGCATCTACGAATACGGACGGAAGATTTCGCAACGACCGCAACAACACGGTCAATGGCTGGCATATTTGTCCGCTGCGAAGCAAACACCAGTCACACCTGTCAATCAGCAACGATCGCACATACCAGATAATTCCAAGAAGTTGAACGCTTCTCTAGTCAAGTCTTCAGCCAGCGGCTTTAAGACGGGCCGTCCGGGTGTGAAGGATCCTTCGACCACTGCTGCATCGCCAGTACCTACATCTCGTGGCTCTACACGAGCTGAAGAACGCAAACGCGCTGAAGGTGAACGTGCTGCTGAAGCAGCCGCGCGGGCACAAGCTCGTCTACATGATAAAGCTCAGCGCGAAGCAGCAAAGCAAGCGCATATAGAAAAAAAGGCTGCTGCAGAAAGCCAAAGCCAACCTTCAAGCCCAGAAAAATGCCGAGCGTATCGCAAAGGCTCGAGCTAAGGCTGGTGCTGGCCTTCATCATGCAACTAATCGCGATAGTGCAGAGCCGGCCAAGGTAAGCTCAATGCATCTCGAAGATGAGGCTCAAGCGGATGCATCAGCCGCTAACGATGCTCTTTGTGACGAGACACGTTCGCAAGTAAAAAAACTCTGCGGCAAGTGCGGTCTCAAGCATGCGAGTTTTCGCGAATCGCGGGTGTGCAACATGCAAACCATGTCAGCCGGTAAGGATGAGGATGGGTCGTTCCTGCGGGTGGTGTGGAGCCAACGTTCTAGCTCATGAAGGCGTGCTGGGAGTGGGTCTCAACACTTGTCGGCCGATCCGGACCCACTCCCCGAGCTCTAGTAATCCATGAACTCATGTGCCAGCATGCGGTGCAATATGTTTTGCGTTAGTAAGTTTGGTGCTGTTACTCCAGGAATGCTACAGGTTGCCATGACTTCTGCCGATGGTCCGTAGTATTTTCTCCTGAATCTTAGTCATTATCGCATTGCTTTTTCCTAGCTCTTGACATCGCGTGATTGATCTGACGCCCAAGTATGCGCCGCTGACGGCCATGAATGAGAATCGCCAGGGTTTTATGCGATGTACCTTATCCTGCGCGATTGCCGCCTGGTGGCGGCGTGGGAGTAGTATGGCGTGATGCAGGGCTAGATATTGTACCGAATAGTCACGCGAGCGCCGTAGATGTGGTTTTCCCATCCTCGTCTCTGCCCATTGTATTAGCTTCATGTGTGCCAGTGCTATTGTCGAAATGCACTTCAAAGAATTGGCTTACCTTGGCCCTTGCCCAGAGAACAATACAATCACCTTGCTGAAGTGAGTCAACAAAGTCTTCGCCTCTTCCTGTACCATCATCTCCTACCCAGCGTAAATTTGCTTTGCAGCTCCATACAATGCTGCGTCGCGGTACCATCTCTCCATCAAACACGTGTACGCCTCTAGCAGCCTCATTGCCTTGCAGATACCATGCATGCTTCCCCTCGTGGACAGCGTCAAGTTCTCCGTCGTTGAAATCGTTCTCGCGGGTCGTCAGATTGATCATCTCATTACAATGAAGGCGTTGCGGCTCCATCTTCGAACAGGGTCTAGGAAGCAAGAGATAGTGGGACCGAGGCCAAATTGTCTGTGTTGCTGACTCGACGCTACGATAGAGGCTCGTCCTGTGAAGGTTCTGCTGTAATTGCTGATCCAGCCGCTCGAGGACGTCCTCGTGGATACGGCCGGAACGAATACGGCCGGTCTCCGGTCTAAGAATGGAGATCTCCCAGAAAGACGATGTTGTATAAGTGCCGCGCGTATCCTCCGTAGTCCAACCTTGATCTATGATCAGAAGTCAGATATAACAAACGCATGTCAGAAGCAACATGCGGCAAACTTTACCGTGACTGACAAGACAAAATTCAATCTCCTTGATCTTCGGAGGTTCCGACTCAGGGTACAAGGTAATTGGGAACGCCGAGACTACCAGGTGCGGATATGCAGCGGAATAGTCACGAGAGAACTCCTCGTCCATAAGGACCTCAAGATCAGTGGGTCCACGCTTCTTCTCAACCCAGTATCGAGCATAGTCGAGGATAGCGAGGACAAGCTCATTTGGAAGTTGGCGCGACGCCAAGATGGCGCGGACGCTGTAAAGCAGGATCGAGTAGGTCGATGTGGGCTCATAGTGTCTTTATGCTGATTTGCTATCCCGCTGACGGTTGTCGGATTAAGGTTGGGATGTTGTAAGGGAGTGATGTCGCATGGTGCCATGACTCCCGAAGTAGGTGCACTAGGGCTGAACCTGGTTTGGTCTCGGCCGGACCATACCCGCGACGAGCCGACGCGACCCTTCTCCCCACCATTGCTTGACGCATGCATGTCGCAGATACTAGATAGACAAGGGTCATGGTAGTGCGAGCTTGTTTTGACTACCAGGTAGTTATGGATGTATGATATGGTGCCCCTAGAGTACAATTGAGGTGACACACCGGAAAGTGATTCCGCCAGCGTCTATTACGATGACACGACGTCTTCAAGGTATCGAAAGGCTTTGAGATACGCAGTTGCTCACTGACTCGAGCCTATGCCACCACCTGTATACTTTTACGCTACGCCCATGATTTGAAAAAAGTGTTGCGCACCGCACTGAAGCTCTCGAAGCTCTACCGGGTTACTCTTTCCTTCATACTAGTCTTTTTTCCCTATCCCCGTACACGCCCTGCTCTTCTTATGTTAAGTAGAGTAGTGATTCTGTAGACTGATCACCCGAAAGTATTGTCTCAACTTCTCATCGCCTCCCAAATCATTCGGACGCAAGACTTTCGCATTTAAACTGGCAATGAAGGTGTCCGTGCCTACATGCCTATGGGTAGCGTATCTGGTGAATCTCATAGTTCATGATACTGCGAAGGCGGCGATGCCTCCTCTATGCATGATTCATTGTGGTGAGGTAATTAGACAATCTGTATGGAAGCCCATGAAAATCTACAGACACAGAAGTGAAAGACTAATGCACAGATCTTGCAATGTTAGTCTGGTTTGGTCAAATTGCTGTATGAATACCTAGCAGCGAGGACCAGACATTGCGAAGTATTAGTGCAGGTCCTCGAACTGTATGTAGTCCAAGATGCCGACACAAGTCCAACAGCTGTATGCTTGCCTCGATGGTTGATCTGTCTTTCGACAGGATGCAGCACAGTTTCTCGAGAATCAGACTTGGTCATACTGGAGGCCCGCAGAAACAGCCTTTGAAATGTGATATTCGTCGTCCGGGCAGCTTTGAGATGTTGCGTTTGCAAGCAAAATTCTGACCTTTTGCAATGACCCGCACCAAATCCATCCTC
Organism: Setomelanomma holmii; assembly: GCA_010015745.1. NCBI lineage: Eukaryota > Fungi > Ascomycota > Dothideomycetes > Pleosporales > Phaeosphaeriaceae > Setomelanomma > Setomelanomma holmii. The sequence continues at coordinate 112,171 of ML978181.1, forward strand.
AGTGCAACACCACAACGCATCGATACCACCAGCTCCCAGACCACCCGCGAACAAGCCGCAACGCACTGGCAAGACTCGCCAACATTCTCTCGTAAGTCAGTGTCTCACTGGATGCTTGGTGGAGCATGTTGCTGATCTCGAGCTGCAGCTCAAAACCCATCCGACACCTGCGCCGCCCGCCCGCCCACACCACCCACCAGACCATGCCACCGAGCATCGGGCAGCGCTGGAAGGCGGCCAGGCTCCACGAGATCCGCGCAGCGGAGGCATGCCGTCTGTGGCAGGAAAGGGTCGACGAACTCTGCTGGCAGGAAGCCCGCGTCCGCGCCGATCTCGCCCACGTCTCGTCGTTGCCCTCCGTCCGCCAGCACCCCCTCTCCTGGGTAGAGCTCCCTCCTCCCGGACTGGTCGAGCAGCGAACCCTACTGGTGGACGAGTACTCGTCGAGGAACGAGCTCTTGGGCCGGCGAGTTCTGAGCACATTCTTGGCCCTTCTGGCCCGAGTCGACGGGCTTCGCGTCTTGACGCGGCGACGGCTGGCGGTGGAGATTGAAGCCAAGACCGAGTACGTGAAGAAGGTCCACCGCGGAGAGAAGCTGACGGAAGAAGAGTTCGCGGCGGTGAGCTGTTTCGTCGGCGGCAAGGCCGAGTACGTCCAGCACAACGGGGCGGTTCGAGGCCACTTCCTGATGGCCTGGGACATTCGCGCCTCGTTGCGCGCTAGACTGGAGGGCTCGTGCCTCTCCGAGGCGACATTCGAGCCGGCAGGAGGCGAGGACGAGGAGGAATAGCTGTTTTTGGTAGTTCCTGGCGTTTCTGGAGTTTGGACGGCATACGATACCCCCATGCAGTAGATAGTCATGCAAGAAAAGAAACTCGCTTCCTTACCTTTTGTCGCTGCGACTACTATCAGCATACCAAACTAATTGCTTGACTGTGACGTTTATAGCAAAAGTAGACGCCATAATGTGAGCAAAGGTGATTTTGTGACCATTCCTGAAGGCGCTTGGTGGCCTGAGAGGTATCATGCACGCGATCTCCGGCTGCATGAAGTCACTGAGGAAACCCTGGCATCTCGATGGCAACAAGAACGAGCAGAGGAGCGGTCCATGGACCTCCGTTACTGTGTGACTGAGCCGAAGGAAACGAGCGTGCATATACGAAATTAAGAGCGACGGACGTGGATCATATGCAGCATAGTCGGGTGCAAGACTTAACCAAAGAAATGCAAAAAAAGGGTGGGAGAGACTTGCTTGGATCTCACCGGCCGGACTCGAACCTGGCGCGTTTCTGGGACGCTTGAAGTAGAGCACTATCGAACAGTTAGCAGGTTGTCTACAACTACACCACAGGGAGTTCGTCAGTTCCCTGTGGTGGGTGTTGTGATTGCTAATTACCGCCAATATATAGACGATAATGATCTTGGATAGGTTCGTACCAGTGGGTTGTTCCAAGTCCATCGTGCGCGAGTACGTTAAGCGGTCAGATCGTGTGGGGCTCCAGATCCGCCAGGACGACGAACAGACCCCGAAAGCCTAGCACATGGCATCCAGGCAACCCACCAGACGTGCTCGGTCCCCTGTAACTAAAGATGTCCAGTATAGCAATGTCGAGTGCATCGGAGGCTGCAATCAATCGTTTCGAAAACGATCATAGTGGCATGGCTTGCTTTGCGCTTGCTAGCGCGTAATGAGAAAGCACAGCACGTTGTATGCACATTTTCTTCTTGCACCAGCTCAGCGTCTTCTGCCTCAGATGCACTGGTTTGCGATGCGGCAAACACAGTGATGTCTCTCATGCTGTCATCCATATCAAATGCACATTGTCTGGCGGTACCGCGCATAATAACAATGCAGCAAACTTGGATGTCACATGTGTGTAGCACATGGCCATCGATACTCTGATGCCACCACAGTTCCTGGTGTTGGTGTTCCGTCTCTTCTCGATTGCCGTGGCGCGTGAGGCGGCGGCGAGGCTCTATGTCGAGCTCTCCACCACCTTCTCACATTCCACTACCACAACCCACGACACCACAACGCGACAACATCGGCATGGTACCACCGACATTGCAAGCGTCTGGAGGTACTCTGAAGACTTGCAAGTGGCTTGATGGACTTGGTGTGTGCCGTCTGGCGACGACGGTCGGCGTGCATCTCCGCATCCATTCTGTAGCTCTCTGAGTTTCCCGGCTTCTTTGACCTCAAAGGCAACTTAGGGGACACGCAGCACTGGTGCATGCAATGCTGAAAAGTCATAGGAACTTGGCGACGTGCCAATCCATGTCCACGAGCTGCGTAGATATGAGCAATCGAGCGAACCCGACACACGCGTGCCGCGACGACAACAAAGACTTCAGACGCTCGCGAATCGGGCCCTACGGTACAGGCCTATCGAAGCGGCAGTCAGTCATCCACTGTACATGCGCTCACACTGTACCGAAAGCGTCTACAACAACCGGGCCAGCAAGACTCGTCCGCGGTCCACCAGCGTGTTTGACCACGGTGGGGCACAGCGTTGAAAGCGAGAGTCATCCACAACATCAGGAGCCGGTGGGAGCCGGTGGCTTGAGACTGCGTTGCGACAGACACGGCGCAAGGTCATCGAGGACGCGAAGGAGAGGATCATTCGCACCAGCGACGCCTCAAGTCAACGCCACCGATACGAGCAACACCGTCCCTTAACACACTACGCCGCGCGAGAGAGCGACACACCCTGGGCACTTCTTTCATTCTTCATAATCAGAGTCAAGCGGACACTGCTTTGAGATTGGCTGGATATTCGGTGCCCCGAGAAGCTCCATAACCATAAAGAACACACCACATGGCGCTTGCCGGCGATAAGTCTGCCTCGCAACGGCCGACGTCAGGATTTGCGATGCGATGCGAAAAACACGCTACGTATTTGACTCCAGCCTGCAATGGCGCGACAAAGAACATCCAGCCGAGGAGAACATCAGGTAGCTTTGCATCGAAGAACGAGCACCGGCGACGAGATTGGATCGGGCCGGGAGGAATATGCCGGACGATTGCACAATTGTCGTCCATCTGGCAATGCCACTAAACCTGCGCTTGTGAAGATAACAGAGAGATCTCTTCGTCCATGGCCATGTACGACCACTTTCTTCACAACTTCCTTTGCACTCAAGAATTGGCGGGTGCCGGCGGCAGGACCAAAGGCATGACTCCGATCATCGTTACCACAAGCTTGAAGCGCAGGCGTATCGAGCCCATTGAGGTTGGCAAGAGCACAAAAGCCGAACACCTCCCGATACATTCGAGCTGCTGCGCGAAGTCTCCAAATATCCCTAAGCGTATGTGGATCTGGCAGTCAGGTCTCGGAACCCGCAGATCGTGTGGGAGATCATGCTACCACGACTTGGTCGCCGGTCAGATATAGTGCAAGACCCAGTCTCTCGCACCTCAGCCACGTGCGTCAAGCTGGAGAGCTGCTTCATGCGGAGCGACCTGATCATGTAATTTGTAAGGTGATATGTGCTTCACATGTACATGTCGACCTCGTTTGACTCCCCTTATATGTTTTTTGGCTTTTGGACGCTAGTGTATGCGACAGTCGTCCATTCTACAGGTCCTGTCTCCCACTGAAGCCTGTGCGGAACGCATGAAGCTATCAGACCTTTGATGGGAGCTTGAACGCATCCTGATTGACCACACCCGTTGCTGAAGCAGCCACGTCTCTACACTAGCTCGACATGAGTAAAGGAGACATCATGGCGTGTTGTCAACCATGATTTCAGGCTCCAGACGACAGGATGATCCTGTAAGCGGACCAGGCGATACATGCAAGCCTCTGTCATCAGCCACCTCCTTCGAGATGGCCAGCAGTGAGGCCTTGAAGTTCATTCCGTTGGCAACGGGACGATGCTCGGGGGTGAAGTCGAGTCTGCATCTCCTCGCGGTGCCCCTGGTAACGCTACTTGTAGCGGCCAACGTAGAGCGCATGCTCCATGAAACAATCAGTCCGGCTGGTGGAAGTCGAGAACATTACGAATTGACCTCAGAGGAGTATGTGGGCGCATTTTGACCAATCTCAAGATTGCTGCCCGGCTTGGCCTGATCGTACATCGCCCATGTGCCCGATCAACCTGCTATTACAGAGTCCTTGGGGTGAGCCATGGACTCAGCAGATTCCGCGGGTACGCGAATGGAAGTGTGCGATAGGGCATGTCTTGAGCGACGCCTTATCACATCGACAAACCAAAAAGGCTGAGCGCTTTGCTAGTAATGGAAGGTTGGGCCTTGGTTGCTCTAGCCCGAATTCCGCACGACCTCGGTTCGGGAGAGTAGCACACGCTCAAAGATTTTGAAGTTTCGGCCTCAGTTGGTTGTAGGTGGCTGCATTAATCTTCGTGTGAAGTCGAACGAGATGCCAGGTTGTGGTGAGAGGACCAAGCCGTCTTACCCATCGATGTACCTTGTGTGCAGCGGCGCGATAGTGCCTCGCGTGGTTCGGTCATGTACCAGCCTGCTGCAATACAATGCCTGCTGCGCGATCTCAGCCCCCAGTTCGAATTCGTCTCTTTCTCTGCAATACTCCAGATGAAGACAGCTAATCAATATAGTGGCGAAGTCGTATGCTTGACTGCCATTAGCGAAGTCAGATATTTTGTCTTCTCCACGAGTCGAGGTTTGAAGAATTCAAATCTCCACCGTGCCCGATGGATAACTCGACCTCGAGTGCAGGTGCCCTTCCAAAAGCATGGTAGCTGTGCTTGCATTCGCGTGTAGATCTTCCAAAGACGAAGCCGTCTCAGGTACTGGTGACTTCAAACAGGCGGTGGCCTGAGTCGAAGTTGCGAAGACTTCGAAGGAGACACGCCGTCAATCTGTGCATACTCCCGGTTCCGTGGCATGCCGTGTCGTGAGCATTAGCATAGAGTATACGCGGAGGATATCTCGTGCCGCCAGAGGTTGGTGTTGGGCCGATTGGCAGTCTGTCGATCAAAGTCGCTGCGCACCGGCTAGGCACATCTCGCCCAGCTTGACTGGTCTCTGTTGCTGATGCTTCTGCGCGCCTGGAGAGGAGTGTCAGTCAACATGTTGTTCCGATTTAGCAGCCTCGCTGCGCAGCATGCATTCAAGGCGGCACACGACATGGCCGAGCCGGCCCCCGAGCCATCTGTCCTATGGTCAAGCCTCTCGTCCTTGCCAGAACAAGTTCTTCGAGCGACCTTCCCCGCAGTTGTATTGCATCCGCTGACCGCCAATACCATGCCCTTCTGGTGTTGTGTGTGCGTACGCGGTGCTTCGATCGTGGAGCTGCGATTCGGTCGGGTAGCTGCATACAGGTGCTCGAAAATTATCAGAAGATAACGCGACGGTTGACTTGTGTTATACAAATGTGTTATACAAACTGGTGTCGCAGCTTGTGGCTGTCGCTCCCATCTGCGGTCAAGTTTACGATTGCGACTTAGCGGCGAAAGTGATGCTTCGAAGCTTTGGGGGTCGCGACGCGACCAAGTGAGAGTCGATTTCCAGGGAATCTTTCCACTGCGTTCAGTGGTGTTTATCTATAATCCAAATCACTTGCCACATGCTTTGGTTGCAGGGAGCCTGTCTCCGGTCGTGACTGCGGGCGTCCGTCTATTGGGTCGGAGCCTGAAAGTCCGGACCCAAACACAGCTCAGTGCGGAAGAAGCGATTGAGCTGAGTCCCTCCATCTTCGAAGTCCGAGGGATCAAGAGGGTATAGTATTGCGAAGGTGGGTGGTGCGAGTCGTCGAAGGAGGCAGGTGGGTGGGGTGTGTTGGTCCTGCGGAGGAAGGAACACAGGAGGCGGAGGGCAGCCGCGAGCAACACCAAGTTGTTCCGGATGATGAGCACAACCTGATACTCGACGAGTGTATCAGCTGCTACATGCGAGTTGTCGGCTGCAGTACAACGAGGATGATTTACGACAGCTCGTGCATGCAGACACGCGAACCAAGGAGCTTGGTTCCGGCATCTCCCCCGGTCTCATATTCGCTAGCAGCGCCACCAGCCTGGCGGTCACGCAGAGCTCCAGATGGTCGAACCCAGCACTGCAAAAAGTGTCCGACCTTCTTATCCATGGACTCGATATATGTATCAAGGTTGATCAGTTGGATTCGAGGGACATTAAACGCAACGCAGATGTGGGTGCACAAGTAAGTAATTCGTCCCTTCCCAATTCATCAGACACCACAAGCTCTCACTGAAAACCAGGCAGATGAATTCTCATTCCTAGAACAAGCGCAATGCAATATCCATATCATCGATTCTTCTCCTGCCACAGCGTGATGAACCGGCCATTGGTCAAAAACATTCCGCCAAGGCGGTCTCCGATTCGGCCATCGTGCCTGCCCTTCCATTTTAGCGCGTTTAACCTTATTTCCACTACCTCCCTCTTCCCTCCTGCCCACTGACCCCCGCAGCTTCATCTTCTCCACTTCCTCATGTGCGCGACAACAGCTTTCAGTACCCCTGATTTGACACAGCAGCAGGGTCAGCCTCCTAGGATCTCGCGATGGATGTCTAGGCGCTGCCCACGGGACTCGACAGCTCGCAACATAACAGAAAGCACCTTAACCACACCATAAGCGGAGTTCAGCGTTAAGACGACCCCTGTCGAAGCACATACACCATTGTACCGCTCACACGGCATTGCTGTCGAGACCTTAGGCACTGGGCCAGCAAAAGGAAGTCGATTGTCGAGCTCGCGCTCCGTATTGACCGCTCGTCGTGCCTGCAGCAGGCGGTCAATAACGGTGGGGCCTATCGTGACATGCTGGCCGACACAGCTCCAAAGAGGGGTATGCAATGAACGACCTCCCCTTCACACACCTTCGGCTCCAATTGACAGCATCACCTTCCCCTGCAGCACGAAGTTACCATAGCTTTGTGGCTCTCTAACAGTAAGTCTTGCCACGGAAGGTCTATATGTCAATCGACTACAGGTGCTTCGGTGACACTCAAGCACCTACCTCGTCCTCTCTCAAACACTTCATTGTTAAGAATGCTCGAATCTGGAGACTATGGAGGTTCGCGCTTCGAGTTCCTATCGCAAGATAGCAGTGTAAAGCCTAGTCTAATTCGGAAGGTCCTGATGCTTGGGTATCGGGGCCATACCAGCCATCAGCATATGGAAGAATGGTGTCGTGGCGCAATTCGATGAGATTGGCTTGCTTCCTAGTCTGTTGGATTCGTCCTGCTCGCGCACATTGAGGTCAACCTTCCACATTGTGGCAGAGATGGTCAACGCCAGCTTTGTTCTAACACTTAATATTCAAAGCCAGTCCTGGATCCTTGAAACACCGGGTTTGTATGGGCGACGTGGACTTTACAGTTCAGAACATTACTTCCACGATTTTACCTCGATCGCCTGGCTTCAGTACCCCAAAGGTCATCCATGTTCGCTGGGTGAAGCTCTCTAGCTTCCTCCTAGAGCACATGGCCACCAACGTCAAGGCTACGAGACAAACTCACTACTTGCCATGCGAAAACTCTCATGTCCGAGGCTCTGAGCCAGAGCCCGGGAAGCCTGTTGAACTATCAAATCTTCATTGATCTTCGAGGGCTCGAAACCACTCAAGCCTATGACTTGGGTATTCCAGCTGGGATCACGATTGCATCTCATCAATTGGACAGTCAACCGGCTTGAAACCTATCACCTCCCTCCTTGAGCCTCTTGCCATTTTATTGCCCCAAGTAACCACCGGTGTAGCAACTCTTACTTGTAAGTTGAACAAGGTAGTTACCACAGTCCGCAACAAGCAAGTCGATCCGTTCACCTTCAGAAACCCACTTACCGATCTAGGTAGGAGTTAAGCCTCAATTGGCAACTATTAGGCTCAAATAGGTAATCAATCGAGTCAAGCCAGACCTTCTGAGCCCCACTTAACTGCTTGTTGCGGAGTCTGGTAATTACCTTGGCCGCTTTCTTTCTTTGACTCTCTTCTATACTCCTTCCCTTCTGCGCAGCATATCCTCGGACTCCAAATCACGTCAAAACTTTCTCAACCTTGACTTCAATACCTATGTTGATTCACAAGGTCTTTCTGTGCGCCTTCGAACTTAAATTCGTCATGTCTTATATGCACACTCTACGCTTTCTTAGGCACGATGGATCCAATCACAGTTCATTGGCCTTAGCTGAAGACCACCGATACTTCAATTGCGCTTGTCGTTACGGAACACATCTTGGACTTCGAATCGGAAACGCTTACCACAAAACGAATCACGCAATATGCAACACGCGGCTCATCGCATCAAGGACGAAACCGCCAAGACGCCCTGCCTCACTCTTTCTCTCGTTCCAGTCTGGACCTACGACTTCGCGAGGTCAAAACGAGTGCCGACCCACTGCTCAAGACTCTCCATCCGCCGCGCTTCGCGAATGCTGATCACTGGCGCAGGTTGCGCTCACAGTATGCTCTCTTACTCGAGCCATACTACCCGCCAGGCTGTCGAACCTCCAGCCTACGCCGCAGCAACCCGTTCGTGCCGCAAACTCGTTGTCACGTCGATTTCTCGCGATGTGGCAACGTCGTTAGCGTCGCTGAGCAAGTTTGTGGGTGACGGCGACTACTGGGTCACGTGATCCCACCCACACCTCGGTCACCCACGATTCGCCTACCAGTCCCACACCGCCAACCGAGCGTTGACCACGCTTGATAAATACTGCACCTCGCCTCAAGCTTCTTTTGTTCCCCCACTACGTATATCATTACCAGTAACCCGTCAAGGACTCGAGATCTATTGGCGCTCTCTCACTTGAACCACGTCGCTTGCAGATATCCGCACACTCCATTGCTATATCCGTGTCGACTCAGGTTTCAAGCATCATCATTGCGTATTGAAAGCACCCGCTGTAGTGTTTCTGTCTGGTCTGTCGCGCATTGTGCGCTGCCAGTCCGGTAGCTGTACTCCTGCGGGTTAACCATTGCGACGAACCGCGAACAATACACAATTGACGAGGAGAGTTCCTGCTCCGCACGATACAGGGCACCAGCTTACAGCACGACACGGAGATATATTTGTCATAGTCGTCGGTCACCAGGCATCTCGTTGTCCCTGTGTTACGCTAGCTCGCTCGCGGCTGGAGACCCCTGTCAGCCCTACCTCTTTGCACGGCGCGGTCTTGCTCCCCACGGCTCATAGCTGGAGACCCCTGGACCAAGTTCAGTGTGTGCTTTCTCACGGGATCGAGACAAACGCCGTGCAGGTAGGCGCTTCGATCGCTCGTCACGCCCGCACCCGAGTTGGTTCAGGCCAGGACATTGTCATCGTTGGCCTTGGCAACGGGCAGCTCGAGCACGCGGTCCGAGCGAGTTCATCGTTGCCTTGCTCGTGCTTCTCACCTTCACGGAGGGGTTCATCAGCTTCGCAGCCTTGCCCTTATAGGCTTCGCCTGCGCCGCTCCTCCCTCCCCTTTACCACCCACCACACTCTCAGGTACGTACTGCAAAATCCCATACTACATGCCTCATATCGAGCTCGATCTCCTCCTCACCATCATCTTGCATTTCAAACTCGAGTAGTGGGGCGGCAGAGCCTTGTGCTCTGATACGCCGCTACTACCGATTCCCAATTTGCCCCGCACTCTGAGCTGCTCTTTGCCTTGAAGCGAGTACTGACGCACTCCTAGATCTTGGTCCAGAAAGCTTTGTCCCTTTTTGCGAGCTTGTGCCGCTTCGTTGAAGCTCCGCAGGCGCCTCATTGTTGGTCGGGTCGCAACCAAAAGGTATGTTTTGATTGCGCTAAACTGCCCATACACACAGACTGACCTCGCTCGTAGTCACGCTCCCGCACCTCCGCAGACTCTTCGACGTCCACTTTCTGCGATATTTGATACGCATTAAGGTAAGCTCATCTCACGCTGCTTCCAATCCCGCGAACGCTTTGCTAATTGTTGTTGCTCAGGCATAAGTAAGCCAGTAGTAGGTTTCCCGCCTGCGATCATGTCGCAACACCACAATAATCAGCTCACCATGGTGGGGTTGGACAGCATTCCGGAAGAGGTTCTGTATACGCCCACCAAGACAACCAAGACTACCAAACGCAAACGTACCAGCACCGCCAAAATGCAGAGCAATACAGGCAAAGGCAAGGCGAAGGCCCAGTCTGGCGATGATGCTGCCAGCAACGAGCAGGCGGCTTCACAAGTAGGCCCGCCCCCAGTTGGTCTCGATGACCAAATGCCTTTCACTCTACCCTTTTCCCCTTCATACAACTACCAGTCCGACGGCGCGTTCCTGAATTATGGTGAAGACAGCCATTGTTTCTTCGACTCTAACCTTTGGGATCAGGGACCCACTTACAACGGCGGCGCTTCCAACTATATGGACATGTTGGCGAATGGACCAGGCCCCACGATCCAAGACCCCATCTCGGATGAGCTCATCGATGCGGCGAACGAGCAAGATCCCGAAGAGGCTCGCAAGATGCTGGATCGCACTCAGAGCGGCAGTGTGGGCCCGTCACAGACAGAGGGCTATGGTCATGATGGCAGAGTTCAAATCAAGACTGAAGACGGACATGACGAAAACAACGTGAGTTACACTCCACATGGTGATGGTGACTCTGAGGAGAGCGACTACGATGAGCGACGCCCATCCAAAGTTCCAAAACTGAACAAGGACGGTGTCCCTCGTAAGCCGCGTCAGCCACGCTCCAAGCTTCTCAAGTGGGATGACAATGATTGGAAGAATGTCGCCCTCGGTCTAGTTTGGGCTTGCGGCGAAAACGGAATTCAGATTCCCTTCGACCAGGCCTCGCAAGTCGTCAGCGAGTCCTGCACTGCAGGAGCTCTGCAGCAGGCTCTCCTGAAACTGCGTGGCAAACAAATCGCCGAGGGCTTTCAAATTCCGTCGTTGAAGATGGCATGGACGCGCAAAAACAAACATGCTTCCTCTTCAAAGTCCAGTGCTAACACCTCATCTCAGCAGGTGAACGGTACGACCAAGAATATGCTCCCCAAGAAGAAGCCTACCCGCTTCGTGAGCAATCAATCTTTGATTGTTACCCTTAAGCGTGCTTACCGCGATGCTGACCGTCCCCATCTAGCAGAGCCTTATCGTCTGTCAAGCACATCGAACAGGCGCGGTCCTCCGGCCCAGCTCTCTCTTAATGCCTCGCCCCAGAACGTTTCCTTCACCCCTCCGACTCCGACCATGCCAGTCAGCGCGTACTTCCCACCTGGTTCGCTGACCGGCTTATATGGTTACGATTACAACATGCCTGGCCTATCAGGATTTGACCTGACGCCCAGCGCATCGCCCATGGCTGCCGCATCTTATGGCCCGTTTCAAGCCAACGCATCGCCTATCGATGGTAACATGAACTTCCCGTTGGAAGCCAACGCAGCACCTCCTGACTTTGATGGCATCCTGACCCCAGTAACCTCACCCAACGGTCCTACTACACCTACCAGGAGCCATGTCCGCGTGCGCAACAACAGCGTTAGCAACTTTCCGCCCGTCCAGATCACTCCGAGCCAGCCCATCAGGAGGAGATCCCCAGAGTCACCCAGGACCTGGACTGGCAAACTTAGTCGAACTGCCAGCGACACTATTAATGAGGGCGAGGAAGCCAACTTCAAGTTTGGTGCCGATAGTCCTGCTCGCCGAGCTTTTGCCAGCAGCGATTACGACATGACCTTCGAGCATGCTTTTTCAGGCTGCAAGTCGGGCTCAGGCTACTTCCCTGGCGGCAGGCCCAAATCGGACGATGACGATGACGATGACTACCTCGGTGGCGGCGGTCCTGATGGAAATGGTCATAATTTCGAATTCAGCTTCCCCATGGCCTCCACTTAGATCCGAGGCATCCGCTCAGGTTCAGCATCCTGGTTTGCATCAGCGCTGTAAGGTTGCCAACACGTCGTTGAAACACAGTATTGTACTAATCTTTGCCTTAGCTTTTGTGCGACTGCTCGCCCCGATGACCGTATCGACGACGTCTTCCGCCACCCTCTGATCATTCCTTCCACCATCTCTATATTGACGAAGTGTACATCGATCGGCGTTGATACGATTTAGGTATCTTGTATACTTGAACGGACTATATCTGGTACACTAGTTGATGTACTGCTTTGTGGACTGGACATCATCACCGGACATTCCTTTCTCCAACACACGATTGCTTTCTACACGGTTTATAATTCACGGTTCATGATCAACGGATCACGACACGGGAATGGTGATGGGATGACCTGGTCTTTCTTGATGGATCACTACCTCACGATTCTATACAGCGGATATGTCATTTGAGTTGGCACCTCCTTGCACCTTTAGGATGCTTGGTTTGACTTCTTGTCTTGCTCTGCGCCTTGGGATGCGTCGGTTAAGGATGGACGTTGGAGGTTGCTTATACCCGCCACTCGGAAAATCTCATTGAGAAAAAGTACTTGAATCGAGTAAAATCTTCGCGTCAACTTGCGACCTCTTTGCTCTCGTGATGCCTACCTGATTATACTCATGTTGCTGACGTTGCTAACGCTTCACAGCTACATCATCACAGATCCCCGCCGATAAAGTCATGAGATGTTTGATGCAAAGGTCACGCAGCACTTCAATATGCTCGCAAGGCAGTTTGCATGGATCATCAAACTTAAATCGTGACAGCCAACATATGATCATGCACTCCTTCTACCGTTCAGGCATTACACCATTTTAACTTTGTCTCTCGAGACCTCTCTCAACTCCACAACACCAACATCTTAAGCACAGCTAACATACATTTACATACACGTACCTTTACCCTCCACAAAACACGAGTCAGAACATGGGATTCTTCGACCTCTTCATCAGCCGAAAACGGGACCAGAGAAGGAGCAGAGGCAAATGCAACGTGCCAGGCCACAGTCATCCCGTAGACGACCCTTTCATGGGCTTTGACAGGGCCCCAAGGCCTAGTGCACATATGCCAGGGATGAGCGGTCATAGTGGCGATGGCCCAACCGAGTTTGGAAGACCACGAGGTTTTGGACAGCCGCCTGGTTTTGGACAACGGCCAAGTTTTGGACAGCCGCCAGGCTTTGGACATCCGCCAAGTTTCGGGGAACCACCAGACTTCGGACCAGGGTATATGCATGCACATGGCGGTTTCTCGGAAGGTGTAAGAGGCGGTCGACCTATACCGCCAGGAATGCCGCGTCCTCAGTCCGACCTAGGTACTTCTGATAACAGGCGTCCGACGCGAGGAAGTGGTCGGGGCAGTCGACCGGGCTTTGGTGGAGATGCACAAGGACGGTCTCTAAGCGAGATGTATCCGGAGTTAGGTGGTGAGCCTCCGATTGGGCCTGAGTTCGGTGGACTTGGACGGGGAATGTGAAGGGTGCGAATGGTGAGGTGTTGAGTGTTGAATGCTTGAGTACTGAGAATATCAATGAGAAAGTTGTGTACTTGTGCACAGAGAACGAACGAAGCTGATATGCACATCGCTTATTGAGCATGTAATGATCATAAAGATACGCATTGTCAATATATTCTAGGTTGAGAATTGATGTGGAGCAATACGTTGTGAATATGAAGCGGAATGTACACTTGTCCCTTCAAAGTAGTAACATTTCTCAACTTCACAGTCATCACGATACCAAAACATACCTCGGTCCTTGGTCCACCTCCAATTTCTCTATATTACCTCCTTCTCAACTATTATCGCTACCTAGCAACCGCTTGCCACTGCCCCAAAACAGTACTCAAACCTCGAGAACCAATACCAGCCATGGGACTCCGCGACTTTTTTACTCCTTGGCAGCCTCCTCCACCGATCGAAACCGTCGAACTCGCCGATGGCCAAAAGATTGCGCGCCCAATCCCGAATTGGACTCGTAAGGATGAGAAGAAGTTGCAACGTAACCGTCGGCCGATTCCCGACTACCCAATCCCTGACTTCAAGATCGATCATGATGGCAATGAAAGACGCGTAAATCCAGACACGTATGTACCGCCTATGAATCAAGAAGGGCATGGATCTGGCGGAGGTTCGATGCATGGATCGAGACCGAGAGCCCCATCGATGCCGTTCAACCAACCGCACTTTCAACACCATGGACCACAGAGCCCTTGGTTGCAAGCCGGTGCGGCGATGCCGCCTCCTCCCGTACAACATTCCCAAGGCCTCTCGATGCAGGCACAACACGGTAGTCGTCCTCATGGTGGTATCAGTAGACATGACTTTGCGGATCAAGTGCCCAATCATTCACCACAGCCTCATCACAACCAGGGCCATTATCAGTCCTCTCACCCAGTTGCGCCCGTCCCCATGGGAGGCAAGTTCAAAGAAGGCGAACCCCTACCCACTGGCGTATTCGACCCGTTCGCGACCCAAGGCGAGCCCAAGCCAAAGGGCCATTACGGTATGTTCCAGCATTTCACTGGTCTCAGTAAGTTGGATGTAGGAGATAGGGATCTGGGTGATCCGGCGGCCATACGTTCGATGATGAGTGAGCGGGTGAGGTTGGAAGCTAGGCAGCGCGGACAAGGAGGGCATGGAGGAAGAATGGATGCTAGAGCTAGTACGTATGATCCTAGATTTCGTGATGATGGGCGGAGTCGAAGAGGGAGGGGGGCGGGTAAGTGAGAGATGACATACTGTCAAGTACCATCGATGTCTATATTGATTGAATGCTCTCTTGATGCGTTCTACAATCTTCCCCAAATATCCTTCTGGTCGAACGTGCTTCACCCCTTCCCAGCCGAACTTCAAACGACAGTCTTCTCATGCTGACCAGGCATAACCTCATCATGCTGCACACTGCGCTTCCTAGTCTGATTCGCGCCAATCTCGCTCAAGCTCATATGCCTTTGCGCAGAGTGATCGACGTCCTGGAAAATCACCTGCGGCACGAAGGACTTGGACTTCCAAGCTTTGTTGATAACGCCGTAGAGCTCGTCGACTTGTTCGAGGGAAAGACCCTTGGTTTCGTAGATCATGAACCATCTGAATCATATCAGTACTACGCTTCCAAAAGCATGTAGCAGTAGGGACATAGACTTACACAAAAGCAATACAAACGAAGCAGCACGTTCCCCAAACGAAGAACACCTTGCTCTGAAGATTGGCGCCATCTTTATTGACCATGTAGGGCGTGGCGTATGCGATGGCCCAGTTGAGAAGCCAGTTGGAGGCGGTGGTCATGGATAGGCACTTGGCACGTGCCTTGAGCGGGTACAGTTCTCCGGTGACGACCCATGCGACTGGACCCCAGGAGCTGGCGAAGAAGAAGATGTAGATGCACACAAAGGCAATGGATGCGCGTTGAGCTGGGAGATTGGCGGTTCCGGAGACGGTACCGACGATGGCTACGATGACTATTTTCGTGTCAATAGGTGGTCCATTTGAGCTTGAGAAAGCGTAGATACGTACATTGACAGACGCACATGCCGATGGCTCCGAGAAGCAGAAGATTGCGGCGACCGAGCTTTTCGACCATGTAGAGACCTGGGAAAGTGGAGACGACATTGACAGAGTTGGTGATGACCTGGATGATGAAAGGATTCTGGAAGCCGGCACGCTGGAAGTATTGTGTTCCGTAGTAGACTGGGCGGCATCAGCAAACCGTCTCACAAGTGAACATTGACTCGAACTTACAGATGAAGTTGACACCAGTCAATTGCTGCAAAGACTGAAGCAACATTCCGGTGATAAGCCGCTTGCCAAGAGTGCCCTTGAAGCAGTCGAGGTAGGTGGATTTGCCGAGCGACATTTCGTACAAATGGTTGGCCTGAACCTCGTTCAGCTCTTCGACGACAGCCGGGTGGTCCATAGGGAGACGACGAAGTCTGCCAAGCGACTTCGCGGCTTGGTCGTACTTGTCCCTCTTGATGAGATAACGAGGCGTTTCAGGAAGGATAAACAGTCTAGAAACCAAATTAGCTTCGTCTTCGCGAGAACCACGTGAAATGTCTTACCCAACGATGAGGATGATCGCCCACAAGAATTGGACTGCGATCGGGATACGGTATGATCCCGAGTCGCTCCTGCCCTTCGTCGAGTTGTTGACAATAGCCGCAAGGAAGAGACCAATTGTGATGGCAAGCTGGTAGCAACCGACAATGACACCACGAATCCACTTGGGCGCGGTCTCAGACTGATACATAGGAACTAAGAGTTGTCAGTATTTATGATACCGATTTCACAGCCTGTTGACGACAACGGGGACATACTCAAAGCCGAAATAAGACCGACACCGAGGCCAGCGAAGAAGCGGCCAGCGATAAATAGAGGCTGTCTTGTGGATGCCGTCTGCAAAATGACACCAAAGTTGAAGACAACACCGACAGCGACTAAGAGACCCAAGCGACGGCCGAGCAAGTCACCGAATGGAGCAGCTGCGAGGGCGCCAAAGAATGTTCCCTACCGAGAAATGCTGTTAGAACAACAGACGCGCACAGATCGTCCATGGTGACTTACAGCAGATAGAATTGAGACAATGAGCGAATCCTGAGAGGCGGTGATGCTAAGATCGGGTTCTGTCGAGAACTCTTTCTTCCAGTAGGGCATGGCAAGAATACCGCTGATTGTTCCGGTATCATATCCGAAAAGGACACCACCAAAGGCGACGAACAGACCGACGAGGATAGCAGGCCTACGCCAACATGTTAATCAACAGTTACCAGTCGAGACGTTTGAATAGCTTACCATGCTGCACCCGCCGTGCCTGGCGGTGGCTTGAAAGTGACTTTAACCATGATGTCTAAGTTGGTTCGATTTGGTAGTACGAGATCGAGCTCACAGAGTTAAGACGCGTGTACGGGCAATCACAAACAGCGCATAGCAGCCTTTAACAGGATTCCCGCACCCCAAGCTCTCCTCAAGCTCGCCCCGCAAGTGGTGCTGACAACCTTGTTTGCAACACCACTAGCCCATGGCACCATGCTTGCACTCTCCAAGTCGTCCAGTCTAGTGATGTGCGCGCACGGCTGGTCCCCGCTCCGGGAGCGGTCATACAGGCCTCGTGTATGGTCCCAGTTTCCCAGAATCCAAGCGCCAGGGCCCATGGATGACCGTTACACACCACTTACGTGAGCAGCGGACACGCGACAGGTAGGAGAGCGGTGCTGACTGGAATGTGGATGCATCCAGCCAATGAATGTTGGGCAGACAAAGAAAGATGTCGGAAGTTTCGACAATGGCCGATGGGAGGGCAAGCCAAGCGAGCAAAGACTGCATAAGCCACGCAAAAAGCATAGTATCTCGAGCTTGGGGCTTAGGGAAAAGACGTCAGCCAAGCACCAATCTCCGACTCGATATACGATGCGGGTAAGCTTTCTTCAACAGCAACCTCGCGCGATGCGACTTTTGGAATGGTGTTAACATCTGAAACGTTCTGAGCCGGTGCTACTGTTTTCTCGCAGGGACGAATCGAGCATACTGTACTGGCCATACCCAGCAAATGTCATCGGCAGTTCGAACGGGTTACGAGTCGTGCAACAGCCCAAATTCACCCCGCAGAGACGATGATGCATACCCACTTTGAAACTTGCGTGCCCCAGACGCCTTCCCCAGCGCCACTCGCGCTCCTTGTCCAGTATGGGCGCTCCCGTAACTTTGCAAAAAGATTCTCGCCGATTGCAAAATGAGCCAATGGCTTTCAGATCTCGAGGCTCGGCGTGCTTGTTTCGCGACTTCTCGCACGTCTGCTGACGGCCGTAGTAAAGACTGAACAATAATGACGTGCCAGAAGATGATTAACGGGCAAGCCATTGCATCGTTCCATTGCCGCTTTGTTGTGCGCGATTAATTCGTTACGTCGCATCGTGCAATGGATCCCTGGGCTTATTCGCAGTGTTTTGCAGTGTCTAGAGACGCCAGTGCAGCAGGTTGCGAGACTCAAGTCCCGAAGTTCAGGCGCGTCTCCACATGAGGCTCCGTAGTAGCACCGTGACCCCATGGGTCGACTTTGTCGAGCACCGGGGATTGTGCACAGATAAACGCGTGTCTGATCATCTCCATAATTCGTCAATAGTCGATTCCTCGACTCGAGGGTCGGAAATGTGTTCGCCTCGATGCATTCTAGCGCGTCTTGCGCGAAATTCTGATGCACTGCTTATGCGCACCAGAGGCTGTCAATCCCAACAGAAAGGCTAGTCGCACCACAAAGAACGTCGAAAGCCCTCCTTCGACACCAGTCAACAGGCCACTGGAGATACGGTACGATCGTGCTACCGCGTGAGGAGCGGTGCAGGCGTCAAGCAGAGCGTGCAGGGAGATGGAGAATCGTGCCGAACGGGTATGCTGCCCACCCTATCATGGTAACATGAGTGGCGCGCTCCGCTTTGAGCCCCAGAAACAGGCCTTGGGCTCTGGAGTGAATTTCGGGTGATTTGCTCGGGGCGATCGACTAGTTCAGTTGCGCAAGGGGGCAAGTGTCGTTGTTGCCTATGAGTGACATGTAGGATGTCGTTGGAACTGACTTGAGGAGCCAAGTTGGAGGTAGACTAAAAGATGACCGGTCTCTTGGTGGCTGCCGCTAACATGTGACATCGGAAGGCTGGTTCCTAGGGCAAGCGAAACAGTGTAAAATGACGGTATGGGCGAATTCATGCGCAAGAAGCTACTTGAGAGCCCAATATGGTATCATAGTACATGCTGTCTCTCCTCAAAACCACCACGTTTGCAGCCCTTACTGTGCTTTACTCTTCTTACCGCCGCTCTTTCTCCGCGCAGCTTTTGACTCAACCTCGACTCCCTTCTTGCTGGTGCCAGTCGCCTTAGTGACCTTCGCTTCTGAGACATTGGGCGCCTCCTGGACGGCCTTTTGCTTCTTCTCCTTCTTTGACGACACCTTCTCCGTTGACTCTACTCCGTTTAGGGACGTCTCTTCCGCAGAAGCCTCCTTCGCTTCCTTAGCAACACCATTTGATTGAGCCTTTGGCGCAACGGCCTTGGGATCCTTTCCTTTCCTCCTCATAGTCTTCGCTTGAGCACGCTCCATGTACTTCTGATCCTCTTCGTCATCGAAACCACCGAAGGTGGACTCCTCGTCTTCGTCTTCGTCTCGAATCGGTGCCTTGTCTACCACTTCAGTATTTACGACAGTACTAGACGACTTCTTGCCATTGTTGCTAGATGCCTCATTCACGCCGACAGCGTTTGCGGGTGTCGGGCCAGTCTTCTTCAACTTGGCGACGAAGAAGCCATCGACATTGTATGTGTGCGGGTAATATCTCCTTGTCATCTAACGAGAAGTCAGTAAAGGCGCGGTGATTTAAATGATTCGACATACCTTCATAGAGGGATGGAAGATCTTGCCTCCGATCTTTGTGAACCCTTCCTTTCCAAATGTCAGACCAGCCTCGACCAGCTTGACATTCGGTCTCTTGTTCAGCGCATATTGTATGACCTGCTCGTTCTCCTCAATCGTGACTGAGCAAGTAGAGTAGACGATGTATCCACCAGTCTTGCTGTGATGATCGACGGAATCGATCGCAGCGAGAATCAATTGCTTCTGGAGATGGGGCAGCTTCATGAAGTCGGCTTCGGTTTTGTTCTAGGAAAAGTATTAGTCGAAGATTTGGACAAGGTTTGGGCACTCCACATACCGTCTTGACGCTGGCATCTTTAGCGATGACACCAGTACCAGAGCAAGGCGCATCGAGCAAGACTCGGTCGAATCCACCCATAACTCTTGGGAACTCAAGCGCAGAGTAATTGCACACGATGCTGTTCTTGACTCCCAAGCGATGAATGTTACCAATCAGACCCTTTGCACGGTCCTTATTGGCATCGTTGGCAAATATGCATCCAGTATTCTTCATCAAAGCAGCAATATGTGTCGTCTTACCACCGGGCGCAGCAGTCATATCCAACACGCGCTCGTTTTCTTGAGGCGCAAGAGCCATGACGGGCAGGAACGACGAAGCAGCTTGCAGAATGTAGTGACCAGCAAGATACTCAGGCGTAGCACCGAGCGGTACTTGTGACTCGAAAATCTGCAGACCAACCTTCGACCACTTTCCTACCGGCTCCAGTTGTACACCACGGTTGATGAGTGATTGCGCGAGCTCTCTTCGATGTGTGCGGAGTGTGTTTGTGCGGATGACGATTGGTCGTGGTGTCTCGTTGGCTTCGAAGAAAGCGAAGGCTTCGCGGGCGGGGAAGAGATTGAGCAGTTTGTCTGCGAGGAATTCGGAGTAGCCGTAGTATGCGCATATATCCTTCAGCATCTGTGCTCTGTATTCTGCTCTTGATCGACCCTCCTCGGCGAGATTCTTGAAGTCGTCAAGAACGCGTACGGTGTCGTTCAGCCGTGTGCGGAGGAGTTGTATGTCTTGTGTGACCAGCTTTGAGATTGGGCGACCCTCCTCATCTTCCTCATCCTCCAGCACTTTCGGTCTCTCGCCAGCGATGTTTGTCTGTAGGTTGGCCTCCTCGAGCTCAGCGGCCGCCTCTGCCTCTTCGACTGCTCTTTGCATGTCGAGCTTCCGCGACAGACCCTCGATGTTCGCCGCTGTCAGCTTCTCCTCAGCATCCTCCTCATCTTCATCGTCTGACCACATGACGTTCCTCTTGACCTCTGTGTCTGAGTCCATAACGTCTGAGCCAGAGTCTGCAAAGTCATCGTCGTCCATGTCGAGGTCTTCATCGTCTTCGGAAGCGCTCCCAAGCGCATCAAGTCCGGTGACGTTCACGTCTCCTAGGCCGTCAATGCCGTCTGCGCTGTCGGACAGAACATCGTCGTCGTCTGATGGCGGTGGAGGCGCAAATTTCTTCGCTGGCTTGCCGTTGACTCTTGTCTTTGCGCCATTGGCGGCAGCGCCCTTCTTCGGTGGTGCAGCTTTCGCAGCAGCCTTTTCCCTAGCATCTGTCCTGCTCCTCTTCGTCCTTTCTGGTACTGCAGCTGGAGGCGCATCTTTTCTCTTCCGTGTGACAAGTGACTCGTCCAATGGTTCTGGCGGACCTTGCTTCTTCATGCGACGTCCTTGACCCATTTTGGCGGAGTTTCGACGGCGTTATGAGGAAGTACGGTGTTAATGTTCTGAAGCTTGCGCGACCTCGAACTTTTGCTAGGAAATTTTAGTAACTTTTTCGGCGGGTCGCTCTTTCCCGCGGCTTGACCGCCTTCGGCGTGGCAGAACACAGCAACTTGTCCCGCAGCCCACCAGCGTCATCGTCTAGCTTTCTGTTTACTTGGATCTAGAGTGCGACTCTCCAAACAGCCTTACGACAGCACAAGTCGACAAAATCAATCTATACTAAAACGACTTTCCAATCGCCCACCATGTCCGAACTCACATTCTGCAAATCGTTCCTCACAGCGCTCGATTCACG
This sequence comes from Setomelanomma holmii, assembly GCA_010015745.1. NCBI lineage: Eukaryota > Fungi > Ascomycota > Dothideomycetes > Pleosporales > Phaeosphaeriaceae > Setomelanomma > Setomelanomma holmii. Next base: position 133,421 of record ML978181.1, read on the forward strand.
CCCAATCAAGCTGTCTTCAGATCACATCGCAGATGCACGCCAATACCCAGCACAAGGCGCCGTACGCTCTTCTTCCCAATCTCCAAAACCTACTTCAGAGATATCAGCAACTAACATCTTCACAGTACACTCTCCCCCGCCTCCCCCATCCCCCTCACCCCCGCGCCCCGCGCCCCAAAACCACCACGTCTACCAGCAATGCCTCCAACACCCTAACAATAACCCTCAAACCCATGAAACCCTCGCACCCAACATCTTCCCTCCCCGCCCTCGACCCCACAAAGACCTCGATCTACGATCTAAAAACCCACTATGCAACACACGCCTCGCTCAGTGCAGCCAAGATAAAAATCCTGTATAAGAAGAAACCAGTCACAGATTCGAAAATTGTTGCTGAGGTCGTGGGCCAGGATTTGGGTGGGGAAGTCGAGTTTGGGGTTATGGTGATGGCGGGTGCAGCTGCGACGCCGGTTACCAGTCCGCCGGCTGCAGCGCCGAGTGAGGCGGAGAAGGGGTTGGCGGGTGGACATGGGGAGGGAGGACCTGCGGCGCAGGGACCGAGTGGGAAGGATGTTGTTGCTACAGAGGAGTTTTGGGAAGATCTGAAGGGGTTCATTTTGCAGAGGACGAGGGATGAGGCGGAGGCGGAGAGGTTAGGTGGGATATTTAGGAGTGCGTGGGAAAGCAGCAAGTGAGGAGATGTCTGAGACATGGCGAATCTGGCGCAAGCGAACGTACATCGTGGATGTCACAAGGAACATTCACAGCACGGCTTGTCAACATCATGATAACAAGTTGAATGTCCAAAAATCACAATTTTGCCTGCTCTATCGCTCAAATAACATGTACAGTCCAATCGAGCAATGAGCCCAGCATCACTGCTACTTCAAGAGTGGTGTGTTGTCGTTCAAGCCTTGCTGATTCAGAGGATGAAATAGACTCTTTCATTAATTCGTGCCAAACCGATCGCTCCTGCATCCCTGCTTTTATGCGAAATCGACAGAAGCGACAAGGTGCTTAGCGGCCCTTGGAGACACGGCTCTTGATGTTGTCCCACTCAATGTCGTCGGCATCGTTGGCTTGGATATCGGCGGCGAGACCATTCAGCGCGCGCTTGATGGCTTCCTTAGAGGACGAGTACATCATACGGGGCTGTCAATAATTAGCATATAAGTTCCTGGATTGTCCCACTATGCGCGATCGCAGGTTCAGTTGGGGACAACGTAGACGTACGTATTGTGGTGCATCATCGGGTGTCCAGCTGATGAATGTGATCTTGCTTCGAGTACCCTCGCCACTGTCGAGCTCGTACTCGACATCGAAGACAGCATAGCGACCACCAATGCCCTCCTTGCCCTTTCGGTCTTTGCTCTTGGCGTTGAGAAGCTTCTCACGGAACGCATCAAAGTTGGATTCCTTGGACGTTTCCTCAACCACAATCTCTTTCCAGTCGTCGCTGATCTTGTAGATGATCCACTTGATGTCCTTGCCGAGCTTCAGCTCGTTGAAGGTGCTGATGCACTCAGGCGCGACCGAGACACTGATATAGGATTAGTCAACCGTATATATGTAGGGTGCGGGTGTGTCGTATAAGCGTGGTACGCTTGCGGCAAGGACTCGAGGTAGGGAGACAGATGTCAAGTGTCAGGGTGTTTGGCTTGCGATACGTACCCGGATTGAGCCTGCGGACGTCAGGTTAGCAATCGGCTCCGCTGTGCTGGTACAGAAGCGCACTTACCATATTGACTTATGTGTGGAAGGGAGTTTGTTTGGGAGTTGGTGAGCCGCGGAGCGCTTTATCAGTGCTGTGTTGCCTATTAGCGTCGTCATGCCGCGTGCGCAGAACGGGCGGTGAATGTTGGGTGCCTATTTGCGTCGAGAGTTTGCTTACGTCGACTAGGAATGTCGTTTGGGCGGACAATTGATGGGAGTGCTGGAGGAGGTGAGTTGGTGTGGAGAGTGACAGGTAAGGTTGCTGAGGCTGATGTTGAAGTGCAGCGGGGCAAGCACGATTTTGAGCACGCTTGGTGGGGGTGTTTCTTGCTTGAGCATGAGCGCCGGGGCAACCGCGCCACCAATCCTTATTCATCACACATCCCCATGTCCAACGCTCATGAGGCACCGTGAATGTTTAACATTTGTTTATATTGTCTTGTTCGCTTTTAGTTCTTATCCTTCCCAGGATTGCTCTACATACACATGATACTGTACAGTAAATCCAAAGACATCCAAGTACTATGCTGCGCTTTTGCAAGAGATCATTAGAAACATGAGTGGAGTATCATCCCAATACCGTGAACAGAGAACGCCGCTGGGAAAGAGTCGAGGGCTAAGGAAGGGTATAGCTGGGTGAAGAACGGGAAAGTGGCAGGACTCTATTGCTTAGAATCCCATGCCTCCCATGCCTCCCATACCGCCACCCATGCCGCCCATACCAGCAGGTGGACCTGCCTTCTCCTCGGGCGCCTCAACAATGGCGACCTCAGTAGTACCGAGCAGTGATGCAACACCGCTGGCGTCTACTAGAGCGGTGCGGACGACCTTGAAGGGATCGAGGATACCAGCCGCGATCATGTCGACGTACTCGCCCTTGGCGCTGTCGAATCCCTTGTTGAATTCGCCCTTGTACTCGTCCATGAGCTTGCCAACAATGACAGAGCCCTCAGCGCCCGCATTCTCGACGATCTTGCGCGCGGGGTGGGTGATGGCGTTCTTGACAATGGTAATACCGAGCTGCTGGTCGAAGTTGTGGGCCTTGACATCAGCCAGAGAGTTGGCAGCGGCCTTGAGAAGAGCAGTGCCACCACCGGGCAGGATACCCTCCTCAACGGCAGCGCGGGTAGCGTTCAGCGCATCGACGATGCGGTCCTTCTTCTCACCAACCTCAACTTCTGAGGCACCGCCAACCTTGATGACAGCAACACCTCCAGAGAGCTTAGCGAGACGCTCCTGGAGCTTCTCCTTCTCGTACTCGGAGGTAGAAGCATCAGCCATAACTCCACGGATCTGCTCGCAGCGCTGAGTGACCTGGTCCTTGGAGCCCTCGCCATTCAGGATGACGGTGTCGTCCTTGGTGATGGTGATAGATCCAGTAGAGCCGAGCATATCGGGGGTAGCCTTCTCGAGCTTGATGTCGAGGTCGTCGCTAAAGACAGTACCGTTGGTCAGGACTGCAAGATCGCCGAGGATGGACTTGCGGTTGTCACCGAAGCCGGGCGCCTTAACTGCAGCGACCTGGAGCTGGCCACGAAGCTTGTTGAGAATGCAGACGGCGAGTGCCTCGCCATCGATGTCCTCGGCAATGATGACGAGCGGTCGGCGGAGCTGCTGGGAAGCCTCAAGGGCGGGAACGATGTCTTGGACGGCGGAGATCTTCTTCTCGGAGAGAAGGATGAGAGGCTTCTCGAATTCGACCTTTGCAGTCTTGGTGTCGGTGATGAAGTACGGCGAAATGTAACCACGGTCGAACTTCATGCCTTCGGTGACCTCGAGCTCGTCCTCAGTGGTCTTGCCCTCCTTGACAGTAATGACACCCTCCTTGCCAACCTTCTCCATAGCATTCGACAAAAGCTTGCCAATGTGTACATCGCCGTTTGCCGATATGGTAGCGACTTGTGAGATCTCCTCGCTGGTTGTGATGTCACGCTTGTTTGCCCGCAGGTATTCGACAACGGCCTCGACGGCGGCCTGTGTTCCGCGCCTCAGATCCATGGGGTTGCATCCAGCGGCGACGTTCTTGACGGTTTCGGAGAAGATGGCGCGGGCGAGGACGGTGGCAGTGGTGGTACCGTCACCAGCAACCTCGTTGGTCTTGGAGGCGACATCCTGGAGCAGACGAGCACCAAGGTTCTCGAACTTGTCCTTGAGCGTAATGGCCTTCGCGACCGTTACACCGTCTGAACTGACATCAGCGGGATTCTTCGGAGTTAACAATGAAGTCAAAACGCACCCTTTGTGATCTTTGGGGAGCCATAGCTAGACTCAATGAGAACGTTTCGGCCCTTGGGACCTAGAGTCGTTGATACAGCCTTTGCAAGTGTGTCGACACCTTGGAGAAGGGCTGCTCGTCCCTCAACGCCAAACTTGAGCTCCTACGTATTTGTTAGCTAACAATGTCGTTGACTATGGCTATGGGTATTCGCATGACTTACCTTGTGGGCAAATCTCTGTTGCTGGAGGTTGAAGCTCGTGGTCCTGAGCTTGGAGCTCTGGTTGAGGGCCGAAGTCCGCGCCCGCGATGCAAATGCTCTTTGCATAGTGAGAGATTGATGTGTGTATCGAACTTTTCGGAAGCTCGAATTGTGCTCCTAGACTCCTGCTGAATGCAGAATGACAGGGAAGAGATGGCAGAACGAGGATTGAAGTGAATGGCGGACTCGGTGGTGCTCCAGCAGTTGACGATGCGTGCGGCTAAAAAATCCTTAGCGCAACTCCACGAATGCCAAGATCTTCTGGAGCTTTCGGCGGATCCCTGGCTTTGCCTCGGCTTTGCTTCCGACTTCACCATTCCGACCTCACCGCTTCATGTTTCTTCTGACTTAAGCCTCCTGTAAACGGTCTCTCGCGGGGCATGGAAAGTCGCAAGTAAGACCATAGTCGGCAGGCAACAACATCAGCACCACAACGCCCGCGCAGCACACAAGATATTGAAAGAAACCTCTCAGTGTTGTGAAGGTACCCAGCTTCTGCAATCTAAACCAGCAACTCAAGGTTATTGCCGAGCTGCACGGCTAGAAGGCTCAGGTCTATCCCCAAAGTTTCGAGCCGTACGCGAGGAACGATCAGATTAGGCTACTCTGCCGTAGACTGTCAGCTTCTCCCGAGGTCATCATATATTGATCACACCAACATAACTTCGCCATTGTCTTTTCTCGAGCGCTTCTATTACCTCCTTGTTTGGCCATACGCATGATTCGGTCACAGCTGCACGACTGGTTACTCTTCTGCAAGTCTTCGCGACCACTCATACGATTTTCTTGCATTCCATAATCTCATTTCAACGGATGTTTGTGTTGACTTTTTTTAATGCTGCACATCCACACTAAAACACGACAAAAAGTCGTATTTGATCATGCAGGCTACTGCCATACTCTTCTCACAGCAGTCAACAAGTTCCAAACAACAAGATGTCGTACCAGCGCCGTCTTGCTCACCGCGTTGACAAGGCTATGCCTGTGCCCGACAACTCGTTGACATCTACAACCATGAAGGCTTACAAGCAGTACGCCAGTACCAACTTCAATCCCTTGGACCCGAGATAGCTCGCATTTGGAATGACCCCAATAACCAAGAAATTCGGTGGGTTCTACGTTAAGAGGGGCCAGAAGCTGCTCAAACACGAGCAGAGCAGTTATTGGGTCCCCGAGCTCGGAGAAGAAGGCTATTAGGCTCAATAGGGGAATGGCAAAGAAATTTGAAATGAGGTTTCAAGAGCTTGCAAGCAAGTGTGGAGGCGCATGAGAGGCGAATGCAATAGGATCAACAGCATAAGGGAAACGCACCCATCATGGGATCTGGTCAGCGGCATACTCAAGGTCGCTCTGGTCCGAGTCACCGTCATAGCAGGCATGGATGAAGTGTTTAGTTCGGGCTTTGTTAATTGGTTGACATTGAGATCCATAGGAAGAAGCCAAGTGAGCAGGTTGCTGTCCATACTTATGTAATCAAGCTGGGTGCTCCTTTCCTCATGGTTTTCAGGAAGACCGGCCTGCGTTCCCACTAGAGCTGGCCAGCTCCGACGATGGCCCCAACTCGACAGAGCCTCATTGCCCTCAATTTCTAAGCCTTATTCCTCAGGTGTCAAGGGCTGTGTTACCCTGCTTCGCTGCCAGCCAATGGTGAAGTTGTGCACCACACCATGTCCATCAGGCAGAAAGAGGGCACACCCTGAATCTCAGCCTTGTGGCATAAGCTGAACTGCTGCCTTGCACTGCAATGCATGAAATCTGCCACACTCTCCGCAATGATTTGTGCGGGCTACTGCAAGCGTCATGTCGGTGTTTGGAGAGCGTAACAGTTCCCTTCTGGAGGACCATTTCGTGGGATGGAGTCATAAGCTAAGGCCGCACAGAAGGGCAACATAAAGCCTGGTAGCTGTCCCCACTTGGATAATGACACAGACACTGAAGCACCTGAACTCAGACATTCACGCCTCAGCCTACTTCACATCCACTATTTGCGCGGCAAATTCATGATGTTTCGGTCACCCGTTCGTCAACCTACCGATCCAGCCTTGCAATGTGCAAGGGACGCCCAGCGGGCGCCCACGTTGCCACGCGACGTCAGAACCAGCAGAGTGCAGGCCAGGTTCCCGGCTTATGATGATTTTCCTTGGTCGGAAATTGAGAAATACTTGAGGCGAAAATGGCCAAATTGGACGAACTTCAATCCAACGAGGGTGCGTTCAAGATCTATCATCACGAAGTACTTGAGACTGACCATGTGCTACAGTCAAACCAATACTATCAATTCGAGATTCCTGAACCTTTGAGTGAGGTGAGTACCTATTCACGAAAAGGTTGTTATTGTGGCTCAGACGTTTCAGGGTGACAACAGGGCTCTCAGAGAACTTCGCGACGCGCCGAAGAGGACGAGGCGCCCTTCATTGTGACGGCAGGAAGTCCAGTCATGGGTTCATTTGCGAAGCAATATATAGTTAGCTTGGAAAACTAAAGTTCTATTGAATGGGATGTTGTTGTGTGTCTTCCGTGCCTTGGGTCCAGATACCGGTGAGGCAGGCAGGCACCTTCGGCTAGTGGGGGCTTGCTGAGGGGCCTACCAATCGCCCGCATCGATCCCTTGACAACAACGCCCGTGCATATCATGCACCAGAATCACAGCCGCAGCTCAGCCATCCGTGACCTCGCCATTCGCCATCGCTCTTCTCTCTTAATGATGCCTCTGCCGCTGTCTCTCCTGCTGCCGCTGCAGTCAGTAAGTTGCAACAACGTGCAGAATTGTATCGAATATCGAGATGTGGTTGCCTTCCCATTTCCAAAAGTCATACTTCGGGCGGAACAGCTACCCAGAAAGCCTGATACCAAGCAGCACGTCCATCTATAGCTCGAAGCTCAAGTCATACAGGGGGCGACTGGATGATGCCGAGCAAGATCTGTGCCTTCTTGATGGCCATGATGATGTTGAAGGCATTTTCGAGATTCCAATCATCGACCTGGACACCGCTGATGGTAAAGGTAAAAGAATTCTTTGGGTTGTCCTAGTCTGTTGTGCTAAGAATCGCCAGCGGTCGACAAGCAATACATTCATTCACCTGCCAAGCTCACGAAGTGGCTTGCTGCAGAAGTAGTCGAGGATTCAAACAACCCAGGCTCGCAGATCGTTGTCGCTAGAAAGAAGGATCCAAAATGTCGTTTCATGTATGTATGCTTGTGACACTACAAACGTCATATAACTAAGGGAGAGCAGATATCTGTACGGGCAGAATTCGCGAGACAAGCTTAAGACCACACGTAGTAGTCTCACCGAGATTCTAACCTATCACCAAGTGATGCCCGCATATTTGGACTTCATGCTAGTGTTTGGCGCCCAAAGCGACCCCAAGGATCTCCGCTTCAGTGGCTTCCGAGAGCAGATTAGACTGAAGACCCCTTCTCCCACAGCTGCTCTTCCTGCCCTCGATCGCAGCGGGAGGCACTATCAGATGTGCTACAATCTGAAGAGTGTACAACCCAAGAACAAAAGCAAAGAGAGCATCATCCTAGACGAGTGGTCGATCCGGCAGACCGCTGTATATCACCAGTTCGATGTTGAGACCGGCACCGCCTTGTGGATTGTGACCAAAGGAGGTGAAGACATACTGGATCAATACGAGGAACTGATTGGGCCTAATGGACGGCCCGAGGACAAACAGTTCCAGACACCTGCACTATCTCTAGGATCCAGTCTTTCAACCCATCTACTCATCTGCCACTGGTCTACTGATGACTGGCGATGGTACATACGGTGGCTGGAAGAAGTGCTGGACCACGAAGTGAGTTTAAAGTAACTGACTACATTACGAAGATTCTGATGAAGACAGAGCGGAATGGCGATCTATGGCCCAAGAGGTGAAGGGTACGCTCACAAAGAATATCGGCCATACCACATCCAGGATCTCCAGCATTGGCAAGACCGAGCCAACGAAGCTGTGATGGTTCTCGAGGCCAACACAAATGTCCTAAAGTCTATCCATAAGTTCTATGCAGAGCTTGGTACCCGCAAAGACTGTCCCGATACGCTCCAAGCTGATTGTGAAGACAACCTTCGGAGTTTCGAATCTCAGTTAAATGAGATCATCAACGACTTCAACATGCAGACTTCACGCGCGAAGCTACTCGTCAACATAATCTCGGATAGGAAAGAGCTCGTATTGCAGCATTTACAAGGTCAAGCGGCAGATCGGACCGAAAGGCTCAACCGCAACCTTGAGCGCGAGGCCGTGGTCATGCGTATAGTCACTATCGTGACCTTGGTCTATCTCCCAGCAACTTTCACATCGGTAAGCTCACCAAGGTCTGGAAGCAGCTGTGACTTCTTGCTAACAGGCATTGTAGACCTTCTTTAGCACCGATGTCGTGAAGTATCAAGATCAGGATGAGTTCGGCAACAGCCGAAGGAAGATCTCTTTTTCTTCACTTGCCATGGAACGATGGCTGCAAGTTACGCTCCCGCTTACAGCGATGACTTTGCTTATTGCGTGGTTGACATACAAGATGTACGATACATCGCGAAGAGATATGACCACCACAGAACGTCTCAGAAGCCTCTATGAAGATGCGAGAGCATGGATAGGTCTGCCTATCAATTCGGAAGAAGACACGGCCGCTGGGTCCAACATGAATCAGCACATGTGGCGCACAGCTGGAAATATAGCGACACTCTTCAGGCCGATTCGTGCGAATACCAAAACAACGCAGCAAAATGGTTCATTATTGCCAATGAACAACATCGGACAACCAATGACTGGATCTTAGGAACTTACATCGTGGCGCAAGCACAGGAGATTATGCCACCAGCAGTAAGGCACAAGGCTGGGGGATTTCATTGTTTGCAATACTTCCAACCCAGTGTCAGAGCAGATCAGGGCGATGAGGAGAACATTCTGGCTTCTTCAATTTTTACAGATCATCTGCGAGGCGTAAGGTATTAGATTGCACCACTGTGTACCTTTCGAGAGCCAGAAGACACTGGTTTTGGTCGGCTGTGGGAGACGCGACGCAGCGAAGGACGAAGGCCTCGGGAACACCCACCCTCTCGAATGCGTAGCCCAAGAGGCAGGGACCAAACCCTTTTTGACTGGAGCATGGATCCTGGGTGTCACTTGATAGGAATGGTGTGATGCAGCACAGTCACATCTCGGCTATGACAGGCATGCAGCCTCAAGGGTGCAAGCGGGGCTGGCGGCTAGGAGAAGCGAACGAGTGTACTTCATTACCATCACGATCATTGGCAACACCCCAAACTTCGGCCCTCAAAGCTGGCTTGAGTTTTTGATGACGAGCATTGCAAAGACTATGCAACTTGTTGGCATTGCTGCCTACTGCTCAGCCCGGTCGATATTCGCCCTCGAAGGCTGAGGCTGAGCCTGAATGCCTTAAGGAGACATCGGCTCCTGCAGCCACAAATGGTCCTCCCAAAGTCATTGGCACCGCCCCCAAATCATGCCGTCCTCAGGTGGTCCATGCTCCCATCTGTCGCAATAACTATAGTTGTGCCCCGCTTGCGAGGATTGAGGCTCTGCAACCCCGAGTTACAGCTTCCCAAGTCTCTTCAGCCAGCTCGTTTGTCGCGTCGCGTTGTGTCGCGCATTACAGCAGGCCATTTTTTGGTCGGCGCTTTACTTCAGGCTTCATAGACGCACTTGGCCCGGCTTCGGCCTTAATTATCTTTGTCCTATGGGGATCTTGACAGCCTTGTCCACGGTTGGAACCACGTCGCAATGTCCGGTCACTCACAAGAAGGGAAGGACACATTGACCGAATACAAGGAACTCCTTGACACGCAATGGACTCGTCCAGTTGCATGCCAGAACCAATGCGATCCACCCGATAGCTGCTCCTGCCAGCGCCTCATTGTCCACGTAGATGCCATGAAGCAATGGTGGCTGAGGAAGCTATCGGAAGCGTCAGAACAAACAAAACTACAAAAGCTCCTCGACGAAATGCCTCTTTTCTCCCATCGAATGTTCCCACTGAAGTATCAAGAGCTTTTGAACGGCAAACATTCCTGCCTAATCGTGTTCAGCCTGCTTTTGAAGCAAGAGCGTGGCCACCTCATCGACTGCTTCTACAAGTCTGCTATGAACGACAACTATTTAGCAATCGAACGGACCCAGACTGCCGAACAGACTCTTCGCGATAACCTTCGAGACACCGAGCATGTCCACGAGACAAACACCATTCTGGACGATTTTGAGAAGCAGAAATGGGCTTTCTGTTCGTTGGAGCTCACTTTGGGGATGAGCCGCAGTCTACATGGTACCAAGGTCATACCACCCTTCTGCCACAAAGTCAAGATGGGAGATAAGGGAGGCACAGCATCGATATATTGGGTTGCCGTGCAACAGGAATTCATCTCGGATCCGGATTTGAGAGCCGCAATCAAGGACTCTCTCTATACTGATCCCGTTTATGACGAGGTAAGTCCAGGCCTACTTGCATGAGCAGAATCGCTCTCAATACCATAATAAATTAATACACTCTGACCTCTTCATCAGTGCTACCAAATGGTTCTCAAGTCGTACTGCGGAAACAAGAAAGCCGTATACGACTTGGAAAAGGAAGCGTTCTCCGGGCTGAGCTCGAATGACAACGTGCCTATCGTGCGCTATCTTGGATGCTATACCCACGACTATGGCGAGGGTTCGAAGCTTGGAAAAACATATAATCTTCTGCTTGAATGCGGCGAAAGGGATCTGTACCAAGCATGGGCAGATGAAACAAACGTTCCGCCTGTCCAGGCTGAAGAAATCATCCGCTTCTGGAGATCTCTCTTCGATGTCGCAGAGGCTATACGCCACGTCCATAATTTGGAAGTACCGCGACATGGCAAGGGTGCTCCCTTAAGATACATTGGGTAGGTGTCTTGCGTCAAGATTGTTCACGCCTAATGAATGTTAATATGATTTGCAGCTGGCACGCCGACATCAAACCTGACAATATACTCATTGTTCGCGGCCACCTAAAGTTGGCTGACTTCGGATACTCGAGATTTGCACCTGTCGCGCGAACGTCCAATGGTAGCGTACCAACTGAGCTCATCAACGGATTCACAGACACTTATGGTGTGTATTGCAACACGAACTTTCTCTAGCAGGTACTGACGCCCGCAGGCGCGCCTGAGGTCTCCCGAATGAAACAGCCCGACGGAACCATGTCAGGAGTTACGCAGTCGATTGACACTTGGTCTTTCGGATGCGTCTTGTCTGTTGCCGCTACCTGGGTGGTTCTCGGTTTTCAAGGCGTGCGTCAATTTGAGCAGCTGCGCCAGCTATCACCTTCGAACAGAGGGGATGAAGTGACGTATGATCGCTTTCACGACGGCTTTCAAGTCCTGCCCGAAATCAGGAAATGGCACAAATATCTTCGCGGGCATGTCCGATGCTCCGATACCGCAACAGTACGGGTCCTTGATCTGATCGAGAACAACATGCTACAGAAAGATCCGTCCGATCGGTTTGAGTTGGAAGAGCTATGCGACAGACTGACAGAGAATCTCGATTGGGCTACTGAGAGGGTGAACAATCTCAAAATTCACTCGAGAGAGATTGATGCTGCAGTTGTGCAAGCCTTACTCAACATCGAGGAACAAGCACACAAGAATGCATCGGAGCTCAAGAATACCCCACTCAACCACCCAACAGCACAGAACCAAGTCTCTAAGGCCATGAACCCCCTCCAGAGAGCTACCATGCAAGTACGGAAATCGCAAATGATCAAAGACAAACCGCTTGGTCAAACACCATATCGAAGAGAAATTCTCAAGAAAGGGTTGGAGGCCAATAAGATCATCAGCGAGAACGACGAGAAGCCCCTCGCCGCGCCCATTAACGCACATAATGGTGGCTTTACGAACAGTCCAACAAACGGCCATGCCCCTACGGATACATTCAGCGTCGCTCGAAGACCGAAGCCAAGAAATCCGGATCGTGTCCCGTCGCCTGGCCCTGGTGAAGCCTCAAAAGCCCGAGAACAATTTCCAGTGTCAATACCACCGACTCCTTCTTTCAAGAGAGACCGCCAACAAGTGGAAATACCAGCCATAGGTCTCGCCGAGATGACTTCTGTACAGACTCCTACAGGTCCGGCTGCGATCGCAAGTGCAGTCGACATGGTTCTGCCAGAGAAAGTCAATCAGAATCGGACATACCAGCCTCCCACCCCCGACACCGGGCCTAGCCATCCGAACCATTCATCCCCAACCAATATGTCGAAACGCCCCTCATTATCTTTGCAAACGCCGATTGCATTGCCACGAACCACTGGGGAACAACGAGATGGATCAGTAGGCTCACCCCAATCGCCGTCCAAGCCCCAACCAGTCATATCGAATTCACCACCTCAACCACAACTCGCAACTCCTACTACAACAAGTCAAACGCCAAGATCGAACGGATATTCACCCTTCAATATGTCGCGGCCCTACGACTCTGATGGTCCGCAGTGGCAAAGTGCAGGCTACTGGCAGAACGGAGGAATTGATGCTCACGTGGCTCCTAATGTGGTCAGTCCACGAGGTGATCATGTTGGTTTGAGCGAAGCCGCATCTGCCAGTCCTCTTATTACATTATCTCCTCCTGTCGAGCTTACGACCACAAACACTCCGCCAAGACCTCCGCCATCGCAAGACCACTCGACAGAGAAGCAATCCGTGATCACCGACGAAACTCATCACGAACAAGAATCACTTCCTTTTAGTGTTTTCGAACTGCCCTACGACGTCTGCAATGTTCGCAGGGACGTCGATCAAGAAGGTCCAAAAGGAAAGCGTGCGAAGCTCAAGGGCATCTTGAGGCTGGAAGAGCGGAAGGCCGACAAAGGACTCACGAAGGTGTATGGCGATGGTCGTGAGATTGTGAGTTCTACGGGTGAGTAAACAACTCTGGTTGACTGACATCGATAGGTATTTGTTGTGGATAACGGAGTCAGTATGTTCGAGCACTGGCCGATTGTGGTATTTGTCGCCGAAACATTGGCCAAACGAGCTGCTGGACTTGACGGAAACGGTGTTGATCTTATGTTCACAGTGGACGGGCACGGCCACAACAAGTGTAGCTTAAAGGGCGAAGCTGGTCGACGCAGCTTTCGAACAGCTCTAGACAGCGCAGCGCCCGAATATTCCGGGAACCGTGATCTGCAGACCGATATGCACATGACGCTAGACGCCATCGTTCGCAATTGGCGTGTTCAGGGTAAGAAGGCTACGACGTTGCTCATCCTGACCGACGGTGTCTGGGCTAAGACCATGGAGAACCTGGTCGACAATCTTATCTTAGGTCTAGCCGAAGAGGCAACGAGGAGTACGAACGTTGGCAAACGTCCTTTCAGCATACAATTCATTCGCTTCGGCGAAGCATGCGCCGGAAAGCTTAGCATGTATGATAACGAGCTATGCTCAAAACGTCACCTAAGGTAAGTTCGCCATACGCACAACTTCCCAACAGCGATACTGACTTTCACAGGGACATTGTCGATCACTGCTCATGGCGCTCCACGGTTGAGAAAATGTTTAAGGGCAGTATCGACCCTCAGGACGATCAATACGACCCTCTCGAGATCCCTATCACGTACAATTACCAAGATTTGGTCGCTCTTTTCAGAAATTTCAACGACAACCAGGACGGCGGCTCGTCTGATAATCTCCTTTCGCCAAGGTCGCGGTCATCTCTTTCTAGAACACCGAGTAGTCGCAGCGCGAAGTCCGACGCCGGGAAGCGTAATACAATGCCACCAACAAATAGATCCGAGAGCTGGAAGTCGCACTCCCGGAACACGTTCTCGCATTAGCATCGCTTGCATCTCAAGGACATTCTTCTTCAGTCTCGCATTTTCGGTGTACATACTTCGCATGCTTGGTTCTGGGCATAGGGACTGGCGGGTCGAGATACCCATGGGGTGGCGTTGTGCAACACACTTTTGCTCTCATTAGCTGAAAAGCGTTAGCAGCAACCGGTATATCATCTCACATCACCCAGGTCAGGGTATGAGCGGCGTCTGACTATATAGCGGGCTTCGGCATCCATTCGTCGTTTCTCAGCACGCGCGATGCATTTGTGGACTGCATCCAGCTATAAAAGCTTACATCAGGATTGAGCCATATGTATGTACACGCACAACACCATAATTCTTTGCTCGTCACTTCCATGTAGTTTCAAACACGCCAGTTTCAACACGAAATTACTGCGCATGCTGATCCTGCCGCCCAATCTCACTCTCAGCCTGGTGCTCTCCCCAACTCGTCACACTACCCTAACACTCCCGTCAATCTCCTTCAAGACGCAACCACTTACAAAAGCTGCATAGCCAATCCCAACGCACCAAGACCCATAGCCGCAGTCTGAATTGGAGAAACAGCAGTGCTTTGCTGAGGTACGCTCGTCTGCGCCGCAATCGATGTCGTGCGAACAACGGTCCCGGACGTAATCACCGCGACGGAGCCCGATGCAGACGCGAACGAAGAAGCCACGGATGAAAGAATGGACTGCGCGGATGCAGTGTTGTACGCTGTGGTAGTGAAGTTGCAGCGTGTTAGGACTTCGAGGACATCTTTGGCGCGTTAGTAACATGCAGGAACAAGGGCACGAAGGGTGGGAGTCGTACCATTGTCATCGACCGAATTGTCATCCATGTCGGTGTCATCATTGTCGAATTCGGCGACGCAGGCTTCGCAGGCTGGGACGAGGACATTGGCGTTGGGAGCGCGGCAGATGCAGTCGAGTTCGGCGCGGTCGTCGTCTATATTGGGGCTAGCTGTGGTTGCAAATTGATGGCTTGACATGTCTTACTGGTTGTGTCGTCGCAGCGCCTAGAGATGGACACTACTCCGACGCAGACTGCAGTGCATTGCTGAGGGATGTCATCCTGGTTGATATCTTGTGCAGCAGCGAAAACTTCAAGGGCGCTGAAGATGGCGAGCTTCTGAAAGAGCATATTGGTTGATATTGATCGTGATTTGATTGGGAAGCGACTGTGAGTACGATCTGGATATCTGGTAGTTACGATGGGGTGTGTATGCTGCTTATAGATGTTGTTGATGGCAGATAGGTTGGGCAATGCCTCAATCTTATACTTCAGACAGGTGCACTACGCCATGATCACCCACGATCGAAGTAATGCATACCAAGACATGACAAGAATCAGTCGTCGTGGACGTATTGCACGTCGCACGTGCCTCGAACTTCCTTTTCTGAGCGGTGGTCGATCAAAAGTCGCTGTGACGTTGCCGAGCAGGCAACAAGTCACTGTCAGCATTGGCTGCCGCTTCCCGATATGGTTAGACCGATGCGACCTTTCGGGAACAGCCACGAAGTACGTAGCATGTAAACGATGCCTTGCATCTTCCCCAGTTGTGTCGCTTGTTTCGTCCTGCTGTGCATCGATTGAGGGCTGACAGGCGGTGGGCGTCTGTCAGCAATGGAGTTTGGCGTTTCGCATCGCCCCACTGGCCAAGCCGCCAAACCATGGCCGATCGCCCGGCTATGCACAGACTGCCATGCTCAAAGCCCAGAAGAAACCTGCATGGTGATCTTGAAATCTGGGGCCGTCCTGGTATGCATGGCGAAGTTCAGGACCGGAGCTGGTGACTGGTCCAGACTGACGCGCAAGCCGTCGCTTGGCATCAAGAACAACAACGCATGTTGTGTGCAAAGTCTCAAGTAGTAACGCAGTACAGCAAACCTGGTCTAGAGATATATTTAGAACATCGAGTGGGACTGATCGTTGAGGTCAAGAGAAGGAACGTTGAGAAACCAGAGATCGTCCATCCATCCTGGCGTGTCGCCAAGATCATCACCAAATGCATCAAGGCGTAGGCCGGCATTGGAGAAGTCGTCGAGTGTGGGAGGCTCCGTGTAGGTATGTAAAGCCACGTCATCGGGTACAGTGACATTATGAGGCTCTCCTAGAATGATCTGATACTGTCAACGTTCGGCGCTATCACGGTGGCCAAGACGGCGACTGACCTCAGTTGCCAAGGTCTCCTCGGTAGGATCGTCTTGAAGTGACAGAACCTTGTATAGCAACTTTGCAACCCTATCGATGGCTTGTCGTTGCATGAGCTCCGCTTGCGTTGGTTTGAACTGCTTGCGAACCAGGCTGACCGCAGCACTGGTATACCAATAATACTCGCTACCTCTGCCAGGTCTCGCGGCGCGCTCTTCTTGGAGACGAAGAGACTTTTCGGCGCAATCGTCAAAAACTTGTTTCGCCAGGCGCAGCATGATTGAATCTGGAAGCGTAAGCAACGTTCGACCGCAGATCGACATCAGTACCATTAGCTCTTCTCGCATGGTAGGCGACATGGCAAATGAGTAGTATAGCTCGAAGGTAGTCGTTACGCGTAAGCAGAAGGGCGTAGTTGGATGCCTCCATCATATTGTTATGAACCTCTATTGTTTTGGACGCTGCTTCGATAGAGGTGAACATTGCATAACGACAATCCGATAAACCACGCAACTCATGTTGAAGCGCACGAGGAGCATGAAGGACAACCAGGAATTGCCGTAATTGGAGATCGAGAAGGTTTCGGGCTTGGCTAGAGCGCTGATCTGTCCACCGTGGAATGTCTTTAAGCGATCGACGGACCTTGTCTTCACACTGTAGGGTTGCTTGGAACTCTGAAGTCTGCTTCAGACTGTTCACGTTAGCACACAAGCTTGCCCTCAGCTCAGCGGTCTGCATCGCGCAATACAGAAAAGACGTATCAGTGAATGTATTGACATGATGAGAGCGTGGTAAGGTCTCCAAATCTGAGTGTAAGTCGACATCGTCGATGTTACGTGGCAGCGCGCAGTCGTGATCGAGGCTGAGTATGGATGATGTTCCTGCGTGGAAAGTCAATAATGTGGAGTGCGAAGGCTCTAGTTTCGAGAAGTACCTTTGTCGATGGCGGCCTGCAGCTCAATCTCAACAGATGTCGCCCATAACCGCCTTCGCATCTCTCCTTCGAAGACCGAACATCGCGTGCCAAATATGCTCGGATCTCGGTGTAGCCCGACCGATCGTAAGAGCGCAACGTGGGTTAAGACCTCCTGGTAATACTGTTTCACCTTCAAGCTCGATGTAGACAGAGCCAACAGGCGCAGACAGCGGACCTGAAAAGACGCTAAACTTCTGTGTTTATTGCTTTGCTGTCTCAACCAGGCCTCGCAAGCCCTAATCCACAATATAGCTTTGCTAGAGAAACTCGACCCAGCGTTATTATACCTTGGGCTGTCGTGTGACGATGTGCAAATTGTGCATGCTAGCATAGCGAGGATCAAGGCGTCTATGTCGCTATCTCCTGGCGCTGGACTAGTCCAATAAGATTCGTATGCCTTGTCGAAAGAAGGAACGTGGATGATCCGAAAAGTCGTCTCAAAGGTATCGAAATATCGCCGCAGAATTGTATCCACTGTGACTCGGTCCGGTAACAGATCTCGCAACTTCCGCACGCGCATAATTCGGTGCGATGTTTGCAGCGAGCGTGCCCTCTCTTCTGATGCCTTGACGTCTTTCGATAGCCTACGAGCGGTAGAGTCGCGGTACACGTCCTTCATGAAAGCTCGGAGGTCTGGAAACTATGGGAGTCAGCCGTCCCGACTTGTCAAAGCTTGCGCGTCTCAAAGTCGGCTATGCAACCGCACAGAATGAGACAATCGAGCGAACTGTGCGTACATGAGCCACAACAGACATTGCGGAGGAAGGTCCGTAGAAGTGTGTCCCGTAGCTGCGCCCCTTCAGCATGCCCATGACTGCAGTGCTGCTCTCAATTGATTTCAGATCCGGAGACTTTGCAAGAAACTCGACTTGGTCCCTCTGTTCTTGCCCATCGTCCGACGTCAAGTCGCGCAATACAACAGCGCCAGGCTCCACAAATTCCGGCTGCTTGTGGCTTATTGCTCCTGCCTCCGGTTTTCCGGCGTCAACGACAGCATCTTGTCCACGTCTAGGGCTGGATTCTTCATCTTTGGAGGTCGCTCGCCTGGATCGATCATCGTCAAGTCGGCGTTTCTTCTTTGGATCGTGCTTACGCTTTCCAGATGCTGATATGTGAGCTTCGGGACCATAGGCACAAGTTTCTGCGATGCCACCCTTGATGCAGCGGTCACATGGGCTCAATCGGTCGCATTTCAGCTTTCTTCGTCGGCACTCGTTACATGAAAGGATTGCCCGCTGTCGTCTTAGCTTGCGAGTCGAAGTTTCCATGGTTCAGTTGGTCTGTGATGGCTGCAACCGGGCTTTCAAGAACAATATAAAGCAATGGCTCGGAGATGACGCAGCTCGGACATAACACGCATCAACGCGGAAATCGTGAGCTCCGAGCCGCGATTGCGCAGCGACTCGTCGCTGCTGCGCGCAAGAACGAGTTCATTGTAAATTCGCAAGTTCCGGCGGTGGCTGGTATGCTAGCGCATGAATGATAGAAACGTGAGAGATAGAGGGCAAGATGGCGTGCAGGATGGCGCGACGCGCTCAATCTCGAGCACAGGTCACTCTTCCCAATTACGTTCAGATCGTTCTTTTGAAGCAACACGATCTTCAACGACAGCGAGTCTCGCAATGTTTGATCTTCAGAGACTATAAATAGGACAGAATACGGTTTAGATCGCGATTGCCAGCTTCTGGTGTCCTTGCCTTACACTTGCACCTCTTCCCTCTCAACTCACCACGGGTACTGCTTCCCATACCTTGTGATAAACTTTCCTACCTCGTCATCTCTCTTTCCCTCCACAATCTCCACTATCCCATTCGCACTAGTCTCACTCGACTCCGCACCCCTCTGAATTCTTTCCTTCCTACCCTCCTCACCCGTCAAATTTGTCACCACATACCCAGGACAATAGCTCCAGACTTTCCCTCCAAACTCTGCAAATTCGACTGTTTGGATTGCAGTCAACATGTTCAACGCTGCTTTGCTCATGCGATACGCTTCGCGTGGAATCTTCTGATTGTACGCCGTGGAGTCGAGTTTGCGACCGATGGAGCCCAGATCGGAGCTTACATTGACGACTTTAGGGCTAGACGAGGCTTTAAGAAGTGGTATAAGTGCGGAAGTGAGGAGGGATGGTCCAAAGACGTTGGTTTCGAAGGTGGTGTGTAAGACGGCTCGTGTAGGCGGATCGATCATGACTCCAGCATTATTGACCAGGACGTCAAGGCGCCCAAAATCTTCTTCGATCTTCTTCACTGCTGCATCGATGGACTCGTCTTTGGTGACGTCGAGTTCGATGACGCTGAACGTGGTTTGAGGTTTGCGGGCTTGAAGTTGAGCAAGAACATCTTCGCCTTTGGAGACATTGCGAGCTCCTAGGATGACATGGTTGTTGGTTGAGGCGGCGGCGAGGGCGTAGCAGGTATCATATCCTATCCCTGATGTTGCGCCTTTTCATGTTAATGCATCGTGTAGAGCTAGTGAGATTTGCGCTGCATACCGGTGACCAGGATGAGTTGCTTATCTGCGGACATCGTGGTAAATTTCATATAAAGATGAGCGCGGAGGTTGGTCTTTCAGTAGGTTTCTTTGCCTGCTCCGCCGAGAACTATATAGACACACCAGATAGTGTCAAGTACGGCTTCATGCTTACGTTCGGCGTTACGATACCTCCGAACTTACATCCCCAAACCCGAGATCATCAATTGTACAAGTGATCGACGAAAGTGATCGACGAAAACTTTGGACCTCTGCTTGGTTAACATTGATGTTGCAATCTCAGTCATGCTTCGGTCTCTAATCTGCTCCGTGTTGCGAGGCGTAGCCATATCGGGTAACCCGCGAAGCTTTCAATGGACATGGTGAGTATGGGCTTTCATGCATCCCGCGATCCTCACGATACTTGGTGAATGAAGTCGATTCGTCAAATGCAATGTCAGATTCTTCTTTTGTCTAACCATGCTGAGGCGTGGCATATCGCCGTCTCCTCATCTAAAAGCCGTTTAGGCAGGAACCGTCTTCTCCCTGAAGTGGACGCCGTACTTCTCCTCCAATGTCTTCATCAATGGTCTGCAAATCTCTGGGCTCATGGGTGCCAAAATACCCTTCTCGCTCAGCGTTCCATCGAGAACCTGCTGCACGGCAACCGCGCATGGCACACCGACGAGCTTAGCCATGGCTGAGTATCCCTTAGGGTCGCCGTACTCAGCAAGAGTCGAGGTGCGGACGACCTTGCTGCCATCCTTGTTCTCGATCTCGAACCTGTGCTGCAGCATAAGGAAGTCGCGCTCGCCCTCCTCGTACTGCATCTTCTGCTCGAGCGTAGCGCACAGTGTGTCGAGAGGGTTGCCACGGGGTGTGATATGTTCATCTGATAGGAGACCAATCCAGCGTAGACCTGTGATGATGCGCTCCTTCTCCTCGGTGCTAGCGAACTTGGTCCTCGAGCTGATAGCCCAGATGATGTCCTCGTCTTTGTCGCTAGTAGCACCAACGATCTTTGCGGTGGCATCTCTCCATGTGCGCTTCTCACCCTCCTTGAGGAAGTCCTTGGGATCCTCCTCGAGGAAGCCAATGTCGACCAAGCACTTGATGTACTCTGGGAAACCTCCGTAGCGCAGTGTGCCGCGGATGATGGTCTGGGCCTCTGGGATGTTGTATCGCTCCTTGTATGGAGTCGAGTCGCGGTTCGGGTATGCGACGAAAGCGTAGCCAGGGTAGATGAAATACGGCTTGGCTTCTGCCATGAGCTCTGGGCCTGCGACTTCCTTGATCTGGCCATCCTGATAGTACTTGGCCTGATTTCTCAGCGCCAGCAGCACACCACGCGAGCTCCACGAGAACTTGTATCCAAGCGGATTGTCCGAGTCCTCGGGTGCTGGGAGACCTCCACAGTATGACTTGAAAGACAGGATCTTGCCACCAGCCTTGTGAACCTCGTCGATGGTGAGGACGGCAGACAGATGGTCGACACCTGGATCGACACCAATCTCGTTGAAGACTGTGATACCAGCCTCCTTGGCCTGGGCATCAAGCTCCATCATCGCTGGTGAGACGTATGAGGTTGTGACGACATTCTTCTTCTTGCGGATGGCCGACTTGATAACAGTCGCGTGAAAGGTGTAGGGAATCAAGCTGATAACGACATCAACCTTGGCGACTTCGGTATCAAGAGCATCGGCGTTGTTGACATCGAGCTGTTGCTGTTAGCCGCGACGTGATCACAGGTACTGTACAATGCCTTACGCTGATGGCATTGGTATTGGGAATGCCCTTGGCTAATGACTGTGCCTTCTCGAGAGTCCTACAGGCTGCCAAAGATTAGCAAGAAACATCTGACGTTATATCAATGTCGACGTACCGACAGTGACCTTGACGCCCGACTTGGCCAGTACTTCGACGGTAGGACGGGTGCTACAACGGTTAGCAAAGAACATTTCTTGCGCGACTTACACTTACACGAAGCCTGCACCGAGCAGAAGAGCAGACCTGTAGCGCAATTAGACCAGCAGCGACTTCCAATGCACATATCGCAACTCACTTTCCGCTGTATGCTCCTGTGGTAGCAGTCCCGCTGACTGAACCAATGACTTCTTGAAATTTGTCTGATTTTGTTAGCATTTGTCCAATCGATGGAGAAGGCAGGTTTTTAATACTTGTAATGGCCTCCATGGTGCTTGATTGATGCTCTTAGAGAATTGAGCAGTGTTGTAAATGTTATATCTTCACGCGTTCAGTCCGAGTCGGAATTCTCAAACTTTGGCGGGGGCGCTCCGTCATCGCTCCGCTACGCCACCAGACGCGCCCTCGGACAAGGATAGTGGGGCGGTGATCTAGTCCGTGGTAAAGCCGACGCTAGTCCGGGATCGTATTAGACTGTCTGTCGCGGACATGCTGCCAGGTACGCGTTCCATCGCTTGACATCGAAGAACTCCAGCACGAGTTGACGCGCAGGATCCTGAACAAACCGAACTGTCGCAAGGTCTCGCATGGTCGTCGAGTGAGCTATCTAAATTCTTTCGGGCGCGGCCATCGCGCAGGCACCCGTCATCATGCCTTCCGCCGTGGATCCCCAGGACGACCTGTGGATGGCCATCAAACAAGTACAATATGCATCGTGCATGCGAGGACGCGACATCGTGGCTGACTAGTACCAGATCTCTCAGTCGTCTATGGGCTCGGACTATATCGATCAGCTTATCCCAATAATGAAGGATGCGCGTTACTCGAACCAGCTCCAATTCGCTTTCGACCAATTCTCGAATGACCGAGAGGCTGAGATTGAGAAAATATGCAATGCAAACCATCAGGATTTTGTCAGTTCAGTCGATTCCATGCTCAAGATCCGCGACCAGACGGTGCAAATGAGCGGTGAGATTCTGCAGCTGAACGAATCAATCCAAGAAAGTATCGAGAAGCTCGCGGAGCAGAAGAAAGCTCTCGTAGACTCACGAGGCGTGCGACAGAACATCAATGAAGCAACACAAGCTCTCAATGCGTGTCTCAATGTGTTGAGGATAGCCAACCAGGTCCAAGACATGCTTAGGGAGAAGAACTACTACGCGGCCTTGCGCGCGCTGGACGAGTTGCAAACGGTGCATCTCAAAGCTATCGATCGATACAAGATTGCCAGTATGATTGAGAAGTCCGTACCTCAAACGCAAGACCAAATCAGAGAAGCCGTCAAGACAGATCTCAGCACGTGGCTCTTTCGGATACGAGAGTCGTCACAATTTCTTGGCGAGGTTTCCTTCTACTACACGGATGTGCGTCGGACGCGCAATCAAGACCGTGCCGAAAATGATCCACGTTTCTCCAAGTTCAAACTCAACTCCGCTATTGAGCTTGTGGCAGATGAGACCGATGAGTTCGACGTATTGAATAACGAAGAGGCGGGTAATGAGACCGACTTCTCGCCGCTTTTTGAAGCCATGCACATCAATGAGACGCTCGGGAAGAGTGATCAATTCCGTTCCGAGTACGCGGCAGATCGACGGACCCAGAAAGACCTAATCATACCGACTAAACTAAACTTGCTTGATGAGGAATGCGGAGATTTGAGCAGTCTGCTCGAGAGCATTGCCGGGTTTGCCATCATTGAGAAGGCGACGATGTCGAAAACAGCTAACTTGCGCCACCAATCAGACGTAGGTGACTGCTGCATCTCGCCCAAATCACGATTGACATAAATATAGATTGATGAACTATGGGACTCTATGTGCCAAAGCGCGATAAACCTGATCACGAAGAGCCTGCACATGGTGGAGAACGACGAGCTGCTACTGCGGATTAAGGGTCGAGTAGCTCTCTTCATGCTTACAATGGAGGTAGGCGATTTTCCTGTTCTTTTGCAAATCGTAATACTAAAGAATTCATAGAAATGGGGCTACTCCGTCGCAGCCATGAACGACCTTCTCTTGACGCTCTTTTCGAAGTACTCTGAGCTCCTGAAACAGCGTTTCAGTGATGACTTTCTTGAAATCGTTCAGACCGACGACTACATGCCGATGCCTATCAATAGTGTTGAGGAGTACGATAAGGTCGTCACCGTCAGCTGGTACTCGCCCGACAAGACGCGAGAAGAGCTCACGTACGCCGATATACTCTGTATGCGTCATTGCATTCGCTGACGACTACTGCAGCTTCCCATGCGTCCTTCCCTTCTCGCAGATGTATCCGCTATGCTGCATCGACATCCGCAACTTCCTCAACCAGATCTACCTCTTCAGCGACGACTACTTCCAGAAGTCAAGTATTATCGACGAAACACTCCGTACCGCACTAGACGACCTTCTGTGCCAAAAGGTTTGCCAATCACTTATCGACCGGCTTTCCTCGCAGTACCCTGGCCAAATTGTGCAGATCCTGACCAATCTCGAGCACTTCGAAACAGCTTGCGTTGAGCTCCAGGATCTGCTGTTCCAAGCGAGAAGCTCACCATCCGCCACAGGCCCAATCGTGCTCGAAGCTACAGAACGCTTCAAGCTTGCGAAGAAGCAAGCATCTGACCGCATATTCGAGCTGGTAAACAGCAAGATCGACGATCTTATCGAGACGGCGGAGTACGACTGGATGGCCGCCAAGCCTTCTAACGAGCCAAGCGAGTACATGCTTGAGCTGACACGCTATCTGAGCAACATCATGTCTTCCGTGCTCCTCGCCCTTCCTACCGAGATCAAGGAGTTCATCTATTTCGACGCTCTGTCTCACGCCAGTAGCGCGATTCTGGACCTCACGCTCGATGAAGGTGTGAAGCGGATCACGCCCTTTGCCGTCGCCGCTCTGGCAATGGACACACGATACCTGTCGGACTTCGTCGAGTCACTAAGCAACCCGATCTTGATGGAGAACTTGGACGAGCTGACACAGACTGTTGCGCTCATGGGTACGGAAAATAGCGACGAGTTTTTCGATGTTGCGCAGAGGAACAGGAAGTATGGCAAGGTGGATAATATGAAGGGTGCGATTCTGTTGGAGAAGGTGGCAGAAGGTGCGCAGGTTGCTGCGCAAAGTCCGACGAAGCCAACGACGACCACGGAGAGGTTCGGGACGTTGGGAAGCAGGTTTGGTATCAGATGAGGTTGGGTTGGGGTACCTCAACATTGCTGATAGCTCCTCTAAGCTAAGGATTGCAGTGCACTGGCACCCGAGCTGTGAACCAACCTGAGAACCAAGCAACGAGAAGTTCAAGAGCTATAGAATGATGGACGCACTTCATCCGCGTACGTGAGCTCTACGCCCTTAGGTCCATGATCTATCCCTCGGACTACCCTATGCCATCGTACACAAAGCGTGCAGTGAGCGTCTGCATACTTGCACAGTTGCAAACTTACGCCCGACACAGTTGCCATCGCTTTCATGCGGTTTCTACACTAACATTTGCAGTGCCCTCGATGATGCGACTTGATTGGTTTAATGTCAGCCCACTTAGTATCTCCTCGGCGCTAAGAAATGCAGTTTAATGGGTCCAAAATACCTGTTCGCGTAATGCCACAGTGAGTGGTCCTTGCTTTCGTTCAGCCTTGTTCAACGACTCTTCCACGCTAAAATTGCAGTGCACGCAAGATTGATTGGTGTGCGCCCTCCTACCACACTTGTTATGCACACTTTCAAGCTTGCTGTCAGCCCTCTCCTCAACGACGCTAGGAATTGCAGTGCAAGCTCAGCCATACAACGCATTCAGGAAGACACACAGCTGATGATACCACGGTCTTCGCATTCAGGTTCAGCTAGGTGTTCGTAAGCTAATCACTTGGCCATATCGCCAAGCTGTGTCTATCTTGCTAGCTTGTCTTCTGCGCTAGAGATTGCAGTGTACGTGGTAGGCATTTCTTCTGGCCGCCTTCTCGAAGGTGCTCGTCCACGTCGAGATGATTCGATGCGGTGTCTTGGCGATAGTTAATAGTCCTGCAAAAAGCGGATGTATCTTGTACCTATTTCGACATTTCCACTCGTGCACGGAGATCCAGATTAGAACTACACTTCTAGTCCAGGATCTGTTCCTTCGATGGTTTTTCTCTATAGACGAAACTTGGCTTCATGGGGCTGATCACGCTTACCAAGATAGCTCCACTTTTGTACATTCTCTCGTTGAGCTTTTGCCCGCTACTTTGAAAATGACATTTGGGTCAATCGAACCCCATGATCCCGCCTGGTGTGCTCTCCTATTCGCTAGAGATTGCAATGCAGATGTGCGATAGCGCTGAGCCTGGTATATACATTCAAAGGGCATATTGCAACGAATAATCCTGCACCCAGAGCCACAGCCTGATGGCGTCTCCGTGAAGCTAGAAATTGCAGTGCAAATGGCCATGAACCAACCGATGCTAGATTGTTTGACCAGTCTATATGCCAAGGAACATAGATTGATCGAGGTCGAGGACCTCGCAGCAACTCCCTGCACTGCATTTCCTAGCGTGCAAGAGCAGCGGACACAGTCGAATCGGGCTAATTGACCTAGATGACTAGTGTAAGTCGTCAAAGTGTGCAATGGGCGTCTGTGACCTAATCAAACCGTCCTTGCGCAAGGCTGATACACTTCTCAAGGCAAGAACACTCCCGTCTTGCACGCTAAGAATTGCAGTGCACCGTTGATCACTTTCAGCCTTGTCGCTCCAGCCTTATCTCCTCTCTTCCACGCTAGATATTGCAGTGCACCGCCTAGCACTTCCCGTCGCTTACTGGGTATGTTGTTCTTGCCTATTCTGACGAATTTGTCCTCATGATCACTTCCAGTGTCCCCAGCATACCAGCACCATGACAACGAAGAGACCGTGGCTGCCTTTCCGCAAAATATTGCCTGTTCAATTGGTTGCACGCTTTGAAAGAGTAACTGATGGTATTTTTTGGCTTATACTCCTAGATGTACGTATGCAATGTTTGGTATTTTTGCCAGCATCTCTTTTGCGCTAGCAATTGCAGTGCAGGGGAGGCGATACTTGGGCACTTTCGAAAGTGTCAGCCTGCTTCTACGTGATTGGCTTCGAGCTCCACGACCTCGAAGATGACTGCTCTTCCACGCTAACGATTGCCGTGCAGAAGACAACCGAACGGTTCCGTTATGCAGGTAGGAAGGGCCTGTTCGCCTTCGACCCCTTTCTGCGCACTGGTCAGGCGGAAGTGCTCGCAGCGCAGAATGCGCAATTGTATCTTGATGCTTCTTGCATTTGGTCGAAGCTACTGGAGACACTGCTCGATTATGTCTCTGCTGGCGTCGCAGGATTCGTTGCTCCTCCCTTCTTTTCAGCCATCTGCCCTTGAATTTTGCTCTTCCTCCAAGCCAAGAACTCCTCACTCACAATCCCACCCGTCCCTTCCTTGACCTTCTTGACTTCTACGACCCCACTCTTCTTCCTCAGCACAATACTATACACACCCTCTTCTGTGACCGTCTCCTTCAGCCATCCTAAGAACTCCGTAGCAAAGTTGATACAAACATTACCATCCCAGCAATTCGTGCCTCTCCGCACCATGCCGGGCAGCTCATGGGTGTTGAAAGTTTGTAGGCCGCGTAATATGCCCGCTTTGCTCCTGAAACCGACGATTATTTTTGGCACACCGAGGAGGAATGATTGAGCCCAGAATTTGAGCAATTTTCGCTCGAATTTGAGAATGTCCCGGTGCTGCTGGTGTGCGGGTGGCGGTAGCTCTTCAGCGGTCTTGAGCTCGACCCATTGCACTGGCGCCTCTGGATTCTGTGGCTTTCGTGCTAGTAGACCATCGACTTCGCCGCCAAGAATCAGGTTATGTGGCCCAAAAGACGTGCTCACTATCGAACAGTGCTGTGCGTGGTTCGAGACGATACTTCTTTGATACTTCTCGATCTCCTGTGGTGGTGTAGACGCAGGTAGCGTCGGTATCAATGCAAGTGTTTCGAACTTGTAGCCCCAGTAAGTCATCATGTCCCGTGACTGCTGATCAGGATGTTGGTATCTTGGCGGCGGCTGGTTGGCTTCTGCGGCGCATTCTGTGGCTCGTGATGGGAAGTCTTCTTCGATGTAGATTGTGCCGTCGTATAATGTCGCAAACATGCCAAACTCGGCGAAATAGTCGAAAGGTGCCGTCATGATCTAGCAGTTGTCAGTGCGGGGTTCTAGCAGAGGTATACGCAAGGTAAGATGAAGGTCGTCGCTTACCTTGCCATGTAGCCCTCAACGTACCTTCGTCATCATGCCTCTCCATGTTACAAAATCTGCCTTTGGGCGTGCTCCCTCGCCATGCTCTTTCTCCTTGTCAATGAGCGCCTTCAACAGTGCATCCAAGTGCGCATCTTGTCTATCTTCGTGGTGCTTGAACGTGTCGAAGCCTTCCTTCAGGTCTGCACCAATCGGAGGCGCGACATAGTAATTGATGCCTAAATCGTTATATGCGTACTCGTGATTGTCATCGAATGAGAAGTGTGTAACTTCGCGGGGCCGCTTGATGCTAGCTGAGGCACCCTTGAAGCGATGTAGAGGCTGTATGGAGAAGCAGAAAGTCGGGCCTTCAGGCTGTGCGGACGGCGCTGGAGCTGTGCTTTTCGGCACGACGTCCGTCAATAAGTTCGAAGCTGTAGGTTGTGGTGCTTTCGTTCGGGGTCGTTTGCGGGGTGGCGAGTTTTCTTCCCTTCCTGGCGCTGGGCTTGGTGGCTCTAGGGCAAGACCGGACGACTCAGTTTGCTGTGTCATTGTTGCACGACTCCTCTGGCTATTTTCCATCAGGTTTGGTACATGTATGGTTGCATTCCAGTGAATTGAAGCTGGAATGTGCTACGCTCAGGATAATGGTGTCCAAAGTGGTTTGTCGCATATAACGAATGGGAACAGCGGTGTAGGTAGAATATCGGCGCGTTGAGGAGCGTGCAGCCCAGATCTATTAATGTTGGAGAGTCGCGACGCTGTCAGCGGTTCAGTCGTCGCGCGACCATTCACGCCGCTCGTTCCCCGCAGCACCTCCGGCAATACGGCGCGCCAAGCAACCCAAGTATACGAACTCCACAACGCTTCAGCACCCGCACCACCGCCCTCGACACACGGTTCACTATCTTCAAATCCTCTACATTCCCCGCGAATCTCAATCACGCAATGGATCAGCACCACATCCGCCCCGTGCGCCCTCCACCGACATCCCGCCGCGCCCTCTTCCACGCCTCCACGCGCCGCGCACCCCCAACATCCGTCGTGCGCCCCGACACAGCTACCATATTCCAGCAACCCATGGAAGACGAGCTCGTCGAGCGGAACGAAAAGGGCGAATACAAGGTTGACGCGCCGAGTACGAGTTACAAGCACTTGGTAGCGATGGCTAGGGAGGCGGATGAGGAGACTGGTACGTCTGGAGTGCTTTACGATGGGTAGGATCAATTTGGCGTATGGACACATGGGTATGATGGGATGATGGCTGATTTTGAACAGAGCAGGAAAACCAAATGATTGACCTGTACGGCAAGCAGAATGCGCATTGGGATCCTGCGGCCGTGGAGGAGGAGATTAAAGCTGCGTTGAAGAGTAGTCTGAAGAAGAAGACGGCAAGTATTGAGGAGGATAGATGGATGTTTGAGGGCGATGCGGACGGGGTTGGGAAGAATTGAGGCTCTTGTTGCTATCATATTGTGGGCTTAGCGAGGAGTTTGGCGTTGCTTTTGGGACTGGGAGTTGTGCGGAGATGATGAGCTTGGTCGACTTTGAGCTTGTCTTGGATACGTATGATAGTTGGAGATTCATGTGAGTATGTTCGGGGCATGATCTACACTACACATCCTACCTAGTCGAAGAACACCTCTTCTAACTTGTCTAAGTCACTTGGTGTTTGCAGGTGATATCGATCTGAGCGGCACGCCTCCAGGTCTGAGCTCGGCGGAGTGGTATCCCATGTGAACATACATTTCCAAAAGGCATACGCTTGCATGACTTCGAATGCCTGTACACCATGTAAGGGCTTCCGAACTATGAGTTGGACCTCATCAGCTCATTGTATGGTCGTGTCGCTGTGAGTAGCATTTGCTCGTATTATACTTCTCGCCCAGCAATCGTATAGTTGATGTTGCTGTAAAGATCGCGCTGACTTCGTGTCTGACTTGAATGACTTGAATGACTTGAATCAGCACAGCTTGTAGGGAATAACCACTGTCATTCCAGTCGCCAATGCGCTCTCCCATGAAGTGGTGTATGATTCGAGCAACTTTTCACGCTGAAACGATGCTTGCGGATAGACGTCGAAGGGCGGCGAACAACAGGGAAGGTCAATTCGGTGCAGCGGCGTGTACGCTCAGCGCAGTGTGGACTCGCAGTCTTTATCATTGCCTAGACTCCTTTGGCGAGTGTTGGGATATACTACGAGCTGCGGTGGAAGTCGAGGTTCTGCAAGTCCACATGTGTCGGTTTGCTGCAGTAAATGCAGGAGTGCAAAAGCCTTGGGATTTTGAGGTACGCTGTCCATCGCCGAATCGTAGCATCCGGACAAAATCGATCGTGAGAAGACCTCGCGAGGTTTCCCAAAGCTTTCAGGGACGTGGGATTGCGAGCTGTTCGGGTACTTTGTCGTCTGCGTAGGCTTGCGGGTTTCTGCAAATCGTGTATGAGATCCATCGAGGCCCGTAAGGCCTCGCCGTAAATGCTTTTAGCATACTAGCAATGTATCACATCGCCTCTCGGTCCTACTCATACAGGACTGGCTTGCATCTTCTTGTTGTTGTGCGCGCCTTCCTGCCATCACTAGCGCCAAGCTTTTCACGATGGCAGCAAGTTGTGTGCAGTTAAGACATGTCAAATTCAAGACCAAACCGACACACCACCGCAATCTGCATCAACTCCAATCTTTTGGGAGCTTCATACACTGTACCACTTCACATCCTTGAAAGCTCACCGTCACCATGTCCGCACACGACATATACCCTCTCGCAACAGACGGGCCGCGTGCCCTTTCCTTCTACCACCTCTGGCAATTGGCGGAAGATTGGGCCCTCGAGTCATATGACCGCCTTTTGGAGATCGGCTCCTGCCGAGATGAGTGCAGGGAGCTAGGATTGCTGGCGCAGTTCGTGGAGTTGGACACGATTATTGTCGGGATGCTGGCACAGCATGCCGCTTTCGTGAGGGCAGTGGATTGGGCTGAAGGAGCCTACCTGAGGGCTTCAAGGGAAGACTGTAAGTTTTGTCGAGTTTCGAGTCCGCGTTCACTTGACTGACCTTCTCTTCAGTTCTGTGCGAGTTCAACGAAATTTGAAGGGACCGGCGCAAGAACGAAACGAAACGAACTCCGACAGCCGACAATTCTCGCACCATAAATAGGAGATCGCAGAAGAAGAAATTGTTGTTGGGGCTGGATAGAGGCTGCGATTGTTGATGGGAGTCGACCTCGTCTCGAGTCAAGCGGCTGTGGCATCCTGGACCGCTGGAGACCAATTTGGCAGCCCCTTTCCTCTCACATAAGGCGAAATCGAAGCGCAATGTCGAGATACTGAAAATTAAGAGTTTGTGGAGGTTTTGGAGTCGTAAATATACCCAGGCAGGAGTGATTTGGGGCAGGAATAGACACAATTGGATGAGACATACCATACCTTCTGAGGGCATACCTGTGTTTAAATTCAACAGTCTGAGATGCTGTTGGCAAAGCCTACGTGGTTTCGCTTGCTCTCGCGTCTGCAGACGGCGTGTGAGAGTGCAGCGAAGACATCCAGGCCACAACATAGCTGCGCGCTGCCACCTCATAGCAGACTTGAGCACAGCTTACCTGATGGGTACTTGCTTGCTTGCGAGTCGCGATATCATAGCCTGTCTGGGTTCGCGCGCTCTCTTGTCCAGAGATGAAGTTGCGCAGACCGCGCCGAGGGCATCCAGCGTGTGGTTTCGCAGAACGCTGCCGTCCCTGGCATGCAAGGGATATCACCGCTGAATGTATCTACGTGATCTCAGCAAGGCTTCAAATGCTGTGAAGCTGTCACAGCTGTCACTCCAGCTGTCGACATTGGTGGGTCCGCAGTTCCTGCTTGGTTGACAGCTGCGAGACGCTCGGTTAAGCGACTCGCCATTGGGATCTGCACAGCGTCTTGCGTGCAATGTAGTCACGTGGGCTCAGTCGTCATGTACTGGAGCTGCTGTACAGTGAGTTGGTCGCCTTCCACAGCTTCGTGCGCATGATGTTGTCGCACCTGCCACCGCCGCTGGAGTCAAGCGCTATTGCCGCCCACGGTCTCGAGCAGCAAGTTGGCGAATCTCCTGCTTTCGAGTAACAGCATCTGGCTTCTGAGCATCTGCGTCACCATTGAAGCAGCCTGATGTCGATCGTATGCCAGTGAAGCCCTCGATGCAAATGCTCTTGCTAGTGGCCTCGCTGTCACGGTCCGGCGCTCCTGCCGTCGTAGCTTTGCACGCAAACATCGCCAATCCTGCTTCTGATGACCTTTGAGAGAACGCACAAATGCTGTAGAGGCATTTCTCGCGCTGTCTCTTACTTGCAGACCAGAGAAGCAGTTTTGCAGCCTTCTCGCCAGGTCTCGAGACTCTTAATCGCCGTGCAAACATGCCCGCTCCCACGTTTGCAGCGTTTCTCAGCAATTGACATAATAGCTCTTCCTGAAGCCTCTTGAAGCTTAAGACTGAATCTTTGAGCTCTCCTTGAGCGAGTTTGCAGTCACTCAAGTACTTCATGATGTTCTTGCCCAAACTTCAGGACTACTCCCGTGTCTGCCACGCCTTCCTCGCAACGCCACCACGGCGCTCTCACGAGCTGCCCTATGCATTTTCACCCCTCAGATGTGCTCACACGGCTCTCACCCCTCCCTCCTGCCTCCCCAGCCCCGCGGAGAAGACTCTTCTCGCTCCTGCCTTTCCTGCTTCGCCGGTACATTCCGGCGGGCGGTGACAGGGGTAGAGTCGTGCCAGGCAGGCGTAGAAGGAGCAGGGGTGGGCCTCACTTATCGTGAAGCTAGAAGTCAGAATGCGAACACCAAACCTCAGGGGCCATCTTGCAGCCGTGATGCACGCCCAACTTCCATCTTGCTATACAGATCTGAATAGCTGTGGTGGTTAAACTCAGCGAGGGCTTTCTTTTGATACTGCTTGTGAAGTGTTTGCTTATGTCGTTCTGCCACAATCGATGATCGAGGGTCGGACCTCCGCATTACCTACACCATCTTCACAACCTCACCAGCTCGCCACCAGCTCGCTCGTCGACTTCTGCTTGCGGCAACTTCGGGCTGGCATGAGCGATGAGTCTCTGTCGCTCAGAATTCTGCCTCTTTCGAAGCCTGGAGAGGTATAGTGCCTGCACGTGATGGGAGCACGGTGCTTCGAGCCGTCGAGCATAAAAGAGGCTGCCTCCCCTCGCTCTTTCCACCTTTTCTCTCTTTCTTCCTCAACCTCACTCATCTTCTTCGACCGATCCAACATCCATCTCTTGCTTGAGCTTTGACCACTCTTGATCATACCTCAACTCAACCACAACGTTCTATCAACATCCTTCGTCATGTCTCACCACTCGCCTCAGTCTTCTGTCGGCAACGGTCCTGTCTCCAGTCCCTTCGCCGGCACCGAAGCCACCCTTTACTCGCCTGAGGCTTCTCGCAACACCTACCATCGTTGCCATGACACCGGCGTATTGGCCTCCATCAACCACACCATTCGCCGCCTATCTCCAGTCGAGCAGCCTCTCAAGGGTCCTTGCCCCATGGCTGGTCTGGTTAAGGACCTTCCGCAGCCTACACCCTACGTCCCCGGCAACTTCAACAACGAGCTCGATGAGAACGACAAGCACTTTATCTCCCGCTACCAGGCTGTGCTTGAGCTTCCCGACGGCATCCAGGCCGGTGATGATCCCGAGCACGAGCTCTTCTCTGTTCAGCACGTCATGAAGATTGTAAGTTCCCTCTCTTGCCCATGTCTTTGACCTTGCTGATGACTGTCCAGTATGACTGCTTCAACGCCGCCATCCCCGCTTATGCTCGCGGTGTCTATCTTCGATACGACGACCTCCATGACGCCAAAGAAGGCAAGAAGATGCTGACCAAGCATGGCTTCATGGTCAAGTACATCACCAGCCTTGACTACAACCTCGCCAAGTGTGGTGACAACACTGGCGTCAATGTCTTCGAAGGCCAGATGTCCTTGTCGATCCTGATCCGTGAGAATCCCGATCAGGCTTGCTGGGAGTTCGGCAAGAAGGATGTGAAGGCAATCAAGAAAGGCGTCGAGCAAGTCTGCGGCATCTATGGTTCCGTCCGCGCTGTCATGCATGTTGACACTCTTCTGCCCAAGATGCATCTTGTCTTCCGTGTTGAGTTCCATTCCATCGATGCTGCCAACCGCTGCGTCTCATCTCTCGCCCTCGATCCTGTTTACGGAAAGACCTCCAACGTAAGTCTTCTACTCGCCCTTATTTTCTCGTACTGACCATCCTGCAGAAGAGCTACGATTGGGCTACAATCGATGCTGCCGCGTTCTCCGTTGATCGCTACGTCCTTCCTGATCGTGGTCTTCATCCTCCCTTCTTCTCCCGCGAGAAGATGCATCCAGCAGACCAGCACAACAAAGTCATCCGCAAGCGTATCGATGATGGCAGCGACGTCCGCACTACCATCATGCTGCGCAACATTCCAAACAAGATGGATTGGGTTTGTCACTCCACCTCAGCTCTTGATGCTCGACTAACATTTTTCAGCTCCAGTTGAAGGCAATCCTCGATGCGGCGTGCTTCGGATCGTACGACTTTGTGTATCTCCGCATCGACTTCAAGTCCGCCTGCAATGTCGGTTACGCGTTCATCAATTTCCACAACGTTCGTGGCATTGCCATGCTCATGGACAAGATCCAGGGTCGTCTTTGGCTCGGCTTCCGTTCCGTCAAGGCTGCTGAGATCTCCTACGCCACCATCCAGGGTCGCGAGGCTCTCGTTCAGAAGTTCCGCAACTCCTCTGTCATGCAAGAGACTCCCTTCTGTCGTCCTCGTCTCTTCCTCACCTACTCCGACGCTGAGAAGTCTGGCAAGGTTCGCTATGTCGGCATGGAGCAGTCCTTTCCTCAGCCCGACAATCTTTCCAAGCTTCAGCGCTCCATGGACTCAGCTCGCACCATCGGTCTGTACCCACCTCACAACTACCTGTCGTCCATTACTGAACATCGTATGCGTTCTAGTCCGTATGATCGTGGCACCCCTCGCGACGTGCTTCAAGCTACGATGCACTACGCTCGACAGCGCGCCGCGCCAGCTCCGCTCCAAGGCCTCTCCGAAGATGCGAAGCATGACATCGAAGTCTGGTATTCGGTCACGTTTGGCCAAGGCTTTGTAGGCATCATCCCCTTCGACTACATCCCAATGACACATGTCGCTCAGTACTTCGCCGAGCACCAGTCTTCCCCTCTTTCGGTTCCCATGAACCACGGTGTCATCGGAGGCTCGCGCATCAACGACAACTCTGCCTACGCTCGCTCAGCACACACCTTGGCTTCTGAGTACGGTGTCAACCCCTTCATGTAGCACCATCACTCTATTGGCTCGACTCTCGGTCGCATCGACTTGCAAGTTGCGCTTCTTCGCTCGACTGGCCTGATGGTTCTTTTCCTTGTTTCCTCACATGTTTCTCTTTGCACACGGTTGTTCTTACTCAATCTGTCGGCAAGATCTCCTGGGCATACGTATTGTATGCATGGCATATGGGCTGTTTTCGGAAAGATCTGGGTTCGAGTTTCGATGGTTTCAGATTGATAGATTTCTGACCAAGTGATGGATGGACCATGGATGTTCTGCGATTTCCTTTCTTACAACCAATAAGGAGCATTGCTCACCAACTCTGTCCTTCTCTTGCATAGTGATCTGCCGCATATGTTGATGACTGTTGACGACTTTTGACTGCCATTGTGAAAATCTTTTGGAGTTGATCGTCCCTTCATGGTGGATGTTGTGAGAGGTCCGCATGCAGCCTGATGAAGTTGTACTGTTGTTGTGGTGATGCATCGAGGACATGTCATGTAGCTCGTAGAGCTAGTCCTCTTCTTGATTTGATCGAGGTCTAGAGGATACAGATGCATAGAAGCATGTTGGCGCGCGATGTCAAGCAGTAACAGAGGAGTTCACGCCCTCGATGGCGGTGTACGCAATCGAGCTGCCTTCACTATACAGCTTGTCCTGGACGATGGTGTGAGCATTAACAAAGCGGTCTCAAGGCTTTGGGAGCGTAGGCCGTACGCTGGAGAAGCAGTATGAAGTTGGGGTTCAGGCTGTCCGGTACGAAGATGCGGAGAAGGCAAGTACGCAAGGATCACAGCTCCAAAGGAATCGTAAAGTTGGCAAATACTTCGAAGACGGCATAAAAGACAGCTCCAAGAGTTTTGTGGGTGTGCGACGCGATGTGGTGGAAGCGTGGCACTGAAGGGTTGATCGGGTGCGTGATGCATCAACGGCAAGTGCTTCGCTTTCATGGCTTCTAGGGGTCTGAAAGTCGCAGAGGAAGTTAATGGTACTAGTAGCAGCCAACTCCCGGATTTCTAGGGGCTTGCGAGATGTTGGGTTCGAATGGTAGAGGTCCGAGGGTCGGCCTGGCTCGGCTGTCAGCGGCGACTTGCGTACCAGGTATGACTGCTAGAGCATCAAAACTTGGTGAGGTAGTGCATGTGTGCAACCATATCTAGCTCTCAAGCTTTTGAATGCGATATGCAAAAGTCGTCGACATAGTTGCAGTCAGAGGGTGGCTCGATGTGGCGTTGCACTGCCCAATTGCCTTGACGCGAGAGCTCCGCTGTGCGCTACTTTACTTCGCGAGCTGGATATAATACATCCTTCAATTAGCTCTCAAGAAGATGAAAGTGGCAAGCAAGCAAGCTTTGACATTGTAGTCGCAGTCGAGCGGTCGGTTTAAACTGATCCTTGCAAAGTGACGGGTCTGTTGTGCTCATGCCACAACGACGGCCAATTCGATGTCGCGACTTCTACACTGCGATGGGGAGCTCCTTGACCGTCATTTTTGGCACTCGATTCTGCTTGCCGTGGTGCTTGTTGGGAAGAGTCATCCGCCGTGTGCCCGAGTGGTACGAAGTCAGCACGACCACTCGGCGTCGAGCTCATCCTTCCA
The DNA here is from genome assembly GCA_010015745.1 of Setomelanomma holmii. NCBI lineage: Eukaryota > Fungi > Ascomycota > Dothideomycetes > Pleosporales > Phaeosphaeriaceae > Setomelanomma > Setomelanomma holmii. The sequence continues at coordinate 170,088 of ML978181.1, forward strand.
CTGACGGTCGCAAAACTGAAAGTAGCAGTTCAACGAGTATGAAAGCCGTCAATGTCATGTTCGATGCGGTCTTGTGGAAAAGGACCTGGGGTTGGCCTGACCAGCTTGCCGCATGATTGAGGAGCAGATTGATCGCTCCGCAACCGACGTTCGCACTGAGAGTAGTGTTGAGCCCCTGAAAAGAGCGCCATAGTGTAGAAAATCTGGGTCGTCCAGCGATGGACTCATAGGGTTGGTTGGGTAATGTCCGATTGGACGATCGTGGTGGAAGTTGTCTCCGATACTCCCTACTTATCGCGAAGCTCGCAGTGGGCATGCTCTGGAACGTTTGGATCTTAGAAGCCATATGGTGAGCGACTGGCTCGTTCAAGGTAAATTCCTTGTTGCTCGTCGCCTTCGTTCTCGCTCTGGTGGCCATGGCGGTTAAGCAAACATCAAACTTTCCGATCCTTCCATCCGAGAGCTCACCACGCTCCTTGCGTCTACTTCCGAGGTTCGTGAGATCGTCCGCAGGGTAGTTGATACGGCGAAGATGTCATTCAGGTGTCCAAAAGCCACTCGATAGCCCAGAAGGAATGGGGGAGTCAGGGAGTGCAGTAGGCTGCGGGAGACAAGCAGCGAGCTTGTGATATAGGGGCGAGAATATTTTAGCAGGTCCGATGAACAGTTCCGCGGCGTTGACAGCTCGAACGGCAGGAACCGTGGGATAGATGTGGGGCTTCTTCAGGGGCGGGTTGGCTTGAAGCATCTCTTTCTATGACACCGGAACTATAGTATGCCTCTCCAAACCTCCGTAAGATTACGGCAGGAGTTCCGAATGACTGCTCTTCTTGCTCAAAGGTCACAGAGCAAGCAGAGCCTTCATGGGTTTGCTTAGGTCTTGAGGAACATTGCGGACGGGCAGAACCTAGGCAGGAAGCATGCAGAACGCGAGCAGGAAAGGTAGCATATCAAACAGAATGAACATCTCAGACTCTGATATCTCGTCCCCTATCAAAGCTAGAAACATGCATCTCGAGTAGATATGCTTCCTCGCTCCTCAATACGCCTTCTGCCATCTTCTCCGTCGTCGGGGAGGCGCGGGAGCATGCTTGCCACAGCGTTTGTGGCGGTCGAATTCGCCGTCCCCTCGCAGTCGGATGCAGCCATTCGCGCAGCCTGCAGGGAGTCTTTGACACTCTGTTGCTCTCGAGGATGCTTTTGCTACTCCGTGCAGCCCTCTGCGGCCCCTGAGCGTCGAGCACGGCGAGGAAACGCTGTTTGAGTGGGACGCACGGGCCGCCATAGTTCGCGATGTTGGCCGTGGTGTGGCAGTCCCACCAGCACCATTGATGCCCACCGCAACACCAAGATCGCTCAGCATAACTAACATGACTGAAAGTACTTCCCCCGAGCACTGGAGACATGGGAACTCCCACCTTCGCGACCCGCGCGATCCTACGAAGCCAGCTCAGCATGCCGTGGCTGTATACGACCCCTCCGACGGCGACGAAACGAGCGACGGTGCCGCCTTGCCGAACCGCACGACGGCGCAAGATGAGGGACTGGAGGCAGACAACGTGAGGCTCGTCTGCCAGGCTCCGTGGTGGTCTCTGCGATATCTGCGCTGCCGCTTTGGCAGGCGGCGGCGGCGTAGATGTAGCCCGTCGGTGGCCTTCACGATGGTGGGCTAGCTTGCTGCTCGTCTAGGATTGTCTGAGCAGCAAACCACCATGGTACGCATGCTCTTGCAACTAACATAGCGGCGCATATTGGACGCTGACCTGACTGACATGTTTTGAAGTATGCCTCGATTATGCAAGACATCAGCTTCACGACTCCTCCGCGGCACAGACCTCTCCAGACACACCTTACTCGAAAGCGTACGACCGCCTATGCGAGCCACATGGTGGACACAAACTCATCTAGAGACCGCCGTTGTCTCTAGAGAAGCATGGAACAGTCATGATCGCCATGAAGAAGACGGAGATGCTACAACAAGAAATGGGGCCGGCCTCCAAGCGAGCTTGAAACGGAGAGTCATGGCACACCTTCCGCGGAGGACGATGCTGACACATGTTTGCAGGCGCTTCGGACGTGGCTGAGCTAGCTTCGCCCACGAACATGCATGCTCCTGAGTCGTGCGGGGAAGCGTCTGTCCCTCCGACCTCATGCTTGAAGACATGGGATCCTAGGGCCTTAAAGACCCACGATCATGCCATGTTGCGTCCGTGTGAGATGTGTCATGGCTTCGTGTACCGTGACCGAAGACTCCAAGAAACGGACAATGCCGAGTCGGCTTAACGCTCGCCAACGGAGCTACGCGAAGCAGCATCTCATGGTCTGGACTCAGAGTGGAGACCACAAAAACTTGTGAGTTTGGTGGCGAACTTGAGTCGTATTCTGGCATGCTCAAAGCGAATTCCGGACTGTCTGTCGTGACTTTCGGGTGCAGGCATAACCGACATGTCGCTATTCGAAAACCCGCCAAGACTAGCTCTTTCTGCGACCGCAATGTGCTTCAATGACTTCGGCAAGCCTTCTGAAGCACACACACTTCCATCGTGAGATGCAATGGAGACGTTTGCATTAAAGCCATATTGGATGTCCAACTCGTCGTAAGTCCAACGAGACGGCCCCCTCAATTGTCGAACCCAGTGATCATCGGAGGGTTTGTCAATCCACGTCTTGTATTTACATGAGAGCCATCATTAGAGACGAGAGTCCGATCATCTGCACGCAAAGTACCGGCCGACGGGGATCCAAGTCGATTCCACGTTAGCAAAGGATGATTGCATTCGCGGTGTTGGACACCCAGTCTGGCCACATAATCAGATTGGCGAAGTGCATCAGGCGTAACGATACAGTCATCTCGTCGATGCCGCAGATCAATATTTTACTGGTGTGATGCAACTCTGTAAGCCATTGAGTTCTTGGCTAGCAACTCTTTTTGGTGCGTCGCGCCAGCCAACCTCGGTGGCTTCAGCAGCTCCTGTGCGTTGCTACGGCTTTTCGAGCGCAGGATCGGTGTAGGGTTGGCCAATCGAGGTTGCCTGATCTCGGCCTCCCGCATACTTGCGCCAGATGTTTGGGTTGCTCAGCCGCTTCACGAGCTTGGCGCATGAGAATCACCATCCGTACCAAGAAAACCCACTCGGTGTACGTTGGATCCAACATTGAAGGTAGAATCCATAATGCATGGTGTCTGGTGTATGTTGTACCCCATTGCCACGAAGTTGGAGAATTTGTGAGCCTGAAAGATGACTTGAGTCACATCTCCTCATCCGTCCTCTTGCTTGGAGTGGCAACCAAATGTACGGATGCTTTGCAGATGCCGTGCGTGAGATGTCGGGGCTGCTGCCGCCCTCGCCTTGCGCTGGCAATATCAATTGAGATCGCGAAGTACCCATCTTTGCCAACTTGGGGATCGCGGAACGACCTTCCAGGCCGTATCGGTGCGATTATGCGGAATTTCTTGAAATGCTTCCACGATATTATCATTTCGCATCCCCGCCACAGGTAACGAGCGTTGTCCTGAGTCGATGCTGCGGGCGCATGCGTAACGGCGAGACGGTCCGGGACAATGCCATGACGGCTTGTGGGCGTGATGTTAGATTCCACCAATGGATCTTGAACATTGTTGTCCCTGAACGGTTCGAGGCATCGAGTGCGGCGGATGGTGTTTGCTGCGGTCGGGTAGCTGCTGTTGCCCGCAAAGGTGGGTGCGACGACGAGCATTACAGACGACTTCTACTCAGGCCGAGGGCGCACTGTGAATCTGGGGCGTCAGTCTGTGCATGTTAGGCCCCGCTGCTCTGGTCTCGCCTCTCCTCAGACATTCGGTGTCGCTCTGAGCATCCGCACTGGGCGTCCGAAGTCCCGTAGGCTGACGCCCATCATTTGCGTCCGCAACCACGGTCGCTCGCATTCCCTAGCAGTGTATGCGGTCGTCCTGAAGGCGGTACCACGCATCTATCTCTCTGTTCTATCCTTATCGTCGCTACCGAGTGGTTGTTGGCGCGGCGAGAAGGGGTGGTTGCTCTGGTGAGCAGCTGCGTCGCGGCCTGTGAATGTTCCTGGTGCGGGCAAGGAGCATCGTTGCCCTATTCTGTGGTTGTATGAGCTGCCACAACCATTCTCAGCAGCTCGAGGCAACGTAAAATGGGCGTTGAAGATCATGGTGGTGGTGTGGTAGGGGTTGACGTTGTGGTTGAATCAGAAAGCTACCCCACGAAACCAAGTTCAACATGGCGCCGAACCGAACCAAGGGTGTGGCATTCTGCTAGTTGCCCTGAAACACTATCACGGCCTTCGTTTCTGTGCATTCAACTTGCAGAAGACCCGCAGAAATTTTCGCAGACTCGACTCAATTCATGCGACAGTACAAATCAGCAAGGATGTTCAATGCTGGCCTTGGGCGCAAAACTGAGTGGTTCCCGAGTAGCTGGACAGCCCTACCGTAGCCACCACGCGTGCACTAGGCTCAGAGCGAGGCACACAAGGAATCCTCTTTGAGAAGAATCTGGCACCCCTTTGCGGCAGTGGATAGGAACGCCTTCGACATCCGAATCATCTTACAGTTGTGCGCTGTACTACCCCATAGAGATCATACGCCCACGGGCATTGCCTCCGCCTCCTACAGACGATGTCCGGTAGGCGCATTGCATGCCTATAGTTGCACCAAATCCGGCCGCATCTTACCTCAGACACCTTCACGAGGGCGGACCTCTGGAACTTCTGGAATAGCGAGGACTTTTGGGTAGCACTATACTTCTCGTGTTCGCAAGATCTTCACCGCTTTGCAAATTCGGTCACGAGCTTGGAGCCTCATCAAGATATATATGCGATCAACAGGCACCTCCATTTACTCGGAGCATCTGCCCCGTTGCTTCACGAAAAATTCTGGGACACATATGGTATACCTAGATTAAGCTAGATTCGTCCCGTTTGCCCTACATAACCATCTGTCGTGTGCCTCGAGACCGAAGCTTGGGCCCCCTTGCACACACGCACACACACGTCGAGTCCTCATTATTGTCTTCACCGCGCACAATAGCTTCTACTCACTCTCATTGTCGTTCCCTTCTCGTGCAGAAACTTCCAAGTCAAAAGCTTCCCTCCAAAGCATGCAACCAACCCAAGCTTGCTCACCCAATACCACCATACCACCTGAACGCGATCCAGGAGAAGAACACTATTGACGGACGGCAAGCTACTTACCTTCGGGACCGCTACTACTATTCATAAGAAGCTCTTTACAGAAAGCTCAAAGCTGCAAGACTCCATCCCGCGGGATCACGCACACACGTCTACTCTACGTCAGCTCACGGTAACCCACCGGAACCGCCATATCGCATACGCCAGCACATCAGCACGCGTATTACATTCACGGGCCCATCCGCAATTTAGATAAACACCACTATAATTACGCCTAACCACAATGCCGACAGCAATCATCGGCACCATGCCCAGCATCACCGCCACCGCTCTCATGCTCGCATCCCAACATGACAAAGACATGCTCCTGGACATCCAACACCTCCTCGACAAGATTTTCGTAAGGAACAAGAACCAGCATCGCCGCTCCCACTGGTGGAAAGGCTTGCACGCATTCCGAAAACAGCTCGCCCTCCTCCTCACGGACATGCAGCTCAGCAAGGAGAAAGAAAAGGAAGCCAAGCTCGAAGCGAGGCTGAGATACTGGGATCAAGATATGATTCATCAGTGGTATTAGTAAGTTCAATCCCTCTTCACTTACCACTATATATACCTCGTACCAATAACTTGAAGTCAATTCTCCCAACTCGTGGCCGTAGGCCCATTCGCCATGATGGGGCTAGTCATGATGGCTAGTGTCGCGCGCGTGTGCCGCATCAGCGGTATCACCGCTGTGTATGAAGAGATTGCTTCCGCCGAGATGCAAGGCGTTTTGAGCGCGAGTGATGAATTGGCTTTGGCGGAGGAATTTGCGGGGGTGTTGGATGGGGAGGAGGAGTGGGATGAGGGGATTGTTGTGGAGAGGGTGGAGTGAGGGTGTTTTTCTTTCAACGTACTATACTTTTTGGCGTTTGGGAAGGGCTGAATGCCCTCGAGGCGTTTGGAATGTGATTTCTTGACTTTCTTGAGTGTTTGAAGACATCTTAGCATATGCATCGTGCATATCAGTCGTGCTATATTGGAGATTGAGGACATCCAGGACTACCCTTCCTCACCTATATACACCACCTCATCTTCCATATTCCCAGCCACCCAACTCGCCGCCATCCGACCCGTTTCCTCGCCTATCTCCCTTTCGAGCTTGGCCGGCTTGGTATGCATACCATGATCTGCTTCTCTGACTATCACCAATTGGTTCTTCGCTTTCATTTTGCCTCGGACTTCGTTGAGTAAGTCCAATGGGCACATGCTATCCCTGTCGCCGATGATGAACAGCACGTTCACCGAAGCTGGTAGGTCGAGGAGTATCTGATCGCGTGTATCCTTGGGTCCTTGAAGTGGATATGATACGAGGATAAGGTCGACTTTTCGATCCGTGGAGTCTTTGCAGAATAGCTCGGATGCAGCCATGACAGCGGCTCTGGCGCCCATACTTCTTCCACCCAGCACTAGCCGGCTGTCTTCCTTCTGGTCTTTCTCCTTGAGATGCTCGATGCATGCGTGAAAGCCTTTGACGCGAGATCCTAGGTTCATGGACCCTTGGAGTGCAAGGACGGAAAGTGCGGTGGAGAAGCCGGTGCAGAAGTTAACGACGGCGGGGGCGGACAGAGTACCGCCTGCACCGTGAGTGAAGACCAGAGTTGATGAGGGCTTGCTTGAGGGGGTGGATGATGCGTAGAGTGCGCATTGGATAGGATTCTTGATGAGGTCTGATGTGATGGTCGTGGTTTCGACATTGCTGGCACCCGATGCAGCATCCTGTGATTGGTCCTGGGCAGATGTGATGCTGCTCTTACTCTTAGGCGACTTCGATTTTGCATCGCTCGCACGCTCTTTCTTTAGTTTGTTCTGTTCTCGATTTGCCGTCGAACCTTTGCTTCTAGCTTTAGGAGCCTTTGACTCGACGTGTGTCGACTTGCCGAGAGTTGGCTCGACAGGCGCGCTTGACTTCGTCGATGATCGAGTAACGCGCTTGTTGGAAATTTGCGTTGATATTGGTTCTGGAACCTTGCGCTTCTTGGGTGGCATGTTGCGAGGTAGATAGACTCCTTGTTAGAACAATCTTAATCGTTGGATGCGCTGTCAATGCCTCGGTGGTTTTCCTAGACAGCGCACGAGATGGCGCGAGCAACTGACAGCAGCAAGCTTTGCATGTAGACTAGCGAAGACAGTACTGTTTAGATAGCTTTAGCTGGGCTTGCCGACGGTTCAACGCGACCTCGACGCGTATGTGATGTCATGTTGGCACGTGCCTCTCCAACCCGAGAGTAAAAAGCGTATCTCGAACATGATCATATTTCCGTTCGAACATCTAACCAAAAATCACAAGAAATGTCGCGAAATTCCACTTCAAAGTGCACAAATCGTTGCGCGACTCTATTCATAGCATATATCTAGCATCTTCGGTGATCGCACAGCATGCACGTGTCCCTCCAACTTGAATTAGGGCCATATCCACACTCATGGCAGTACCAGACCCATGTCGTATTCTTGCCATTGTTGTCGAATGCCTCGATAGTACACCAATTGCTCATGCCACTATCGGCCGTGGTAGTGTTATTTTGCCCTTGTTCCGTGCTAATGTGCAGACTCGGATCCAGACGAACAGAAGAGGGGGAGTCGTCGTCTAGGCTGGAGTAGTCTCGGCGAGACCGCGTTACATTTTCAGCAGGATCCTCAAACGTGTCTGTAGGTATACGAGTATCTTGGGGCTGATACGATGCGCCAACATCCTCCCGTGGGGACGTTGTGGGTCCTAGTACCGTCGCTAGCAGGCCCACCGCTGCCGGCCATAGAGGACTCCAAGGAGTGGGTTGTTCATTCCCTACATCGACTTGTACTGTTGAGGCCGGACTACCTAAATGAATGTTGTCATCCTTCGCCAACGCAACTTTTCCGAACTCCGATGTTGCTTCTTCTCCTTCTTCAAAACCATGAGATGTGTCAACCGACGCTGCGGACGAGCCCATCGAGAAAGGCCAGGACGAAGAGAGCCAGGAAGTACGCGGCTTATCGCTTGAAACTACATCTCCCGTTGCGATGATTTGGCTACTAGGGTTGGTGATAGTAGTGTCCGCCAGTGCAATATGCTCAAGGCCCAGTGTCCCTAGATCTTCATGCTGATCGGTTCTGTCGCCATCCTTGCAGCTCGTCGGCGCCGCATAACGCGTGTTGGTCAAACTTACTTGCGCAGCATTCAACGAGTGCTTGATGTCGCTCAAGATGTCTACCATTGGGACCATCCAAATACATCCAAAAGGATCAGCCGCGACTAGCATTCCATAAACTTTGAGTGGCTCGACGCTGTCCGGATCAACAACCCAAGAGCCAGATGAACCGCTATGTAGCGCTACATTATGTCAGTGTTGAGCATCATGCTACTTGGTGGTACTCACTTATTTCGGAGGGGAGCTGTAAGACAGTCACGTTGATGAATGTGTTTCCGGAGGGAAGTATTGCTCTCGCCTGGGAGTGCGAAACGACACAAGCTGTCCTTACCTCGTTCGCGATCACGACTCTTTGACCACCAATAGGACAAGCTGCCTCGTAATATTTTGATCCGAGTCCATAAGCAGTTGACAACGAACCGTCCTTCCTCGTGTCAAGTTCAATCAACGCCCAATCGCGGTCTCGAGCTCGAGCCAAGTGCGACACATTAGACATGCGTCCAACACATGCCCAATTTTCGTGGTCTTTATCATTGTCCATCTCGCCAAGATCTTCACCCGAGGTAGCCTCTTCCTCAGTATCGCCTTCGCTCTCAGTGGTTGACCACACCTCATCAGACTCGGGCTCTGAGCCTTCATTGCTGTCACTGGCACTGTCCTGTACGCTCGATCTTGCGTGCAGCGGGCACGGCAACAGAACGTGCCCAGCAGTCAGGCCGTACACTGATCTCTTCCCCTGAAAGTCAATGACACTCACATAACCTCCCATCATCGCATAATGAGCTCTCTGTTGTTGCACGACTTTGATCATTCGGGGCCACGGTTCGGGGTCCTCTACTCCACCCTGCGCCATGAAAACGTCATCAAGGTCGTCGCCTTCCAAAGGTCGTGGCGCACGACCGACAACTTTAGTATCGAATCTGACCTGGCAGATATCGGAGCCCCAACAGATATGTTTGACGAAATCTTCATTCAGGAAGTTCTTGACTTTTCTTTTTGCTTTGAAATGACAAGTTACGACAATGTATGGCTTCGTATTGGTCTCGTCGACTCCAACCAATAACGGCTGCAAACCAAGTGGGCGAAACTCTACGCGTTTTCCGCACAGATATTCGATCAATGCTGGCTCTAATCTCTCGCGAACTTCGCGAAAGCGTCCATGGACTTCCGGATTGACCTCGCGACTGAATATTCGCAAGCCATCGATGATCTCTATCGGATCTGCTGATGTTCGCGTCGGCTGCGATGACGATCCAAGCACGCGTGGCGAGGAGGCTAGAGAATCAGCAATGCCACCACTTGGCTGGCAGCTCGTTTCTGCAGTTACCCCTTCAGTATTATTTTTGGATTGATGCGGGAAACGGACACCAAGTGTGGGGAACAGAATTTTGACAGAGTTCAAGAAGAACGACTCTTTGCGTATATGCGTGGCTGTCCTCTCCATGTCCTCGGCTTCGCGGGGCGCTGTTGTCGATAGAGAACATAATGCCTGGTCGTCTGCTATGTCTGCGGCCGAACAACTGGCAACATTGATGTTTTTGATGCCCTGTTCCATTGCGAGGTTGTGGTTCCTGGTATTCGAATGCAAGCGTCGTGGAATGCAAGCAAAGATGGCTTCGCAGGTGTTGACGCTTCAAATGATCTAGTCGACTGAGCACATTCGTGGAAAGTCTTGTGGAGGACTTGGCAGACTCAGCCCTCACATTGCTCAGCCGACTGAGGCTGAGCTTGACCACTTGAGCCTCATTCGTTGTCAGAAGGTAGCTTGCACAAGTCAAACTGCATGCGCATCTTTGTGTAGCAAATCGAGCGCCGTTATGCCCTACTCAGCGGGGCTGCCTCGCCATGACAGCAAAACCGGTGAAGCGTTGGATATGACGAGAGTAGCATATAACGTCATCTAGTAGCCCAGTGCACTTGCATTTTCGTTTCTTTTGATCGAATCTCCTGATGAAAAATACACTCTCATTGGGCTGCCTCAGGCCTGTCGACGATGATACTAGACGCGACCTTGGCCAAACTCTATGGAAGTGGACCTTGTGCGGCTATTGTGTTGGAAAGTCTTCCTGTGACGACTTGTCCTGTCCTTGGAGCCGTGCCATGCAATGCGACACCTTCTGGAAGCTTTATGGGCGATTGACAGATGCGTACAGCCCTGAGCGTCTCGGTCGAAAGTCAGCAATTGAGACCCATAAGGATCTTCTCGGCATGATCCAGAAAATCACGAATGACCGTCAGGCTCCACGGTCGGAACTCTTGCGCAGTATATTTGAGGATGATCTTCCAGCAGGGACCAAGTCGCCGACGTTGAATGATTAGAACCGAGCCTTCAATTTAGGAGCGAATATTGCCCTCCTGATGGATTTTGGTGTATTACACGACGGCGCCAATGTTTCTTGGCGAGATGAGGTCTCAGCAATTGACTTCCTCAACGAAGCTCTCCCACGCGGACCGGTAGACACTGATTTGCGTTCCATCCTTGTCGAAATCAAGGCCAAAAAGTTGATGAAGAACGCCAAATTGCGACTGAAATCGACGAACGACATACGGCGGCATTTGGTGCTAGACAAGAAGGACAAAATTGTGTGGGTCTTCCACCATGCCACGGCGCTTGGGGAACTCTTGACTGCTTCCGAAAATGACCCAAATGCTTCCATTATACCACGGACTCTCAGGCTCGAGATACTTGACACCATACACAAAGTCGTCTTCCCGATAGATCCCAAATCTCAGGCATTATTAGTGTCTTTCGTGCTCAAGGATGGCTGGGACAAGCGCTTGCTGTCTGACATGTCCATACCATACCACAAGGACACCGATGGCGAGGCGACGTATGCATACTTTGGCAGCCGACTTCGAGAGCTGCACAAGGAGCTGCAAAGCCCGACGCCTCACGGCTGGCTGGAGAGACGGCTGCAGCGAAAGAATGAAACATATATGCTGAAGGCGACGATGTACGGCGTGTTCATCGCGGTGACTTTAGGGTTCCTGGGCCTGGGTGTTGCCATATTTCAAGCGTGGGTCGGCTATCAACAGTGGAAACATCCTGTGAAGGACTCGTGATTGCGCGTGTCAAGTAGGAGGTTGTTAACATCGGCTTTTATGCTTGACGGATCTTCGAACGAACGGGAGATGATTGTCGAGATGAGATGCTCGCGGTGTGCACTTGGCGATAGTTCAGAGGATGAACTGATGTTATGCTGGTGGTGATGAGAAGAGCTAGCTGGGCACAAGCGCTAGAGAAGCGGGAAGAAGCGATCAGATTCGCGTGCGCATCGCGCTTGGACGTGAAAACAAGACATAATTTTTTTCACATTCTGTAAAGCAGAAACCAGGTCTCGAATTAACCACATTCACGCAGTCTACTCCCAAGTCCTACTTACGAATAGCAATTGAGAGGGCTGACAGATCTTACCATTCCTAATGGTCCTGAGATCGACCACAAGGACCCCAATACGAACGACATACACCACATGCATACGAAAACATGTACAGATCCCGTACCAAATCTCCTGCGTGACGCGCAATGTTGCTCAGACTTGAGGTAAGCCACTTTATACCCTGCTCGCGGCGCTTTATGGTGAGCACCACCGATATCACCGAGCAGGTCCTGTCTTGCAGGTGGGGAGCAAAAGTCTCAAGATGTATCGGCCTCGCGTCTACAATGACCGAGAGGATATCACGACCCGCTACAAGTCAAAGGATTATTTACAAGCGGAAAGTCGACCAAATAGTGTATCGAGTTCCGAAATGCACGGCACCGTTAGATGTGCAATACCACGTAGATTGTGAAAGGCCCGCAGAACGTCCGTAAAGCCACCGCGAAGGGTCCTTGGAAGGTCAGACCTCATGAGGACTTCAGTTCCTGATCTGGGATGTCTGCTTTTGCGGTCGTTGTGAACTTGGGATGAGTTCGGACATACACGTTCTCCGGTTCTCCTTGATGTACGAGACAGTGTCAGGAGGAGGTCCCTGCATGTGGGGCGCACATGGGATATCCTCGAGATGAACAGACATGGAGTGGAATATTCCGCTATGTGTGGACGAGACATGGGAGTCTATGGGAAACATTGGTTTCATGCTCGGAAGGAGCCGAGCACACTTGCTATTACTGATCACATTGGGCATTGGTGACAACGGAGTATTCGGTGTATAGATTTGTCGGGGAGATTGCAGCGAGGGACCGGCACGTTGGGCGCAGCGTCTTGGACTGCCGTGGCACGGCTGGGGTTCAATGGCTGCATACATATCGCCCAGGACCAAATCGGGATGTTATTGGGATACCATTGTTCTCAATGTGTAGTCCATTCGGAAAGCAGTGGCCTGACCAAAGATTGTAGGTCGGAGGCCGACTCCGTCGCGACGAGGATCCAAGTCAACCCTGGACGGCGGGAGATGTGTAGGACCGTTTGCGAAAGGACAGCGGGTTGAGATGATGATCACGATGATCTCTGTGCCCAGATGCTGGAATGTACCTGGTCTTGCGCATCTATGTGCAAGGCTTCCCTACCAAACACACATCAAAGTCTTTTCGTCTTAGGTAACCAGGTCCTTCCCTACTCACGCGTATCAGTTAGCGAAATGGCAACACCCCAACTCACCATTTGTCTAACCAACAACACCGGATCCGCAACCTAAACCATCCTTCGCAGCCGTCCCGCTATTGCCCGTTCCCAATGGCCCGGCAACGCCGGTATAGCCTCGACATGTGCTGCTCCAATCACCCAATAGCGGGCCCGTCCATGGCCCTGAATTATGATCATGAGCGATCCCCTTTTGTATGAGCAAAACTTGCTTGTCCAAACATACCATATGCACGCCCAAATTCGTCCAAATGCGATATATGCACAGACACTAGAAAATGATGCCATTCATCGAACCACAATGCAGCGCGCCCGACGTGCGAGCCGCACATGCGCGAGCAGTCAGCTGCGGCGATTCTCCTGTGGCGGATCAACTCAGATTTCCCCGCATCGCTTGCTTGGACCACTGGTGCCAGGGTAGGATTGCGATTGGCTGGTTGTCATGATCGAGAGGCGGGCCGAGTCGGGAAGCCTTGGTCGTTGAGAGACTTGCGCGTTGTGCACTGGTGTGGGGTCGTGCGGCGCAAATTTGGGCGTATTTGGGCGCGTGAAGGGCTATGCCGCATCAAGGCTCATGTTTGTCAGCCGCGGAAGGTACCCGATAAGCTGCTGCGAATTCGACGTCGGGCCTGATGAGAGTCGTATGTTGCGAGGTGATCTTGGAGATGATGAGGAACTAGGAGACTTCCAGAAGACCTCCGTTGGGCGGGATGATGGTTGGAATGAGGTTTTGTTTTGGGACCTCCTAATGCTTCGAAGACAAGCAATCTTCATACGATGCTGTCCATATGTGCGCAGTATGCTACAGGACCCGTACGGTGACCTGGCTACAGTTTTGGCTCATGGGGCGAGAGATTCCTTGATTATGTACACTCTGCGCCTGGGGTATATGGTTGAATTATTGCTTAGTGACATGGAAGGTCTCCACAAAGGGAGTGCTATGTGGACATTGTCGCAAAGGAGATCCAAATATGTAATTATACTCGTACAAGGGGGTATGATTATGGAGGTACCCGCGCAATAGTGACAAGGAATGTAGTCGAAATGCGATGTGGTATCTCGAGTAATCCGCAAGTGATCCAAAAATGCTTTTTAAGGAGCCAGAGTAAGTTCAAGTGCAGGAAAACGAGGAAAGTGAACCAAAAGATGAAGGGACTGTCCGCGTCCAACTTCGGTGCCGGACATGCTTGTGTACATGAGCCAGGAAACTGTCATGAAGAGTGCTCGCATATTCGCCATCGGGAGTAATAAGAAAATGGAAAGGTAGGGAAAACCAAGGGTATCGTCTTGAAATCATTCCGCCATGATCGTGTTCATGTTCTCTCTCGTGTGTCTCAGTGTTCGTGGCAATAAGATGAGTGGACATGGCTATTAGTATCCTTGGTGGGGATTTGGCGCGTACTTCGAATCAGCCACATAGTAGGACTGAGGGTGAGGAGGCGCGCTGTATTGTGAATGGCCGTATGCTTGCAGAGCAATCGGTGCGGACGCTCGCCTCTGGGGATCGTGAGGTGAAATGGTCTCCTGGCCACTCTGTTGGGTCGGTGCGTGCGCTGGCGCTCCTGGTACATGTACATCAAAGGTCGTAGCCTGGGCTACACCGTAGTGGGGTGGCTGTGACATGTGCGACCGACTGGGGCCAGAGTATTGCGAGGAAGATGACGGCTGCGCATACTGCGGTGTGGAGGTAGTTTGCTGGGCTTCATACGAATAGTGGCGGACAGGCTGCGACTGAGTGGGGTAATTCTGTGGCGTTGCCGTCTGCACTGGATATTGCGGGGTAGAAGATTGCGGAGACGGGTAGTGCTGAGGCGATGGAGGCTGGACATACTGCTGGCTCGGGGCTGGCTGGGCGTACGCTTGAGAAGGCTGCTGCTGAGCGGTGTATTGATGCCTTGTCGAAGTTGCAGTATAGTGTGGAGGAGCAGACTGCGGCGAAGCATAGTGCTGCGGGCTTTGGTGAGTGGAACTATACTGCGATACCTGAGGCCCATGCCAATAATCGGGCACGTGGAGATGAAGTGGGCCATGGGTTTGCGACGCTGCAAGCCCTGCAGCTTGTGTGACCGCGCCGATGACATGGTGTTGCAAGTGGCTAGGTTGCATGTGCTGTCCATAGCCTGCAACGAGCGGCAGGTCCTTGCTCTCCTCGTCCTCGAGGCTGACTTTCCAACCATTGAGCAGCTCGGGTCTCGGCTGTATGTCGGCGAGTTTTAGGTCCTGAAAAGGTCGCTTTAGCTTGCCGCTGACTACATCCTCGAGACTGTAGTATGAGATGATATGGTGATGCGTGCCTTGGTATTTGACTGATATGGTCTTCTTCATCAGACCCCCTTCTTTGAACTCGTAACTGTCAATCAGGGACCCGCAGAAGCGCCGTTGCTGGTCGGGAGTGAGACTCTGAGCGAAGTTTGCGTATACTGTCGTAGAATCTGCCTCTCCCGCAAGCGCATTGTCGACTACAGGACTTTCGAATTCTTCGTCAGAAGTATTCACGTTATCGCCATTCTTGGTAACGGTAGGTCCCGCGCTCTCTTTTCGCTTGCGTTTCGTCCCACAGGATGGGTTCAGGGCTGTCTTCTTTTCATCAGGCTTCAGCGCTCGCACAAGTTGGCGGTAGATCAAACAGTTATTCATGACTCGACTTGGAGACCAGTGCACCGCATCCGTCCAGCGTTTGATGCCCGACGCATTCTCCTCGTACACAAGAACAGTTCCAGAAGTAAGCATCTCCGCTCGCTCCTTGTCGTGGGGCCTGCGGCTGATGTGACTTAATCGTCCCTGCAGTGCAGCCTCGACAACAGTCATAGCATCCTTGGTGGTATCGAGAAATCCCTGCCAAGTCGGCTTGAAGGCGGGCTGAGCTTTGATCATGTTGGGAGGTCCATGAGGCCTGGGTGGTGGAGGTGCCGCTGTCCCAGTCGAAACAGAGTGAGCTGTGACAGCGGAGTGGTGACGCGAAGGCACACGCGAGCTTGGAGGCTGCAGGCTTGGGGCGAAATTGGCGTACATAGAAGGGTCGAACACACTGGAATAGGATGAATGATGAGTCGTAGAAGGCTGTGGCCAAACCCAGGCATCCGTGTCACCGTAACCTTCCACCTTCGGCACCCCTGGATGGGACATTCCATGTCCAAACGGTGGCATCGTCAAACTCGATGCCCTTATGCCTTGCAACATGAGGAAGGGTGGAACTTGATCCGTAGTGCGTAGGCAATCGAAGATTGGGCGAGATCCTCGTGGAGGATCTGATACTGGCTCAAAAGCGATTAGATGTTCACAGCATGCGAATAGTGACAGTAGCAAGCGGCGTCAAGCCGGTCTTAGAGGGGACGAAGATATTGGTGCCCAGGGGATCTGTCGATGATAGGTGAAGATTGGTTGACGGTCTCAGACACAGGTATTGATAGTAGGATTACTGGACGTGGGTGATGAGTGTGCAAAGTCGGGTGAGACGGCGGATGGGCATTACTCACCAGTAGTTACGTAGACCTGGAAGATGTAGACGTGAAAGTTTAAATACCAGGTTGATGTTCCTGAAGGTGGTCGGGATGTAACGCGGGGCAGGTTCGAGGTTGCTACCCTTCCGAATTCGACTCCACACTCGCTAATTCAAAGCAAATGGAATTTGACCGTGCTTGTTGGGATCCTAGGCGGAAACGTCGACTTTGTCGTGGTTCAATGGTGTTCAAACGATTGCAGGGTGGTGGAAGGGTACGGCAACAAGACAACGCACGCACTCGTACTGCAGGTCTCGACGACAATGTGGTCGAGCACGATGCCGGTTGGAGGTACCAGAGAGTGGTCCAGGAAGCGAGCAGGCTTATGATTGGAATTAATATTGCTGCGTCGGCGAATTGCGAAATAACCAGGATATGGAGGTGAGCGGGTCCCTAGGACGATAATAGGGCGAGCCAGGTGATAGTAGAAACGGCGGCATCAGCAAGCAGGCATGAACCTGCCTCTGTGTCGAGGCACGCTACCTGGGATTCGACAGCCGTAGTGGGCTGATCGGAGAAATTGGCGACTCCCGGCAGCGCTGCAGATGTTTCGGGGCAAGTGAAGCGTGTGAGGACATGCAGGTTGGCAACTGAGCACGAAGACAGTACGTAGTGAGGAAGCTTGGGAGAATTGCAGCACTCCTGCGACCATGGCACGCTACGACCTCTGGCAGGCTTGGAGGGGCTTTTCCAGCTTTGGCTGGCGGGCAGTTGATGGACACAATAGCGTAACGATCGCCCCTGCTAGAGAATCTGTGCTAGGCCCTGGATGGCGGGCTTTTTGGACATGAGGCAGCCCTGCTGGGGATGTTCGCCGCCAGCCCCATCTGCCCGTTCGCGGTTCTGGCCCATGAGACGATCGACGCACACAAGCAGTCTCTCCCTGCGCAGACTCGACCGCCCATACTGAACCGCACCATGCCGGCTACTAGCTGCTCATGACTCCACGCCGCGCAAGCCTTGCAGTAGGAAACAGCGTAAGCTTCACGTTCCTGGACGGCGGCCGCAGCTGGGGCAGCACGCTGAAACTTCGGCACCCACGACCTCTGCCTCCAGGCACAGCCGTGCAGCAGATGCATCGAGTACGTACAAGGCACATGACCAAGGCCACCGAGTACAGCGGTGGCTTCTCCGTGGCTTTCAGCAGGCCCGAGTCGGATCATGATGGAATGGAGAGGGAGATGCGGAGTGCAGGATGCAGCCCGGAACCAGGGCAGCCAGCCAGCGAGGCCCAGCATGGCGAGCTGGGATGCGAATCCTCCCCAACCGTTCGTGGAGTAGCGCTTGTCGCAACGCAGCACGATAGGCAGCCAAGCGCAGGCGGACAGGCCTAACACTCGCGGAGATCGGAACGGTGCGCTATGGTTTCGTCTCGCCCGTGCTTCCCAGTCCTGTCGACACTCGACTGCTCCCCTATCGCCCAGCGGTCACCTGTGCCCATGGCCCCCGTGAGGCCGCAGGGACAGGATGTTGATGATGGGCCGAAGTCAGGCAGCCTGGCCGCTCAGGAAATGGCGATAACCTTTGCGCCCTGCGCATCGAAGTGTGCGCGACGTTGGGACGTAAAGAGATGCTTGAAGGGGATTAGCGTGCACGTGCCGTTTTGTGGATAAGCACCATCTTATCCCTGGCGAGCATCATGCACGTCCATCACAATCACCACCAAAATCCGCAGCACTCAACACATTGTGTCCTGTGGGCAATGCCGGACGCCTGCTTCCACTCTTTCTTCCTTCCGCGCCGAATTGGGTAGTTTAGTCTTCTAGAAGGCTGACGATGCGAAGTGAGGGCCGTGCAATACACCTCACTGCACAGTCGCTACAAGACATCGCTCTTTTCCGTCTTCAACCGTCCTCGCAGATCAGTGGACAAGCTGCCCCGCACGAACATGGTGTATGCTGGTTCTCCTCACAAATGCAATGATGCCGTGGGGTTGCAAGCGACGACGATACACCTGACACGCGGTGCCCACCGCGTCGTGTGCAGCTGCAGCAACAGTCATGCATACCTGCTGCATGAAGCAAGCAGGATACTCGTGTCGACATCCCTGCGCCGTGAATTACAGGGATCAAATCATTCAGCCTATCAGCAGGAAGTCGTGTACCTGAACCTCGAACATCTTCTCAACTAGCATGGCAAGCTTGGGACTATTGTTTGCGCAGGTACCTTACGTGCAGTAGTGACGGTCCACCTTGAAGCCGTCAAAGCACGCCTAAGGGGACGGTATGAGCACGAGCCTGCTGTCACAGGGAATGATCAATCGACGCAATCTTCCACCACTCTTTTCGCGCCACAGCATTCGCCTGCAAAACCCCTTTCGGGTGTGGGGTCTCGCGCCAAGGGATGGCCTATTCGATATATAGTATTCCGAAAATTCCGTATATATACGAAATATTCAAGCTGACAAGGTAGTATTCCGTACGCCAAGACCGGAAAGTGTATCTTCCGGTATGTATTTTGCCCACATGCTTAGATAATACCCACACGGGCCCGTGACCAGTAATGGCAAAGCGGCGGTAAGGGTCGCGACTAGCCTGTGCTCATATTCGTATTCAATATTCAATCTGTATGGTAGATCTACGTATTCGTTATACTCAATGAAATTTCTGTAATATTTGGAATACGGCCATCCCTAGCCACGCCCGGCAGACACCATGTGTATACGCGTGCATGGTAGGGTCATCGCTGCTGAAACGAGTCCATATTGCCACAATTATAGGGCCCACTTGCATATGTAAATACTTGCAGTACGTACATCTGCACAGTGGCTTGCGGCCAACTCTATCAAGCACACTTTCGATGCAGGAGTACTTGTATTCTCTGTTACGATATTTGTTGGGCGGCGCCCTCGCTAAGCAATGCGCAACAGAATATGGAACTTCAGCCAATAACTTCGCGCAGCACGACATTATCTTGTGAGAGTCTGAACGGTCTTGCACGTGACTAATCAGTCTGCAGATTGTCATTTCCTGCTTTCGCATCATAAATGATGTCACGCGAGACTCTTTACCTAGCCGTTGAGTTCAGGAATACTTTGTATGAGTTTCAGCATGATTCATGTCGGATATTGCGGACACTACTTACGACATCGCCGCAAGCTAGGCATCTGAGTCAGGGCAAACCTTATGCGTCCCTTGCGGCTCTCTTCGAAAGAACGTGGCGACGATGCTACACCAGCTTGCCTCAGCGGTTTGATCTTGGGCAGCCTCGTATCTCAGCATCTGCACGTCACCGCGCGCTTGATCAATTCACCGCCAGATACCATTTGTCCTAGCGCTGCTCTACATCATACTGAAGCGCGACACACCACAGAAGTAAGGGCAACAATATCCAAATTGGAGAACAAACAGAACATGCTTATGTTACCCATGGGCTCCACAATTGTAAATTGGAATGCAGGCTATCAATCATTGGTATCTGCAGGGGTATGAAACTCTCATTTCTCGATGAGCCATTAGCAGAGTCGGGATTCAGCAGCGTTGGACTCAAGAAGAGGCCGACCTCGTGCAGGCCTTATCCAAGATCAAGACAGGGCCATGAACAGTTGGTTTGAGATGTTCGTCGTGGACGAATGGCACGGGACGTCCACTGAAGCGCATACGATTCATGACCTCCATCTGTCACAGTTCCACTTGACATACTTGACTTTGGTACAGTTCTTGCGGAACGGACCAGACCGATACTTCACTCGGCATTGCATCGGCGACGTGCAACCAATACGCCTGCTTGCACGCTTGACTGTAGTCTCACTCAGCTGTCTCAAAAGCCAAGTCAGTTCTCGTCAAGAGCTCCGCTCGGTGGATTTCCTAGAATGCCAATTCCTTAGAACTATGACACTACAGAAAGTTTTCTCTCCGTCGGAGAATTTGGTTCTGTGTCCAGGACATTAATCTCGATTGCTTCCTCCACAGGTTTGTACCCGCCACGACATGGCGTGTGTTGATTCAGTGAGATCGTTATGCTTGGGTTAAGGTGCCTTGTCATCGCTCAAGTACCATCCCACTGAAGCTACCCATCTTACTCGCAGTACGCTTTCGCACAAACGCGATAGTGTGCCTCGGCATCCATCCAAGAAAACTTGGCCCGCTGAAGGCAACGGTTCCGTCTACGGCGGCGGGCTGGCACAGTCCGGCAACCCGTCAAACTTTATGCCCATATTCGTTGCGCCATTCGCGCATTCTTGGTACACCAACCACTAGCGTCTGACTTTGGTGACTAACATCGCGGTAGATCTCCTTGAAGGAGCACGGTCAACTCGATTGTTTCGTCGATCCAGTCCAGAGTCCAAAGCTGCGCCATGTCCTTCCTTGAGGTGCGCACGGCCTGGTGTGGAGGGTTCTGTGTTCACGAAATCCTGTGACTTGAGCATGCAGTACGCATACATCAGATCCTGCAGTCGACCACCGGCGCAACCCGACGCACGAGTCAGCGACTATTCGAGCGAAAACGGAATCCTGATGTCTCGTCGTCAAACAACCCACTAACCAATACAAAACATAGACTTGTCATCGAGTTGCGTCCGCTCGATGAGCCGGCGTATAAACTTTTGCGGCGTCATCTCCGAGCAGCCAACCTAACATCGGCTACAACGCGCTAAATCAGCCCACGCTCCAGCAGCAAGACATTTGTGCAAGGGCCATACACTCCAATGCGTCTGGCGCGTTTCATGGCAAGTCGCAGCCGAACGATCTCAGCTCAGTCTCGCGGGCCAGTGAGCTATCATTGCTGCTGGACCGGCACGCTCTACGCATACCGACTCCTTCCAAATCTTGGTCAGCTCGAAACCTTCATCGCGGATACTCAAGGTACCTTCATGAACAAAGTAACATCGCGATATGCTTCAGCATGTTATTGGCATATTCTCTGCTACGCCTTGGAATCGACGCTTGGCAGTCAGCACCTTAATGCTCCGGCCGCTACCTTATTGATCCGCCCGTTACTGATAAGTCCCCATTGTGAACACACTCTGCAAGAGTGTGCATGATCATTTTTGGACAATCTGGCCAGCCAAGGGCCATGAAGCAGCTGAGCGCGGTGGGTTTAGGTTTTCCGCAGAATCGCGAGACAGCCGCATTTGTTTCGATCCGGGAGGTTGCAGTGGCCGGATATTCGCCAATGCCGTGACGGTTATCCGGTAGCTGCAGACACGAGGTGGTCTAGTCTTTCTCCACAGTCTTGGAATCGAGCCTGAGATAACCATCGAGGTTGCGATGCACATTGTTAGATATTCCGCTCGGCGCTATCATCATGCTTGGGCATTTGCGTGGCAGACTCCGTGTCCGTTTAGGGTATTTTGTGTTTAGCAGAAGCGTGGAACTCGTCAAGGCTGCTGGGGCAGCTGTTCTTCCCCAGCGCATGACGCCTTTTCGAGGTGGACATAGTGAGCTCATCATGATGAGCGAGTGGCATTGCCTACTTCGGTTTTGGTCGAAACAGCCCACGCACAGGCTAGTGTGCAAAGGCACAGTCTTGCATCACACTGCAGAACGTACGGACGGTCTGTGTTCGCCTCGAACCATTGCTCAGTGTCTGGTCTCTGCTTTCCATGGCTTGGCCATATGGCATCTGCGTGGAGATTTGCGGGGCTGTATTCACCAAACAAACGTCGTCTCATAGGGGCTAGATCTTGCATTTGTAGCAGCTTCAAGCTTGGGTTACAAAACACGCCTCCCATGAAGACCAATCAATAAGATTGCAGCAGCCGGGAAGATCAAGCTACACTCCGAGGTGCGTCTTGATAAAACACTGCCCGTTGTCTGACGCACTTCGTCAAGTCTCCACGGTTCAAAGTCTGGATGGACATCGGCTGAGGGCGACTACGTAGACGCCGAAAAAGGCGACTGTAGGGCAAACCCTTGAACAGCACCATCTTCGCGCCCTATGATACGCATGAACTTCCCTGATATATCGCCACTGCTAAGCATGGGTCACGCACAACGAACTTGGCCAGACGCACCGCACCACAAGCAGAGATCAAACAATCCTTGCATAACGGCTCGATACGTCCAGCCTCTCAAGCCCACATGAGCATCGAAACGCGCATTGGGAATGGTTCTGCAGCGGCTCCCATGCTGCCCAAAGGGGACTTCTCGACGTGATAAACATTGGATCGACATGATCTATTAGCAGGGATATTAGGGTAACTCAGCCGTAGAGAATCGACGCCCTGTCAACAGAGTGTAGTGTAGCAACGCCCAGTTCTAATAGACACGGATACACGAGAGATGTGGTACTCGGACGTTGTATTCAACGATCGAGGACCTTGGGCGAAGAGTTGTGGACTGCTTGAATGAATTCAGCAAACGCCCATACGGCCGATATGCATTGGTCGATGGCAACTTCAGTGAAGAAGAGCGCTCCAGCTCCAAGACATACAGGGGCGTAAGTAGAACAGCAATGTCGTTTGGGCATCTTGCTTGATCGCCAAACGTTGGGAAAAGGTGGAGGCTGGTGTGAACGAGCAGCTCGGACTTCACGCCGTCTCGCAATCGATGAGCAAACAGGTCTCGGCTTAGCAAAGAACTTGCTCGTCTCCAGGCGTGAAGCTACACAAGTATCGTTTGGACATCTCAGCATCTCGATGAAGGTCGAGACACCAGCCAACCAATGTTCATAGCGAGCGACTGTGTGCCATGCAGACTCTGGCACAACGGGACGGGCATACATGGATCCTGCAAAGCTTTGCTCACTGAAGAACGAGGCTATACACGAGCTCGAGTGCGTGCTCGAGCTGGGTTCGAGACTGATCAAGCACGTGCAGAGGAGGCTGGTGACATGCTACGCGAGTGACCAAGTGCTGCAGCTCCAAGGTTGGGCAACCATGCAGCAGTTCAGTCAACAACGAAGACGCCATCTCGTCGAACGACTTGGTCGATCTCGTAATCCTGATAGCAACATATTAACGCCAATTCCTCAGGCCAACTTCTACCCGGGGATGTGAAGACGATTCCGCGCTGCAGTCAGCTTATGTTGTGCTCCTTTCTGCTGCTGGGTCATCGCTGCATGAGGTTGCGTCAGCTGGAAGTGACTCCTCTTCTCCGGAGCGCTCCCATTCGAACAGCCAGGCAGCAGTGGCAAGCTGTAGCTACACGTTAGGTGATAGAGCTCTGGGACAAGTTCGCATACTGCTGGTCAAAGGGCCATCTGATCAGTCTGAATGTATGCACCGTGAACGGGGGCTCTGGGACTCTGATCGTAAATGTCTATTTGGTAACTGTTGATTAAAGTTCACTGATTCGGTGGACGACGCGTCCTAGACACCCTTCCCTCGCTGCCCCAGGCCGTCAATTCTTCCAACATCTTGAAGCGATGCAAGACCTGCTCTCTCTAACGGGAACAAACTCGATGATGCAACATGCATCTTCTCTATGTCGTCCGGCCTGAGTATGTGACGAATGACCCCGCACAATTGTAACAATGGTTTCCTACCACGCCATCATCTCCACAATCTTGACCGATTCTGCCTCCTAAACCATCCTTGACCACTGACAAGAGACTCGTAATCGTGCATCAATCTGCTGGCAGCACTACATTGCGCTGCCTGATCCGAAGAGACCTTCACTTAAGATGAGTTTCTCACGTCTGCAACACTCCTTTATGCCTTCCTCGTGGGTCAAGGTAAGCACTAATTCTTTTATTGAACATCAAACAAGGCTCAAAGCAGTAACACAAACTGATTAGAAATTCCACAGTCGCAAACATTCTACCCACCACGATGCTACTGCCGAAAGACACGAGAATTGGCGCACATTACGCTTCGTCAACAGTGATTAGAACGATAATCGATGCGAGACGACGCTCCTGTCGTGTACTGAGTCCTCGATTGCCTGTGACGCTTCCTCGCGAGATCGCTCTCGTCGCACACCCACCGAACTTTCACCACGATAACGCAAATAAAATATGTGACAACAGACGCCAACACACAAGCTATGACATAGGCATAATACCATCGCTCGATACTCATTAAGCTGGGCCGACACACTGCGATGAGTTTGGACATACCCCTCATGCATAAATGCTCGTTATAGCTCGATGTCCTTCATCCGCACCAGAGCGTGCCCAAAGCTTCGTGGAAGCGTCCTGATCAGAGGAGACTTCCAGCCTCAGGTGCAATTTGCCCTCAACGCATGGAGCCGGATGTCTCTACGGCTGAGAAAGTCGCACAAGATGGCTCGATAGCCGACCTTTTGACCGTGCAACTCTCTCCTTCCTCAGCCTCCTTCCCTGTATCCCCCTTACCTCCCTCTATAAACCAGACCCAGACAACGCTAACATCTGCTCAAAGCTGCTCCCTCGGAGTCCTTGCCTTAGACAGTTCGACGCAAAGCGAGTACACCGCAACAAGCCATTCGATCCGTCCGCAAGACCACGCACACTGCTCGATACATTACTTGCTCCATGCGAACTCACGGCATTCATACACACATGTTGCAACCAAAAAGTCATCTCGTGCTTCGTAGCATGGAGACTGGTCCGGCGCCGTTGAAACTGTGCCTCCAAAGACTCAGCACTGTACTGTACGCAATTGCGTGCTTCAGTACATTTGACACAAGTCAAGACGGGCGGATATGGGCATTGGAAAGGACGATTGGGTGCTATAGTGGTAGGAGGGAATGAGATGTAGCAGTGCCTGGGAATAGGACACGTTCAAGACTCGCACATCTCTGATCATACCATACCACACGTTCAATGCATTACAACAGCACCTCCCATACTTCCACACTGGTAGCTGCTCATCAAGTCGGTCATGGTCACCACTGACATGTTCTCCACAGTCTGGCGTCTCGTGCACACATGGCAACATCTTGTCAACCCCGATCAACGATTCGCATGTCAGCCTCGCTCCACTGTACGCCTCACTCTAGTTTCCCCGATACTATCTCCAACCAAGCATCAGCCTCAGCTTCACGCTTTCGATGCTTCTCCCTCAATACATCAGCCCACTCTTCATGCTCTTGATGCCTTTGCCTGGCTCTCTGTTCGGTCATGTATGCCAAGAAGATTGTGTTGCTGATGACTATCCAGTACGGTATGCTCGTGAGCCAAGATATCGGCATAATCGTTGTGGGTGTGAAGAAGTGTTTTGCTGTGATAAGTTATTTAGATGTAGAAGCGAAATACAGATCAGAAAGAGGTGAGTAACATGAACATAGAAAGGAGGGACGATGAGGCGTACGTAGCGGACGGGATGTCATCCTATTGTCTGCAGAAGGGTTGTGTGGAGCATGAAATAGGGATCGTTGATCACGATGGAGGATTCGAGGCGGTCACCTGCGCAAACATGGTGAATCTTGGGTCGGCGTCGTCACTGAACCAAACCATATGTGAAGAACGTGGAGGACATATGACACAACTCAGAGTTCATTCCGCGCGCTATGCAAACAGATCATGCACACAAAAGCGCCGCGAACGGCCAAAACATGGGTATTATCACCTTCCTCCCCAGCCTTCTGTTCAAACAATTCATATGCAATCCCATCAAATCTGCCCACATCACTTTTGTCACCTCCCCTCTCTCCCCTCACCATCCCACCCTCTAACATCCTCCCGACTCGGTGTCCCCCGGATCCCGCGCCAAAGCTGATCCAGCGTCCCACTCAAACTTCTTCCTCGTCCACCGGGCGTCGTCGCAATTTCTTCGTCCGTCGCCGTGCGCCGACGATCAAGGGGCTCACTGATCATCGCGTCATCGACTTCGCCCGCGCCAATACCTAGCACGCTTTCTCTCCGGCGCATAGAGCCATCGGTGTCTTTGTGGCGGAAGCTACCGCTGCGCTTGAGATCTTGGACCATGGCGCTGAGAGTTGTGCTAAAGGGGGAAGCAAGCACAGGGCCAGGGATGGATGAGCGGCTTGGTGTGCCGACGCGCTCGCCGGTGCGAAGACGCCGAAGTTGAGGTGTGGTTCCGGGTGTTGTGGGTATTACGTTGTGTGATTTTCCGCGCGTGGGTGTTCTTGGTGGAGCAAGCTTGGGATCGGATGCTGCTGTCATGGAGGCAGGAGGTGGTGCTGCTTCGGAGGGGAGAATCGGGGTCGAGGTATGTCTCTCAACAGGGGGAGGACGATAGAAATCTGGATCTCCGTCTTGACTCCAGGGGTTGTTGAGCACGTCTGCTGTTGGGAAGCGATCGCCGTACGGGCGAGGAGATGCTTCAGTCGTGACTGTAATGTTCGGTGTTACGGGTCGAGAATCGTCGTCATCGTGATAGCGTGCCGCAGCGTCGATAGGTTTCGAGCTTGGGCGTCTCGTGGATGAATGTGGCGCGTCTGCTGCATTGTCTGCACCTTCGTCAATGCTATCACGATACTGCTCTCCAACGAGATTGATAGCGTCTTCCGGTTCCGGCTCGCGATCCTCGTCATCATCGTCTTGTCTCCGTGGCCGACCAGTGGTAATGAACCAGACACCCAAGAAAGTCATGGCACAACCACCAATGAACTTGTCTGCATCGTCGCCAGATGTTCTCTCAAAGTCTCGGTACAGCACGGCAGATCCCAGAATGACGGACAACGTGAAGAGGACGAATTGGACAGGAATGACCTGTGTAGCATCGAACCGTTGCAGTGCTCGATTGATGTACTTGATCTGCATGACAGCAGTTCCAATGAGAATTGTAAGCAGAAGGTAGAACACTGGAAATGTGATTACTCTCCACAGAGTGTATGAGAGCAGCGAGGCAACACCTTTTGTCGAAAGTGCTGTGTAGCCACCTGTGGAGATGTTAGCAACAGCAGCCAACCGTGGTGGTAGATCAATGGTAGGAGAACATACCGAACAGGCCAACTAGCCCCAAATCAATTAAGATGTTCCTGTCCCCATAGCGGTTGCTCAAAACCATAAGAATAGCCATGAGTCCCACGGTGATTCCAAAATATGTCTCAAATTCCCACGTGCTAATGAGCTTCCAAATCTCGCCTGGTCCCAGCTTCGGGTTATTGTCGCTGGCACTGAGAACCACCGTCACCGCACCTCCAACAGCGATGACGACACCAAGCGCATCCCGTATCCGAAGCGGCTCCTTCAGCATGAAGGGCGCGATGATGCAATTCGAAATCAGAGCGACGACGCCGAGCGGCGACACAATCGACGCAGGTGCAAAACCATATGCGAGGAAGTTTCCTGCCTCGCCGCACGTCATGAGTATAATTCCAGCCCACCAGTACGGCGACTTGAGGTACGACTTGTGCTTGTAGGCCTCCTCCTGACCTGATGTACTACTATCCTCCCGCTCGAAAGACGGTCGCGACGGTGATGTGCTTCGTGGAATAAGGGGATCGTTTTCAGACGCTTCGTATGCTCCTTCGGTAGAGTCTCGCGTACGTTTATTAACGTCCTCGCTTCTCGGGGGTGAGTGGAATTTCCTCTTGCCATCATCTTTCGACCCCTCCTCTGCCATGTGCGATAAACTTGTGCTCGATGCGATCCTTTTTTTTCTCTGCTTTTCCTTCTCTTGCCATTCTCTATCCAGTCGTATATGCGCATACCGCTGCATGTTCAGCGCGAATGATATGAGCACATTGCCCACGATGGCGGTAATGATGCCGATGAGACTGCTCCAGTTCTCGGCATATCCGCCTCTCTCCTTCGATATCCATGAACTGACATTGTCGAGCGTGGGTGTGCCCGTTGTTATCGCTGAGCCTGCAGCGCCATAGCTGGGAGGTATATGCATCCTGTGCGTTGTTCTTGCGGAAGAGCTTCGGCCGGGGTTCGTCCACGCAATGGACTTGAGGGCGTGGGGGCTCGCGGAACCTCGGTCGCGATGCTCGTAGGAGGACGACGGAAAATTCGGTGCTGCAATTGCTAGAAAGACATATTCGCGTGACAGCGAAAGAATGACATGATGTACAAGGCCGCGAAGACGTTGGCTGTGCACTGCAGATGCCGTATGCCGTGAGCTTGCAAGGTTCTCGAAGATCACTTTCACATGACGACAGGCGATCCGAGCGCAATGCTGCCCGCGCTAGCCGTCACCGTGCAGCATAGACTTGCCAAGTGCCAAACCACCAGATACTAGATGATATTGCACGATGGAAACTTGTTGTACACTATCTAAGAAGACCGTCCTTGATGCTTTCCTGCTTCGCGCCAAAGCGAAGCTCGGTAACTACGCTTATTATGTCCATGCCAATGCTGCGAAGATGCAATCCATAACGCCCAAGAAGCTCTTTCAAGCGTCACCTAGCCTAACTTTTGCCCTGGTAAATTACAGTGTGAAGAAAGTCGCAGCCTTAAAACTCTGACATCTGCGCCTCGCCGTTGGTGGCGGCCGCAACGCCATTGCCCTCTTCCATGGCCTCTGGGACGTCTGGCTCGGCAGCAAGTAGCTTAATGCGAGCCTCGACAGCCTCCTCGCCTACCACCGACTCTTCGACCTGCGCCTTACGGATGAACACGGTATGCCAGCGCTTGCCCCACGCGCGGATGAGCATGGCCTCTTCTTCAGTGAGCTCGCCGCTGGATTGCTTCTCGATCAAGCCATCGGCAGAACCCTCTTCGACCCCACGCGTGGAGTCCTCGATGTACTTGAACAGCTCACGTGCGTTGTCTCGATCCTTTGTGAGTGTGGCCTCGACCATGTCGATCTGCTCCTGCGGCAAACCTTTCTGAAGGCGGGCTGACGCAATTTGTCGGTTACGGTTGGTGACCTTGGCTACGGTGTTGGAAACCATCTCGAAAACCCAGCTCTCGGTAAGAGCCTCACCGGCACCCATGTGGCTGCCGAAGACCCACTGGACCACCGTCATGGGCGCAAGGATCGTGTAGTTGAGCAAAATGTCGATAATCCTAACAGCGACACCTGGTTGGTCCTTCCAGTAGTTTACGACACTAGCCACAATCTGGCGGCGCGCCGTTTCGTTCTGGGAGATCTCAAGCAGGCGGTCCTTGCCTCGCTCGATGCAAGAGAGGACGTGGGATAACGACTTTGCGCCGAGGCGACAGATAGCAGTTACGAATGCGTCTGTTGAGGGGACAAGAACTTCGGTGATACCCGCCTCGAGTGCCTTCTCGTGAATGCTGTCGATAGTGACCTGGATTTCCTCTGCTGTAGCTTTCTTCCTAAGCTGTGACAGGAGAGTCTGACCTTCCGCGGCATAGGGCGTCTCTGCTCGATGCATTAGCATTGTTTCTCGACTTTCTCACGACGGACTTACCCTTGTTATCGTATTTGAAGTCAGGGCTGTTGTCAGCATCTAGTCGCTCAGGGATCATAGCGTGCATCGGTTCGGGTAGTGTAGACCGAATACGTTTGGCAAATGAAAGACGGATCTCCTTGTCTAATGCAGCAAGGATAAAAGCCTTCTGTGGGTGAAGGTTCGAAAGCTCAAGATTGTCAAGCCTGGTCATAGGTCAGCTTAGTCGTTAAAAGCTGCATATCTTACTTACCACTCAGTCCATCGCCAGCGGAACTCAAAGTTACTCAGATGATGCGAGAACCAGTCCAAGAACCGATAGCCGAGCTCAAGGTCCAGCATTGGCAGGCTCTTATAAACTGTACGAATGGCTCTGCCCAGAGATGGCGCAATAGCCGCAGGAGCGACCTTACAGCACTGTGTGATGAGGGAATGATGGTACACTAGCTTGTGCTCTGCACTGGGAAGCTTGAACAGCTGCGAGAAAATCGCATCAATGACCATGTCCTCAGATTTGTACTGGAGCTTGTCTCCGATCGCGTCTCGGAATTTGTCGAATGCTGTCCCGCGCTTAGCGAATGTGCCGAGATGCCAGTAGCAGTCGAGGTCCACGAGATACTTGGCGACAATTTCGCGGTTGAAATCGAGCTGGTTGATGGTATCGACAATTGCATCCCGAATGAGAGATGACGCGACATCGGTGGTCTTCGGCACAGTGCCAGTTTCTTGATCTGCGAAAAGAGAGAAGTACGCCTCGGGGAAGACTGGCCTCGCGCCAGGATTGACTGGGGATGGTATGTTGAAAGTTGGAAAAGCATGAGTCTCCGGAGCGGTCGGTAGCGAATCGTCCTCCGTCTTCTCCACGGTCCGTTGCAAGGCATCGGCCTCGAATCGAGGAAGGCACGCAAGCTCAAAGCCGTTCTCCGCCTCATTTGAAAGCTGCGCCTGCAAAAGGCCGATAACGCTGTGGTATCCCATAGGCTTTTGTTCTTCGTCGCCAACATAGGAGTGAATGAGACCTTCAATCGGTACCATGTTGCCAGCTACAATTCCCGTGTTCTTCAGAAGCTGCTGCGCTTGCTCGTGGAAGCGAGTGCCGCCCGAAACAATAGCGTAAGGGATGGTGAGGAGGATGATCTTGACCAATTCGATACCGACAACCTGAGTGAGTTAGCGCGTAGTCCTTCCGAAGTTCGAAGACCACTTACATCGTTCTCGTTTGCACTCTGCAGATCGACGACGGTGTCAAACAGCTGGCCAAGAAGCGTGAACACTCCTTCGTCCTGGTATAGTGGCTGTAGGCATGCGAAAAACCGAAGGAGTAGCTTGAACTCTTTCCATTCGCCAGCGTTGAGCGCCTCCTGTGCCCGGACACCAATGCGCTTCATTGCCTCGATTGCAATCTCTGGCTTGACTTCGTTGCCGTAAAGTGCGACCGCTGCGACGAAAGGGATCTTGAAAGGCTGTTCGATAATCCTTGAAAATGTTAGTAGAGCTCTTCATGGCGCAGTATGCTCGAACGGCTCACAATTGCACCCAGACATCGAAGAAGTCCGATCTGAGTCTCTCGTCATCAAAGTTTTCTCCAAATATCTTCGCAATCTCGATGGCCTCATCCTGCGGCAGCTTGGTCGAGCTTGCAATGTTCAGCAAAAGTCGACGAAGCTTGGGAAACGGCGGTTCTTCGTATCGGCGGCGAGGAAGTCCTTCGTCGTGGCGGCGTCGCTGAGGTCCACGGCCTCGATCGCGCGAATAGTGGTCATTGTCATCTGCAGGCGTCAGTGTCGCAAAGACAGTCAGGGCGCAGCATCACAAGCTTACCATCGCGGCGACGCTTGTTATTGTAGCCTCCTCCACGGTAGCTATCGACGCCTGCTCGGCGGTCATCGCGGGGCTCCTCCTTCACATCGAGGTCGGCCATTACCGAGACGAATGTGGCTTCTGCGCGATTGTGGAGTGTCTCTGGCGAAGGTTCGCGATACTGGCGTTCGTAACGATAGGCGCGTCCGCCAGAAGTATCGTGGTCGTAGTAAGTGCACGGTCGTAATGGATAGAAATGGCCTTGTCGGTATGGAGGACCGTGGTTGTGCTGGAAGCGACGTGAACGGTGCGCCCTGATGGTACGCGAAGCTGTATTGTCTAGGTCGAGCTTGCTTCGAGGTTGCTCATCCGCGCGCGGGCTAGCGCCGTTTGAAGGCTCTTGGCGCGTCGTCGGTTCGCTTGCACCCATGTCAACTTCCAACGGCTCATCATCGACCAGACATATTGTATGGCTGTCTTGAGTTGCGTTCATCAGTGCTCGTCGCTCTGCGGACACAAACTCGAAGTCACGTCCGAGTGCCAGCAGATGCACGCTGCCATTGCCAGCACCTGCTGCCGTCATATGCATATCTCCGTTCGTGTCGACTTCAGTGCCCCGAGTACTATCACCTGTCAGCGTGTTTTGTATCTCATCGCTTATTGTCATCTATATACTCCGAAGAGAGCTATGTGTTCTCGCCGATGAGCTAGCCATCTGCTCAATTGGATGCAGGCATAGGAGGTTTCGATGTAGCGCCCTACCATGCCCCAACTGCTATCTCAACTGGAGGCACTTTTTCGGAGCATTAAATCAAGGGTCCGATTATCTTAGAAAAGAAGGCTTCAGGTTCTTCTCGTGTAATTGTAGCGTCGCAAAGCTTACCTCGGAAACTGCCGTCGATGTCTGCCAGAATACTCGAGGTCGCAATCCCCGCAGACGGGACTGAAAAGCGAAGAGGAAGAGGAGTAGCGAAAAGACTCGGGGAGAAGTGGTAGGTTTGAACTTATACTGCTGGTTCACACCAATGGCAGGTAAGTCCATAGCGCAGGTAAAGGCGAAAGGCCGGTTCCCTCAGAATAACCAGTTGGGCCAACGACCAAGTACAGGAGCCCCACATTGATCAGGAGTCTCATATTGAATGTGAGATGAGTTTGTTATAGCAGACGTGCAATTGATGACAGTCATGGTTTTGCTCATGCCAATGATACATACTCTACCACCAGGACATACGTTGCATTTGGGTCTGTCTGAGTTCAGCGTCTTCTTTCCAGATCTCAGTGACGGATATACAGTATGCCGGGAGTACTTTGGTACACGTTCCGAGTAACATTCAAGTGCTCGATGCGGGACGGCAGACATTATGAGGCCGACCTAGCTAGCACCTGCTTCCCATACTTGCATAAACCCACAGAAGACAAAGTCATCCGGAGGAAAGAAGCGAGTATGTGAGCTAGAAGACTTGAAAAGAAATGGAGGCATTTTGTTGTCTATCAGTCGTAGGGAAATATTGCCATCGTTTCATAGGCCGGAGCAATAATATGTTGGACCCCTACGCCAAAGCGTGAACATCTCATCTTTACGCTAGGGCATGCAACCTCCGACACGTGAGAACAAATCTCCCTCCAGTACTGATCTAGGCTTGGCAGTCCACTAGAACTCAAGTAGTCTGTCCTTCCTACATCTTCCCGTCGAAAGATCATCCATCCGTTTTCGCCGTTCCACGCAGATGCAAACCCACAAGTCTGAACCGCGAACGCGTGACCTTACAAAAGCAAGTACTTCCCACGTAATGAACCTCAGACAAAGAAACTCCCGCATGCAAATCCGGTAACGCATTGTAGCCTATGCTAGCTGGCCAAGAGTCTTACAACCAAAGACCATCGTAAGATGCTCGTGGTTGAATGCCCGTGAATTTTGATGACTCCTTATGCCCTCATCTGCAACTACTCGTGCTCGCCCATCATGAGGAAAGGGAACAAATGAGATGTAGTTACGGTGCCGGCCCGTAAATTTGTCGCAGACGGGGTAGCGGAAGGTCCGGAAGAGAAAGCAAGCCAGGTCATTCTTTGTATACGTGAAAGTCGGTATCATTCAGACGCGCTCATTATTGCAGGAAAAGGGCGTACACGTGGTAGCTTACACGTCCAGAAAGCCGACGCCCAACCAAGATTCCATTTTGCATCTCATCGGACGGCAAGCGTTATGCTCGTATGCGGGGATCGGAATAAGATCACCACGCGCGGATACTGGTATCATTTTGCGTGCCACAAGTTGGACTTAGTCCAGCCTTGCGAGCATTTGGTCTCTTGTCAATGGTTTGAAGTTCGGCGACTCGAAATCCAGACCACGGGAGGCCAGAGCGGGACGAATGTGGGTAGGAACCAGCTGTTGGTTGAGATGAGGTGCGATCGAAAGTTCTATACACGTTAGAAATGGACATACTATAATTGTCGTCTAAACGTACCATGTAGAGTGAAGTTGTACAGCTCCGGCATGTCTCGGGTAGGTCCGTTGGGATGACGCGAGTCTGGAAGGCGGGTGTTGGGATCCCTCAACTCGTCAAAGAATGGGTGCACCATGGCGTCGATAGCCGACAATCGCTGGGTCGGGGTGTACTCTAAGAGCTTCGAGATCAAATCAATCGCATTGGGATCAGCCTTCCGGAACACCTAAATTTATCAGTCTAGTTTCAAGAGCAGCCCACACATGCCCATCGTACCTTATTGAACGGATGAGGCTTGATCTGGGGGAACTTGTGTTCCATGTAGTTCGGGTTCATGGTGCGAATCTGGTCCCTGGTGGGTGTTCCGAGCACTTTGATGATCTCAACAAGTTGGTCAATGCCCGACTCGCCGGGGAACAGTGGCTGGCCAAGCATGAGCTCCGCCATCACACAGCCAGTTGACCATACATCTATTTCCACGGATTAGCGCCCGCAAAAGTACACCCAAAATGCGAAAGACATACCAATTTTGGTGGTGTAGTTCGTAGCCCCGAAGATCAGCTCAGGTGCTCGGTAGTACCGCGAGCAAATGTACGAGACGTTCGGCTCATTCTCAACCAAAATTTTCGCGCTACCGAAATCACAGAGCTTGAGTACACCAGTGGACGGGTCAAGCAGCAGATTCTGTGGCTTGATATCCCTATGGCAGATGCCTTGCGAGTGGATGTATGCGAGCGAGCGGAAGAGCTGGTAGATGTACAGTTTGACCTCAAGAATAGGCATAACCGTCTTCATCTTGTTGAAATAGCGCGAGGCGCGGTACACGGTCTCGGGTACGAACTCGAGTACCAGGTTGAGATAGACTTCGTCCTTCTGTGGCTGGAACGCTTAGCTACACGAATTGCACGGCGATGCTTGCTTGCAGACACATACCCGCTCGCCATTGTTGTAGAAGAAGGCTTTAAGTTCGACAATGTTGGGGTGGCGGACGATACGCATGATCTGCAGTTCACGATTCTGCTCCCAGTCAGCAAATACATCGTTGCACGTTCTAGTCACATGCGCAAACTGACCTTGAAGCGCTTGTCTTGTAGCACGCGTTTAATCGCAGCGTCTTCTCCGCTCGGCGACAGCTTCGTTTGGAATACTACGCCGAAAGACCCGTTTCCTACGATTTTGCATTGCGTGTATGCCAAATCTTTGTACTCGCCGGTCTCGCCATCTTGGACCTTTTCGCGGATGACTTCTACTTGATATTAGCCTGGGTAGCGGACACGAGTTTGCAAGTGAGACCTACCGCCCATTCTGAGTGACGAAAAGGCCGATGGCCGGTTCTGGCTCATTGTTTGGGGTTATGCAACGAGGGAGTATCCGGCAGCGCTGCGCGGATTGCTATCGAGAGTGGGGCGGACTGAAGCTGAGCAGTGTATGCGGGGCAGATCGGGAGTGGTTGAGAGGATCCGTAGTGGGCGGTGTGGTTGTAGGTAGAGGGCGCAGGTGAGGTGAAGTCGTGGTCCGCGTGAGAGTGCAAGGTGCGAGGCCGGATGACGACGTTGGGCGCGTGGCTGAGGCTAACGAGGCAGGTGCGGCTCGTCTCCGACGCAGCAGAGGGGAAGAGCGGATGTGAGAGGGTATCTTGAGGTAAATTAGAAATTGAGGCGGAGAGTTGTGGAAGCTGTTCGCAGGTTGCAGGAGGAAAGGTTGGGGTCTTGAGGAGGTGGGGTAGGGTTGACAGTAGCTAAGAGAAGAAAGCGCGCTATTTCGTTCACACACAAGCTTAGCAGCGTCACGAGGACCAAATGCCCGTCAGCCCCTTCAACCAGGTCTGGGCTCAGGAGAAGCGCGCGATTGTAATTTGGTGGCGAGGCATGAAAGAATGGACCTGCAGCTGCCGGGACTCAGGTAATGAGTATTGCGTGGCTGCCGGCTGGCGGAGGCAGAACCAGCAGATCGTGCCTTCCCAGAAACAAACGTCACCAGGCACGCCTTCCTGAAGTCGTGCACACGGCAGGGGCAGGCGTTTGCGATGCTGGTAGGCGCAACCGGGGCATACCAGCAGTTCTCTACATGTTCAAGCCATCCATGAATTTTCTGGACTCGAGCCAGAGTCCGCTCATACTGCGCAAGTGCTCGTCACGGTCCTCTGCGAAAATGCAGAGATTGCACTTGGGCTGAACAGCCTCACGAACCGCATGCACAGCATGGCTCGGTCATTTCACATCACGGCACGCCCTCAATTGCGATGCTGTATCCGCGTGAGAGTCGGACATCTTCCATCCAAGCTGCAGATGCGGCCGCCCAAACCCACTCAACGGGGTCACTGGCGCGTGGCTTGGACATCTCAGGCGGATAGTTCTCCAATAGGATTCGACTCTTCAGCAATATCATACCACAGAGCGGACCGCAGCACCACTATCACTAACCTTGCGTCGCTGACTGTGCTGCTCAGATCTCCTTCTGCATCAAAGCATCATGAGGCTATGTATGTGGCAGCTGTACAAACGCTGGCCAATTCCATGCTCGGACATATCGAGCGCCTGCGGCCGCTCGAGGTCTATGCAGCGTGCGAACGAACATGCATGCAGATGCTTTATTTGCACGACTGCCCGTCAATCAAAGCATTGCCACCATGGATCAGGAGCCTGAGTGATGTGCTGGCACTTTGCTGCGCCAGACCAATTCCTGCCTCCAAGAGCTGTTTGCAACTTGACGGCCAAACAAGACGCTCTCATTATTTGGAGCCGTGCTGTTCAGCACAATAACCATCATTCAGATTGAGGTCCGCTGAACAGCGTGATACGACTCATGTCTGGGTCCATGATCGTGCACTGAAAAAATTACGACACCGAGTGCCGCGTCGCATGCGTCCCGCCCCATCTTTACGAACACCTGATACCTTTTTCGCGCCCCAGTCCCAGCAACGACCTGCAGCCCACGCAGCTCCGAAAAGAGCTCTTAGCGGTACCTGGCTACCTTCGCTTCGCCGCACCACCTTCGAAAGGCATCATCCAATGTCGATTTGAGCTTTGGTCGTTGGACAAAGCCATTGCGCGCTATTTGGCAACGGATCAATCTTCAATGTCAAGCCCAACAAACGACGATAGCACGGCTGGCGAGCGTTACACACGAATGCAGATACTGCCTTATACCGGATCGAGCCAAACGTGCATGAAGCGACATGTTCGCCGGGCCACTCATGACGACGGTGTTCCCCTCCCCAATTCCATCGCGCTCCATGGATCCGTCATCGCCAGCACGTGCAGTCGTGCTTCATCGATTTTCGATCATACTGCTGCGTGCAACACTTGTGTTTTCAACGTAAAGTCCAACGTTCGACGGCAGACTGTAGACGTCTCAGAACGGAAGAAGCTGAAACACATACCAAATTATGTAGGCACTGTGCGCAGCTCGGCCAAGCAATTAATGATCCATTCAATGGTTGCGATACGTCAATCTGCAGCGTGAGCGGTCAATCCGCAAAATTGGGCCTACTGGGCACGTGACTGGAAGCTACTAGTCGGCCCCATCAGGCTGGCTCATCAGGCAAACCATACCTTCTATGATCGCCGTTTGCGTACGACGTCACCGGTGTCTTGGACAGCACGCGCTTTCTAATTGTTGTAGGGGCTGGTGTGTCTCGTCTAATCACGGGAGCAGCGCGAAAGACTTACACAAAGTCCTCTTCCACCAATACCAAGCAGGCAGTTACTCCGACTCTTGTAACTGCTTGATGAATCCTATAAGGTACACTGATGGTAGCTAGGCTGTTGCTTTGCGGTGAAGCTGCCGATGGTGTTCACATAATCCGCCCGGAGATATGATTCAAGCGTACAAGGTCTACGCGCATCGAACGATTGTCGGCGTCGTTCGCCCAGTCCGGACGAGTCTGATGCACATCGTTGAACACACAAGGCCTAGTCGCACACTATCTAGATATCACGGATCTTCCCGTACTGTCTTAGATCTGGTGGCTGAATTCCTACAGCCATGGGATACAGGCGTCAATATGATGTGTCGACAATGCCATTCGCTCCATAAGTTGACGCACGAATCCAACGCTGTCTGATTCGCTCGTTACAGAAGCGACCTTGAACATTTACGCCAGCCTTGTGGAGCATCGGATCTTTCCCACAGCCTGGCCATGTTGCAGTCCCACGGATGTATTCGAGCACAAAGGTGTCCAGCCTCGCAGCTTGTCTCGCACTCGGAGTACCCAGCCAATGACTCTCTACGCTGTGAAATTCTTGCACGGTCTGACCATGGAACGCAGTGCGCTCTGGACACCAGGTAGCAAGTGGTGCTGCCGTACGACCTTCTGCATTTGGCTACCGACTTCGGCCGGAAAACTCACAGCGTTTGCCCACAGATGTCAAATTCGAGGGCGTCGACATCGCTGACGAGTTGTCAGAGGGTGTTCATCCGAGCCAGCCAACTCTCTCCACCACGAACCACCCTCATGCGATGCACAAGATGTGCCATGTGCAACAAGACTCATGAACGATACTAAGAATATCCCAACCTTAGCAGCAGATCAATTGCTGCACTTCCGGGAAATGCATGGACATCAACAGGACTGCCATATCTCCAGGTAATGATATTGACTAAGAATTGGTCACCAAGTACATCGTTGCAGCCTTTCCCCACGCTGCAGGCAGTTGGAGTTCCAGATGGTCACAAGGTATCATGTAGAACGTGCGAGGTCCCGCCTAAAGCAAGGGCGCTTGAGCGGCAGGCCACCGTTGGAGATTCTGTAATCACCCTCAACAGTGTCACTCTATCGTTCAAGCTCCGGCATCGCCGCCTGCACACCTGTCTCAAGATGAA
Source organism: Setomelanomma holmii (assembly GCA_010015745.1). Classification (NCBI taxonomy): domain Eukaryota; kingdom Fungi; phylum Ascomycota; class Dothideomycetes; order Pleosporales; family Phaeosphaeriaceae; genus Setomelanomma; species Setomelanomma holmii. Next base: position 208,675 of record ML978181.1, read on the forward strand.
ACATATTTCGGGGAATGGTGCCAGTCCATCAGTCGGTCTCATGGACCTTGCATAGCTGCAAAGCGCATCTTCAACCCGGACGAATCGTGAGAAACCATACGACATGCACAAGTTGGAACGTGAGATTTCTTCACCAGATGCGGCCTTCCGACCTCACAACTGCCAGCATATTCCTCCCATCCACGACAGCATGTATCAGCCTTATCGCACGTTCCCACCTCAAGGACCTCTCACCGATCAGCAAAATTTTCCTCACTCTGCAGAATCGTGCATGAGTTTCAGCCGCAGCACAACGTAGGCAAGCAACTGCAGCAACATACATCATGGCATGATTATGTCTTCAAGCACAACAGTTGCGGTGAAAGCCCCGCAAATCACGTATCCCTACCAAGAAGCGGATGCTTGCATATCGTCCTTCGGAGTTCGGATGCTCGTGCGCAAATCAAGCTTCAGTGGCTTAACGCAAGGTGAGTGTTCAGCCTCAAACATGAGCGTTGCACTACACGGGTAGAATACCCGTCCATTCAGGCAATTAACGCAGCACCGCCCCCTAGCTCGCTGCGCAAGGCTAACAGCTCTAACAATATCCTTTTACTAACGCCTTAAGTCGAGTAAGGGACGGCAGAGACGAGTGTAAATAGATTTATAATGGCAGTACCAGCAGCAGCATCGAGACACATGACTACGCCAGGGTCTGTCCACAGCTCAAAGCAGACGAAAAGTCTTGCAATGTCTGGCCTTGGGGTATCCACAAATCCTACAACAACCCAGCCAGAGGCTTGCTTCAGCCGTATTATTACCAGCTTCTTGAGTGAGCACCTGCTAATGTCAAACGCAAGCCCACAACCCTTCTTTCTCATCAGTACATCAGTCCTAGCATCGTCCGCAAACATCTCCATCAGCCTTCAGAAACCCTCACATAGGCAAGCATGACTCTGCGCTTACGACTCCGTCGCTCAGCATAAACCCTCAATTACATCCCACACCCAATAGTTCAAGAAATTCGTTACCATCACCCGACAAACCAGTATCAACACAAACCTACTTCGCCACACCTTCAGCTCACTACCTCCACCCGCAAGCATTATGAGCACATTCACAACCAACTTCCGAACCATGTTTCATCATCCCATGTATCCCCTTTTCCTCCTCTCCTCACCATGAATCAACCCTCAACCCATAAAAGTTGAGTCTGGCTGCACGTTGCCACCGCTCATGTTCCATCGCACTCCATTCGATCCTTAGCAGGATTGACTACACCAACACATACTCAGGGAATACCCTTGGTCCGTGTCCACATTTGGTGAACTTGACTACACCACATGTGTTCTTTGGGAATCATCGCATAATGCTCAACTGACAACAAGCGAAGACAATTCCGACACTGTTCTCGACTCAAAACTTAGATATATGCATTCGTTCATCGGACGACGCGTCCATGCTGCACACACGACAAGGGCTTATCTCAAAGACTGAGGCTGCGTCATGGCGCTTCAAATCCATCTTCGTATGATTTCTTTGGTGGAGACGGTGCGTGTGTCCAGGCACGTTACCCCAAATATTCTAGCGTAGCGGTGGCGCAGTACGAAACGAAAGTGAGTAGAAGGGGAATATATGGTGTAGAGGTGGATTTGTGGTTATGGTGGAAAGCCTGCACTGCTCCCGTTTGGTTTGTGCGCATGACAAGAAAAAATGTAATGCAGAGATGACTAGGGGGCTTAGTCGATAGGGAAACTTTCCAGCCTCACGTTTCCATTCACATCGGGTGTGTGCCATAGGACTGCTCGCTATGTAAACAATCTAAGCCGTATGTATGATGCGTGACTTCCCAAATCCAGCTGCGCAGACCCAGCTGCAGAGCAGACCATTGCCTTTATCTTTCCAAAACGCCATCGATGATACAAATCACTCGCTTATTTCTCAACGGCAACAGGCGTGCCGCTTCTACTCAAGCCCGAGCCACCTGAGCTATCTTTTCGTGCTGGTGTCGCACTCCTGCTTCGTTGGCGCTCTCGCTGCTTCTCCTCGATCTTCGCTCGCTCCCTTGCTTCCTCGACAAGTCTTTTAGCTTCTCGGACATTGCGCATGGTCCTACTCAGCTTGCCCTCCTTGCCATCTTGAATTTTCTGAAGCTCGCCACGTGCTTCAATATCCTCCTTCGTCTTGGTGACAAAGCTCTTGAAGCTGTTCTTGAAATCTTTCCGATGATCTTGGCCTTCGTCAAAGATGACGTCCCGATCACGTATGGATTGAACATTCTCGACGCGGCGGGTGAGGTAGAGTGTAGGGCGGCGGTACTGATCCTTCCTCTGTGCAATGATACGCTGGACTTCCTCCTCATAAGCGGTTTCGTATACATTCATGTCCACGTTTGATGGTGATTCGGACACGATGCATGCCTCCTCGTCTGAGGGCAGCTCGTAGTCCTCGCCGGTACCTATCTTGAGGAATAAAGTGTCTTCTAGCGGATTGTGGGCATGGCCTTTGCCAATAGTCGGCGTGGAAGGTCCGGAGTGCGGCAAAACGCCAGGCATAGCCGTGCTTTGTGGTGATGGCGATGGTCGAAAGGACATGTTTTCGTGGATTACCTTCGCGTCTGTGAGGCCTGGAGATTGTTGGGAATTCGGACTGCTGGCAACTGTGCCCTTCGACACTGCTCGTTTCCCTACGATCTCTGGTCGAGAGCCAGGTTTTACATAAGCCATATCGCTCATATTTTGTGGGATTTTGCGATTCTGGTCGTCGATCCTTATCTCGTGATGTACGCCTTCTGTGGTGAGCGCACCCTCAATCGGCCGTCGATTGTCAGTATCCTGTGACTTTGACTTGCGCAGAATTGATGGACGCATGGACATCGGCGGTTGGACGATGCGCGAGGCACCGCCCAGTATGCTTTCTAGTCGTTCAGGACGTCGTCTGAATAGCAATTGCTTGAATCGCTTCACTGCCCGCACCTAGTCATGAATTAGCTAGTGTTTGACTCGTGCGTGCATAGTAGTTGTAACGAAGCCGTTACGTTCCCTTGATGAAGAAACTTTGGAAAGCGTCCGCAGAAAGTATAAAGAATCCAGTAAAACCAATGAGATTGACTTGCACCTACCACTGTTACGAGGTGACCCATGTTTCCGGTAATGGCGGCGTTGACTTCTTCGTCGGTAGGTGGTTCGATGATGACCGCGACGTTCTCGGACTTCGCCAGCAGAGGATCTGTTCCATGTCGCGTCACCCAAGGGTGATCCTATGGCTGTTAGCACCCATTACGCACCTGCGATCGACGTTTGTCTTACTCTTATCTCTTCCATGGTTATACGTGTTGTTGGATCTTTCTCGAGTAATCGTCGTAGTAGATCAGCGAGTTCGGGATTGCATGTGTCGGGAATTTCTGGCTCGTCCAGTCGTATTGCTTGGTACAGCTCGATCATGCCATGCTTTTCAAATGGTATCCTGCCGAACAAGAGACAAAATAAAGTGCATCCCATCGACCAGATGTCTGCCGCTCGTCCTGAAACGTGACCGTGCTTAGCCACGCACAGTTCCGGAGGCATGAAAGCGGGAGATCCGGCAGACTTGGCGGTCTTCATCTCTCCATCCTTGTCGAACATCTCAGAGACGCCAAAGTCCACAATCTTGAGCACATCTTCCTGAGTGATGAGGCAGTTGTCGGGTTTGATGTCGCGATGTATGATCCCTTGAGCATGAACTAGTCGGGGATTAGTGGCCGGGTTTGGGAAGGTATGGCTGGAACGTACGGTATTCTAAGCCTAACACCATGTCTCGGAACCAGCATCGTGATTGCTCTTCGGTATACGGATCGGCTCTTTCTTCGAGGCCTACCTGCATCACGACGCCCTTCTTGCACATCTCCATGACCATGTATAACGAGTCTTCCTCTGGATCATCCAGCACCTCGACCAGTGACACTAGATTGGGATGGTTGAGCTTCTTCATAATGGCAATCTCTTCTTTGATGAGCTCGAACGCATTGTTCTCTTCCGTCGTAGAGTGTCGGTGCAGCGGAGAGTTGAAGCCTATGCCTGCAGGGAGCGCTCTCCGTCGTGCGCTTGGTCGGCGCAGGAGGTTCGATTGTGCCCGTTTCCGCAGCCGCGACTTTGAGAATTCCTTGACAGCCTGCAGCACAACGCGTCAGCTAGAGCAATTGCCAGTAATCGTAAGGAGCCCGCATCGTCTCGAGGGTGCTATTACCGCCCAATCGCGCCTCGTGGAATGGCTGGTGGGCTGGTGTCCTCACATATTCATGGCCATACTGGTCCTCGGCCAGGTGGACCGCCCCAAACGATCCCCGGCCAATCTCCTGCTTCACCAAATATTGGTTGATGCGGTGCTGGGCGGTCCCGTCATCCTCGCTGTTACTGTATTCGGACCGCGCATTGAATGTTTCCTGCCAGCTGGTCAGCCATGGCTTTCGCGAATCTCTTATTTCACAGCCATGCTAAGGGAAGTCGCACCTTGACCCGTCTTGTCGAGGAAGCTGCGCGTTTGTGGTGTCGTAGCGGGCTCTGGTATGCGGGCGTGGACCTTCACAATATCAGCATTCCCGCGGGGTAAGTATGATGTAAGAGGCCGTCCGCACATATACTTGACAGGCGGTGGTCTACCGTCCGCGCCAACTGCAGGGACGTCTAGCTTGGGTATGGAGGTGTAGAATCGGTTGTGGACGTCGGACTCGGAGGCGTGTTTTGCAGGTAGAGCTGGTGGTTGCGGTGTTTGCGACATTGCAAGGCTGGGCGAAGTGGGCAGGCTGGCAGCGATAAAGGTGAGGGGAGACACGGAACTAGGGGAGAATAATATGGGGAAGTGTGCTCGTCTCAGCCTGTCAGAGCAATTGCAGCCGTTGGAACATCCAGGATGACTTCTGCTGGGAACTTGCCCGAGTGGGCCATGCAGGCTGCATGCACTGTGAGGGGGCGTTCCCATAACTTCTTTCAGCCTCAGGCGACTAACTTTCAACTATTGCACTACCACCAACATTCACGCACACTTCTGCGGCACGCCTCACGATCAGCAGCCTCATGACTCGACCTGCGAAAAAGCAATAACGCTCCATTTCTATTACCTTGTCAGTCACCGGAAGCCACGGGTGGTGAAGATAAACAATCTGCACGATCGCGCCTGCCCATCGAACCTCCAGGGTGGGAATGCCAAGTTCAATCCTCGTCCTCCGTCCGCCGTCTCCGCACTCGAACGACACTTGGCCCCAGAACTGCGTATTTGCAGTCTGACGCCATAGCCCGTCATAATGGTCCTGTACAGCTTCTACATCTTTGATCGCCATAGTAAGTCCGCTGATCGTCCATGCCCGTTATCGAAGCTCTCCCAGCTATATGGCCCTGCTATCAACGTCCCGCACGCCGCTGACCGCATTGTTACCAGCCGAGTGCATCTATGCCCGCCGCTGGACTCCCCGACCCGCCTCTTCAGGCACCGCTGCCCGTCCGCAATCGGGATCGAGCATCACCAGTAATGGCGACGCAGCGCCCACCCGCAAAGCCCTCACCCACTCCGACGACGAGAAGCTAGTCTTTGGCCTGGTCTTCTCCCTACGCAACCTCGTCACCAAGCTCGGTGGCGACGATGACACCTTCCTATCCTACCGCACCGGCGAATACAAGCTCCACTACTATGAGACGCCCACGCGCATGAAGTTTGTCATGCTCACAGACACAAAGGCGCCAAATCTGAGGCAATACCTACACCAGATCTGGGCCACGCTCTACGTCGAGTATGTCGTGAAGAATCCACTTGCGCCAACAGAACATCCCATGGGCATTGGTGTCGCGAACGAGCTGTTTGAGGCGGGAATAGAGGCATTCATCACCAAAGTTCTACCAGTCTGATGGACATGACGGACATGCCCACGATCAATTCAAGAAGCATGAGGGGCTTGAGGAGGAGACCACAGCAGACGCGCCCTGTGTACAGCAACAGGTCCAGCCTGGGTCAAATACAATTGCATGCGGATGCATCGTCAATCGACCCACATTGAATGATCGGAAGACTACCCACAACGCCTGTCAGAATGACGTTGTTCGCAATCAACCATGAGGTAATGAATGACCATAAGGTTAAACGGCCCGCCAGGCACTGGATGACGTGCATATGCACTCCAGAGTAGTCGTTGGTCGATGTGGACGGCTTGCCCCACGCCATGTACACAGCCCCAAACCAAGGCGCCATTTCGGCCGCTATAGCTGCAGGTACAAGTTCAGGTGAAGCTTAGGGCTGGATGTTAGCAGAGTCATGATAGCCGAGCATAGACAAACGTCGCACAAGAAAAGACACTTTCGGACGTGCAGTATATAAAGGGCATTACATCTATACAGTCAGTCGCTGCGACTGCAAGTCACGTGCGAACAATGCCATCTCTCATACTCAAAGAGTACACAAACTTTGATCACAGCTGTACTTGTTGCTCTGCGAAGCATGTCGCATCTGATCACAGGCTTGTGGGTCCTGGCAGACGTTACTCTTGTCACGATCAAAACTCAGATTGCATTCCACATACAGCCAGTCGATATTCATCATTCATTCATATGGGTATATATCGATCCTTATCCCCACAAACAATTGAACGCGGAATATGTACAAAACAATATTCCCTCCATGACCTCCCATCTACGCCTTCTGCATCTTCGGCCTACTCACCCTCGCCGGCCCCAATCCCTGCCTAACCTCATCCAATTGCTCCAAGCCCGTCTGCTGCTTTCCCTTCTTGACCCTCCTCTTACCCTGCACATGATGATTTCCCAAAAAGTCATCCATGATACTATCGAAATCGCTCCTCAGCTGTGGCGCCTCACTACTCGACCACGCGCTCATGCCGCTCATACCACTCATCTTGCTGAGTCCAGACATCTTGCTCATTCCCGACACCATACTTGCGTCATCGGGGAAGTCGCCAAAGCCATCGTCTGCGTACTCTTCTTCGATCTTGTCGAAGCGTTGGTCGAGCAGTGTCAGGCCTTCTGTGCGGTGCAGTGCAGACGAGGACATAGAGTACCCGGATGTGCTTGTCATGGCGCCTTTGCGCTTCTTCTTGCGGCCGCCGGACGTGAGTGCAGATGTGCCTGTGATGACGGAAGAGCCGCCCATGCCAGATGGCGCCACTGCTTTAGGTGCTTTTGCTGATTTGACGTCGTTCTTGAACTTCTTGAATTCTTCGAGGTAGGCGAGGTCGCCTTCTTCGGTGGCCGTAGGTGCTTCTTCCGGTGCGGGAAGGGAGTCTGGATCTGTGGGTTCGACGGCTGAATTTGGCTTTGATTTTGGCTTTGGCGAAGAGGCTTTGATGGTGTCGTCTGTTTCCCAGCCCTCGTCTGCTTCGTCGAGGAAGCGGTCCATGGCATCCCTGTCGTCGTGGTCGAACTCTTCGCCCCATTCTCTTTGATCGAGTTCATATCCATCTTGTGCTAGCTCGTTGAAGATGTCGTCTTCATCATCAACATATGCATCATCCTCCAAAGCCTCGAGAACTTCTCGTAACCTCGGGTCCATGTCCGGCTGGAAACCAGCAATCGCATCTGGGATGTTTTGCTGATCTTGGTAGGTGGTTTTGCGCACAAACTCTGAGGGAGCCATGTCCTCGCCGAACATGTCACTGACACTGCTGATGTTGCTGCTGACACTCAGATCAGCATCACTCTGCCGGTCGTCCAGTGAGGTGTTTCGCAGCGCATCTGCCAGGTCCAGCTTTTGCTTGCTCTTCTTTTTCTCTGCCGGCACCTCCACGAAATATGACTCTCCCCCACCGCTGCCCAGGTCTCGCATGTGTTGCATGTAGTCGTACTCGGTATCGTCGTAGTAAATGCCATGGTTGGCAGCCTCGCCCTCATTTTTCCGTATCTTTGCCTGGATCTCACCCTCTAGATCCCGCCTTGTCTTGATCTTGCTCCGTCCTGTAGCGGCGGAGTACTGTGATGCTCGAGAGCTGCCGGCCGGTTCAGAGTCTTCGCGCGCATTCGCCGGGGCCACCTCAGCGAAGACCATCTGCGGCGCGTCTTCGTCGTGGATTCGCGGATCATTCTGGGCGCGGTGAACAAGTCTATAGTTGATGGCATCCTTCTTGTCGCTATAGAGGGGTCAGCGGGGTAATTGCAAGTGGAACGCAGTCATGTTGTGCTCACATGAACTTTCGGCGAGGCATGTTGGCGTTTGCTGAAGGCGTTGGTAATTCTGTGTAGTCGAGGGTGGCGGCTTGGAAGTCTGGGGAATGGCTGACAAAAGTTCGGCGTTGGGCTGCGGCTTCCAAAAAAATATTTAGGCGACTCGGGACCGTGAATGACGTGGGGCAGCCGCTGGAACTTTTCCATTCGACCCCTCTACGCGATAGCGAAGTCACCACAACCTCACGCGACAACCTAATACTACCGCAAATATGGTGCTCGCAAAGTCCAAAAAGAGTGTCGGGCTGGGCAACAGCCTGATGAACGACAGGTTCGGCAAGGGGAAGGGGGCGGACATGCGCAGAGGCAACTTTCAGCAGGGCATCAAGCGCACAGGGCAGAACGGCGAGGAGGTGTGTTGGTCGCGCGAATACCTTCAGCGCATACTAATGGTTTCAGTACATCACGAACGAAAAGAAAGAGGCGTCATGGGTCAAGATGCGCTCCGTTACCGAGCAGGGCGCCCTCGACGAATTCTTGTCGACCGCAGAACTCGCCGGCACCGATTTCACTGCTGAAAAGATGAACAACGTCAAGATCATACATAAGGACCAAAAGAACCCCTATCTACTGTCTGCGACAGAGGAGCGCAATGTTGCCCGGAAACACAAGGAGAACAAGAACCGGCTGACCGTTCCGCGACGGCCGAAGTGGGATGAGCACACGACACCACAGGAGCTGGACACGCGAGAGAGGGAGTCACTGCTACAATGGCGAAGAGGCTTGGCTGAGTTGCAGGAGAATAACGATTTGCTCATGACACCATTCGAGCGCAATCTGGAGGTTTGGAGGCAGCTGTGGCGAGTCATTGAGAGGTCAGATTTGGTTGTCCAGATTGTGGATGCCCGACACCCGCTTCTCTTCAGATCTGAAGATCTTGGGGACTATGTCAAAGAGGTGGACCCGAAGAAGAACAACTTGTTGCTCGTCAACAAGGCGGATATGATGACGCTGAAGCAACGGCAAGCGTGGGCGGATTACTTCACCGAAGCTGGGATCAACTACAAGTTCTTCTCTGCCGAACTAGCAAAAGAGATGAACGAGGCCCGGGCGCTAGAGGAGCAGGGCGAGGAGGAGGACGAGTATTCAGAGGACGATCATGCTGAGGAAGAGGGTGACTCGGATGTCGACGATCTGGCTGAGAACGCGAAGAAGATCGATCTGCAAGACAAGCAGGAAGAGAGTGAGGATGACGAAGAAGAAGAAGGCGGTGTGCAGCACGAAAATATACCCGACTCTGACGATGACGAACGGACACGAATCTTGACCACTGATGACCTGGAAGCACTCTTTCTCGAGCATGCTCCTGACGTCGACACTGGACCTAATGGCGAGCCTCGCAAGACATCGATTGGTCTGGTCGGATACCCCAATGTCGGAAAGTCCTCCACCATTAATGCACTCATTGGCGCCAAAAAGGTGTCAGTCTCGGCAACGCCAGGAAAAACGAAACATTTCCAGACTATTCATCTCAGCGACAAAGTCGTACTTTGCGATTGTCCTGGTCTCGTGTTTCCCAATTTTGCAACAACCAAAGCAGAACTCGTATGCGCTGGCGTTCTCCCTATCGATCAGTTGCGCGAGTACACGGGTCCTGCAGGACTTGTGGCCCAGCGCATACCACAACCTTTCCTAGAAGCCCTGTACGGCATGAAGATGCACATCCGGCCAGCCGAAGAAGGCGGTACCGGAATCCCCACCTCAGAAGAATTGCTGCGCGCCTATGCAATTGCAAGAGGCTTCTCAACACAAGGTCTCGGTCAGCCAGACGAGTCGCGCGCCGCGCGCTATATCCTGAAGGACTATGTCAAGGGCAAGCTGCTCTTCTGCCACCCACCGCCCGCAGATTCAGCCATCGATCCACATCAATTCAATCGCGAGCTATTTGACGTCAACCACCTTCCCGAAAAGCGCCGTCGAAATTTCGCTTCGATAGCCGAGTCTTCATCACTCGCTGCCACACAAGCCGACACAGACTCGCCCATGGATACCGATCTGGACATGGTGCCAGCGAACAACGCTCCCCTGACAGGCGAGAAGTCAAGAGGTCTTGACAAGCGATTCTTCGGTCCCGGGCAAGGTATGGCAAGGACAAACATGCCGTTTCACCACAAGTACAGTGAGCAAGGCAAGGAGTTGACGGGTAGGAAACTCAAGGCTGTCACTGCGCTAGAGAAGGATATTGATCCGGCGGATCTGCAGTTGAATAGCAAGAAGCATTTCAAGGCGAATAAGAAGAAGGCGAAGAAGGTCAAGACGGAGTATGACTAGAGCATTACTGGAGATTGGGTAGGGTTGGTATAACTGGTCCATGACCTCAAGCGTAGGGTTGGTAGGGCTACATTTATGATTGCATGACTGGCGTCGGGGCTGCATCGAGGCGCAAATGCCTTCTTCTAGTTTACCCAAAAGAATACCCGACGTTTTTCCACAACACTTCCGTGAACTTGCTTATCACAGGCAATGCGTGATGACCGCACCATGCTCGGTGATTCCATTCATATGCAAGCGACCTTGCAAACTCAAAACTGCGCATATATGTTTGCAGTACACACAACACCTCCGAATCCGTCAAGGAACATCACAAACATGCGCCACACCCATCACATGCTACCCCTAAGCCGCAAGACGAGCGTGGGGGGTTGCCAGTGCCCTGGGTGGGGCAGCGAAACATATGTTTCGGCTACAACGGCAAGGAAGGTGCAATGGTGCGGTAAGGTTTGCAAGGGTGTGGATGAGCTTAATGAGACGTCTACTCTCATTCGAGGTACTCTATATGTGACTGCTGGGCGGTCGAGGGCTTGAAGTTTGTTTGATTGCTTGTTTGCTTGTGTCGTTGCGTACTTGGTGGTGGGGCGGGTAGAGGGTGGGTTACTTTCTTGAAGACTATCGGGTGAGCAATTTGACAACTTCTTCATATATAAGTGTTCCAGGACTTTGGTCGTTGTACAAGTGAAAGACTAGGTTGAATGAAGCCAGGCTTCGAGCACACTGTTGAGCTTTGAAGACCTCGAATTGACCACGTGGCGTCGAAAGAGAACTGTCTGAGCGTCAATTCTCATGCTGTGATCATTTGCGAGCAGGACAAGACATTGCAGTACTGCTGGAATTCAGTGACAGTACCCAAGTCACAGTCGTAAGGAATATACACCGCGACCTTCTCAGTGAAGTAAATGCGAATTCCCTTTTGATCAACATGTTCACATGCAAATGCGGGTAGCTCCAGTGATATGCAGGCTTTCCGTTCCTGATCCCTTTCAAAATGCCCAATGAAAGATGAGGAGATAGCCACGCGCGTATGCGTTGTCCAAGTATGTGCATCCAGGGCTACGGGTTGGCTGCGGATATTCGGTTCGGAGTCGGCCGCTATCTCGCGTCGAATCGAATGCCATCGTCGATTGTGGGAGGTGGCCCTTGTGAGTAGGATGGTGGGATGCAAGGATATGGGAGACTGGCGAAGGCTCTTCGTTACCTTAGGGTATGGCGAAGGATATCAGGCGTTCTCCAATTGATCTGCATGTGGTTAAATTAGAAATTTTAAGATGCCACAACTCTATCGTAGCGATATATAGCGTGTCAAAAGTGGCCACAATGGCGATTAGCGAGTTCTGGGACTGTACTCGGGTCGCTGAATGTTCTTATTTGATCGACCGATGCGGTACTGCGTGCTCATTGTCACTCTGTTGCAGTATTGGCTTCACTGTCTTGCTGTAAGATCAACAGCTGAGATGCTGATTGATCGCTTGGCATGCCGCATATCGGCAGATTGTATGCAGAACTGTGGCCACTCTTACCACGCTCAGCTGTGTCTCCGTAAGATAAGCAGAGGTGCACATGAGAGGATTCGATGACACATGTTGTGCGAGGGTTGATCTTACATGCCATCCAATGTTGATGGGTGCTGGCAGGCACATCGAAATGATGACGATTGCGCCTTTTATGGTACTCGCTGAAGCTCATGCATCCTCCAGATCTGTGGCAAGGTTGCACTTCGCTCAAAGGCTGCATGATGACTGCCCACCGACCAATAGCAGTGCGAACGCGCCAGTGTAACCTTAGCCGGCCCGAGACAACGGTTCTTGCTAGGAAAATGGCACTCGGTTGAGGTCGCAGCGAGCTTCGCGTAGGAGGTTTTCGTGCATACGGGCCTGCATGCGCATGCTGTGAGAGGAATCGTGCAGGCAAGGCCGGGCGGCCATCGTCATTTCACTGATTGGTCTGATGGTCATTGCCGTACCTACTCGCGATATTTGCTTGCGGTGTGCATGATGAGGTGGAATAGTACTGGTAGATGAGCGCTAAGGTTGTATGGTGTTGCTTTATGAACTGCGGGGCAATCGAAGTACACTGCCCCTCGCTTCAGCACGACAGGTACGTTCATGCAGGTGCTATACCCTGCTACCCGGAACGGTGCCTTGCTGCGTTCCGGAGCATGACAAATGGATATCGACGAAGTTTACGAGGCTGCTTGAAATCTGATAGTAGCTTATTCACGAGAAGGTGATGGCGACGAACTGGGCCATGGATCATGACTGTAGTCAACAACCGAAAGTACAGCTGCTCTCTGATCGTTATATCCAATTTTGCGGGGGGCTCCGATGCAGTGCATCAGCTGGAGGTCTGGCTCATGCAAACTTCCCTCGTTTCGGCATGGTGTCTTGTTAAATAGCTTTGCCGGCGTCGACAGTTCACGAGTGTGGTAGGCAGTTCGGACGACCTCGGATGGAGGAGAGTGACCCACGACGGGACCGGCGACACACTCACGCTCTCAAAAGCAATCTGTGTTTTGAAGACGCGATTCAAGCGTAGTTGCGTCACAATGTTCGCTGATTAAGTAGGTGAAGAATTCCGGGAGACGGGCAGCTGGGGTTGGCGGGCTTCGGGTGCTGAGTTTGGTCTTCCCTGGATTCGGTAAATGTACGTCAACGTTTGCAGTTTGTGGGACAGCAGAATTGCTCAAGCGTGGGCGCACAGGGGCGGCAAGGTACGATATTTTGGACTCAAGTCTACAAACTTATGTCAAGGATCAGCCTGCCGTATTTCTTGCCCGTTATGAGTGCCTTTGGTGAACTCTGTATGTGGTATGCGATGTGCGAGGAGACCCGTCAGGCTTCGGTCTGGCGAATGATCTGGTATGCTTGCTCGGGGTGTAGACGTCGATTTCCAAACCCACTCAGAACCCGTGCATATCCCGATCGTCATACTCAGGATCTCCAACACCGAGTGATGTTGGACCTGTCGCGCGACATTCGCGTCGGTGAACAAAGGCCTGCTAAGCTCAGCGTGCCGTGCGCTTGTGCCGCCCTGCTTGATGCGAGGGCTTGGCCTGGGTACGGCTGCAGCGGTTTTGTCTTAATAATGTGAATTCGGCTCAAAAATGAGAGAGAGGGGAGACAGTCGAAAATCGCGCAAGCTAACTGCAAGTACACGGGCGAGGCAGCGCTGGAGTGATGACCCCCCTCAAGTGCTCCCACATTGTAGCAAAATTCCCAGATATTTGACGTTGCTCGAGACTGCCCAGCTTCCGCCTTCACAACTGCCAAACGGTGTTTCGCTCGGCCGTGCCTTCCTCGCCAAACAACAACATCATTCCTGAGCGATCTTCTGCACAGCCACACCGTCCAGCGTGTGTGCCACTTCCTCTGCGCGTGCGCATTCAAATCTAAAGCGACTGCAACGGCGTTTGTAAGCGTCTGAAGGGCCTCGCAGCTCCCAAATCTTGCCTTCACACCCGTCCGCCCCTCGCGACAGTCACCGTGTTTTCCAGTAAATCCGCCCGCGCCCAGCACACGCTTCCAAACCTCATCTCCACCACCAATCGCCGACGAACATACGCCGTTTTGAGAGCCATACAATAACACTCTGGGCTTCTAGCCCGCGAGACACCTGCGTCTCACAAACCCATATCCGATACCCGTTTTTGTGATCCACAACCCGCCTAGCCCCGTCAGACAGAAGCAAGAAAGATGGCGGCCCCTGCAAGCACCACGGCACCCGGCGCAACCTCTAAACCTGTCGCCTCGCCGTCAGCTTCCGCCACTGCCTCGACGGCCTCTTCTGTGCACTCGCAGCCCGATGCGATAGCTCCTCTTCCGACCTCTCATTCCGCTCAGCAGCAGCATACTGGCGGCAGTAGTCTCCAAGCCTCCGCCGAAGCCTTACTGAAGCCAAAGAAGCCCACTATGACGTCGCGCCTCAGCAGCATGCTGGGTATCAAGGAGTCGTCTGCCGCGGCTGCCGCTGAGAGGGAGAGGAACGGAGAGGTCAAGGCCGTCAACGGGGCGGTTGCCAACGGTCGCCCGCAGCCTTCGCGACAGGCTTCCATCACCGACAAGAAGAAGGAAGGGCCCCCAACGACATACAAGCGCTTCTGGGCGAACGAAGATGGGACCCACGAACATCATCTCAAGGTTGCGAAGCGCCAGGAGAAGCTGTCCGACATGTTCCAGAGTTTGATGTTGGGCAAGAAGAAAGGCGAGAGCCACGAGGACCAGCCCCTCAGTCTCATGTCGAACTGGGTCGATGTCATGCGGAACGAGAAGGAGAAGTTGGCAGAGCAGAAGAACACTGGCAGCCACTTGCCACAGACTCTCGTACAAAAGTACGGGAAATGCCAAGAGGTGGTCGGCCGCGGAGCCTTTGGAATCGTCAGGGTAGCACACAAAACGGACCCCAAGGACTCAAAACGAGAGCAGCTGTATGCCGTCAAGGAGTTCAAGCAGCGACCTGGCGAGTCCGCCAAGCGCTACCAGAAGCGCCTTACATCAGAGTTCTGTATTTCGTCGTCAATGCAACATCCGAACGTCATCACGACCCTCGATCTACTTCAAGACGAAAAGGGCACATACTGCGAAGTCATGGAGTATTGTTCCGGTGGCGACTTGTACACCCTCGTGCTCGCCGCAGGTCAGCTCGAGGTTGTCGAGGCCGACTGCTTCTTCAAGCAGCTGATGCGTGGCGTTGAATACATGCACGAAATGGGTGTCGCACATCGCGATCTGAAGCCCGAAAACCTCCTGCTTACAACGCACGGCTCTATCAAGATCACCGATTTTGGGAACGGCGAGTGTTTCCGAATGGCGTGGGAGAAAGAGGCGCACATGACCGCTGGGTTATGTGGTTCTGCGCCATACATCGCCCCTGAGGAGTACGTTGACAAAGAGTTCGATCCTCGCGCCGTCGATGTCTGGGCTTGCGGCATAATATACATGGCCATGAGGACCGGCCGGCATCTTTGGCGCGTTGCACAAAAGGGTGAGGATGAGTTTTTCGACCGTTACCTCGAGGATCGCAAGGAAGAAGAGGGTTACCGACCCATTGAGGTATTAAGAAGGGTAAGCCAGTATCCTCCGATCATAGTAGACTGTACTAACAATCTTCAGCGGCAATGTCGTAATGTGATTTACTCTATCTTGGATCCCATTCCCGCACGTCGCCTCACTGCCCACCAAGTCCTTGCATCTGAGTGGGTCTCAGACATTAAAGTCTGTCGTGCTGGCGACGAAGGCTTTTAATGCGACACCGACGGCTGGACCTCGATATTCCTAGGTCGCATCACGCACCTTCCCCGCCAGATTCGGATGTAATGGACAAATTTGCCAACGCACCGGTCACGCCCTTACTCCACATGTCCATTTTTGTTGGCCTCTTCCGGCCTCACTCTCGATTTAATCGTTCAATTCTCAATACTTCTACTTTTGCGCGACATACTTCCTTGCGAATCGATGATACCTGGCAAGACATACTCTTTTTACGATTGATGCCATAGCATAGCGGAACTTCTTGGTACTGGTTCTACGCATGAAGCCCATGGATACGAGTTTCTGGCGACTCTTGACGACATACAATACGTAGATGGCATTGAGACGGTATTTACACAGCAAGACCCTGATAGGGATTTCTGATGGTCTTTGGGAGGTGACGTGTAGACGGATTCGCCCGCTTGTTATGGGTCCATGTTTGTACAGGCTGCGTGCGATTCAGGCAGGTTTTCACAAATCTCTTTCATGATCATAGCACGCATGTTCATTTGAGCGTGCTGCGTGCCGCGCTGCTATAGCGTGTAATAGTATAGTGCACATACATCTCCTCACGCGCTTACTCATGCTTCGGTGAGGTCAGCGCACTAGCAATTGCATCTCTACGAGATTGTAACGTACGTAAATGTATCATGATATGAACTACTGCACCCAACCTTCGCAAATTCCACGACACCATAGGCTAATTTGCGCATATACCGGAGACAAAGGTCACGCAGATTTTGCTCTGCCTTTAAGACATTCTAACCATTCTTGTCTTTGGGCGGTGCTGTGATGATAGAATACTAAGGCCCGAGGCAACTTGTCCCACCTGACATCAAGAGACACGATGACAATCGCTAAGCTTGCAAGCAAGAAGGATTCAACATCGAAACGGGATAATCTCAAGTGATGGCAATGTCGTGTACAAATTTGCTCTGTCAGAATCTGTACTGGCATTTCACCCGATTTGCATGTGTTAGGTGACCAGTTCTTGGCATCTGTCATGGCCCGCTTGAAACAAAGATAGCCCTGGTAAGCGACATTGAGCGGTGAATTACAACGTGTCTCTACCCGCGCGAACAACTGTTCACCAAGCACCTGCCTTAGCCGAAGCTCTACTATAACCTTCAGACCTCTCATGGGTGTACACGACACAGTACAGGTCACTTCGCAACTCACATGGCTTGATTGAGCAATGCAACCAAGCAATGCTAGCGATTGGCGCACCCCTCCGCAAATGGACGCTCTTCCTGCTCCTTTGCAGCAGACCGACACCTGCATATACCCAGGCAACGAATGAGACGGCCACCAGCGACGCTCGCGCTACTGCAACCTCGAGTACCACGACACAGTACACTCCCTCTGCCGCCTCGTCTTCTGCACCGACCGCACGCCCATATGCAGACACGGAGACGACATGTCCTTATTGCACGATAAACTACATAACGCACACGCTCCCACAACAATGTGCAAAGGCCACTTGGTCGGCACCTGCCGAGGCAGTCAGCCTCAATGCAACGCAGGCTGTTGCAGAGGCCACAGCAACCGCGCACACAATCGTAGCTGAGCCCGATGTGTCTACACAGACCAATATACAGCAAGAAAAGAGTAGCACTGAGGCAAAACTTTCCACAGCAGAAGAGGCTGGCTCAGTGGACACATCCCATGAAAGTCACGCTGCGAGCGCAGAGGCTGAGGCAGAACTGGAGACAGACTCACCCCTCGACAATGCCAACTTCCTGTCCTTCGAGGAGTGGAAGACGAAGAACCTGGCTCAAGTGGGCCAATCGCCTGAGAACGTCGGGCAAGGGCGCGCAGCTCCTTCGAATCAGGCCGCTCGTAGGCGGCCTGTCAACGTCAACGCTCTCGACTCCTTGGGCGAGGAAGCAGAGATCGAACTCGACTTTGCAGGTTTCGGTACCCCGACCGATAGCGAGAATATGGACGGTAGAGGAACAGCAGGCGCACAAGACGTGGAGGCAACCAAGTCTACCGACGGGGAGAAGAAAGTTACGCCGAGCTCGTGGGCTCTCAGCAAAGACGCAGGGAAGACATGCAAGGAGCGCTTCAACTACGCTTCCTTCGACTGCGCAGCCACAGTATTGAAGACGAACAAGCAAGCGAAGAGCGCAACCTCTATTCTGGTCGAGAACAAAGATAGCTACATGCTGAACGAGTGTGCAGCCGAGAACAAGTTCTTGATCGTTGAGCTCTGCGATGATATCCTCGTGGACACAGTAGTACTTGGCAACTACGAGTTCTTCTCCTCCATGTTCCGCCATTTTCGCGTCAGCGTTTCGGACCGCTATCCGGTGAAGATGGAGCGATGGAGGACCTTGGCGACATTCGAAGCACGGAATTCTCGCGACATACAACCCTTCCTCATTACGGAGCCTCAAATTTGGGCACGATACCTGCGGATTGAGTTTCTCACACAGTACGGCAACGAGTACTATTGTCCACTTAGCTTGCTGCGTGTTCATGGCACAACTATGATGGAGCAGTTTAGGCGAGAGGAAGAGGAAGCACGAGGTGTTGACGATGATGTCGAACTTGAGGTGGAACAGGATGATGTGGTAAAACCGGCCGTCGACAGTGGTCCTGTCCTTGTGGATCAGGTGCCGATCCAACCAGTGAAGAACGACTATACAGAGCCAAAACCTTCAAGCGCGGGTGCTACAAGTCACACAACAGAAGGAGAAGCCGAACCTTCGAACTCAGTGGACAGTGGCGACCGGTCAAAGGCACACTCGACGACATCCACACTAGATGCAGCAGCGACTTTCTCTGTAACTTCAAGAACAGAACGTGGGAGCGTTACGAGCGCAAGTGCGTCATCTGCGCCTTCGCCACCGGCCAGCGAGTCGGCCAAGAATGGCACAACGGGCACGCAGACCAAGCAGTCCAGTACGACGTCAACATCCACTGCGGCCCATGACGAGACGATGTCGAAGATGGCAAGTCCTGTCGCGAGCACTGCAAGTAGCGCATCCTCAGCAAATGCTTCCACGAATGGTAGCGCAGTGACTTCTGCGGTCAACGACACTGTGCCCACGCTGTCTATCACTTTGACGCCGAAAGCTACGCACAATAGCACGTCCGTCACTGCATCCACACAACCTCCGCCGCGAGTTTCTGCCACGCAGCCTAATCCTGCCGCACCCTCCACTCAGGAGTCCTTCTTCAAATCGATTCACAAGAGACTTCTATACCTCGAGGCTAATAGCACCCTCTCGTTGCAATACATCGAGGAGCAGTCTCGCATTCTGCGAGACGCTTTCATGAAGGTGGAGAAGAGACAGCTAGTCAAAACGGAAAAGTTTCTCGACCACCTCAACAGCACTGTCATGCTCGAGTTGAAGAGCTTCCGCACCATGTACGATCAGCTTTGGCAGAGCACGGTCATCGAGCTGGAAAGCATGAAAGAGCGCCAGAGAACGGAAATGGGCGAAATAGGAACGAGACTCAGTCTCATGGCCGATGAGCTTGTGTGGCAAAAAAGGATGGCTGTTGTGCAGTCGACTTTGCTCCTTCTCTGCCTAGGCTTGGTCTTATTTGTAAGGTCTGGTACTCTGGGCTCCGCAGCAGATGTTCCGATTGTACAACAATTGGGAAGCAAGTACACGAGCTTCTTCGAGTCTTCACCACCGCGAAGTCCTCCAGAGTCAGGAATCGCGCGTCGAAGAAGAACCTTCCGCAACATGTGGCGGAGCGACACCTCTGCTGGTCTGAGCGATCACCAAAGTGACGGTGCGCACCTTCAGTCTGATGCCGAATTGGACGAGGCTCAGAGCCCTGTGCAGATCGAATACAGGTCGTCAACACCAGAAACGCCAGGAGCCCTCGCTGAAAGTGACCTACGCAATGGCTTGGGACCCACGACAGGTTCATCAGACACAAATCTGGCACCCGACGGCACTTCTAGCTCCGATGATCAGGCCAAGCGCCTCGAAGTCTTGGAGACTCAATCTGGCCCCGCTACGCCAAACGGAACGCGAGACAGCAGACCATCATGGGAAGAAGTAGACCGCGCTATAGACCAGCTCAAGGCTGAGGAGAAAGGAGAGCCTACACCACGAGCTGCGAAGAAAGATCGGGACAGGAAGATGAAGCGAAGTCCGCTGAGGAGAGCTCATAGCAGCTACGATGGGACGTTGGACGATGAACCTACAACTGATAGCGGATCTGAGCTGTTTCTAAGTTGATGCAAGACGTCTTGTTTGGTAATGTGCATAGCGACTGTCTTTTTAGAGCGCGGCATTTCACGGTGTTTAGCGGGATTTGCTTTAGGCGTCAAACAAGTTCTTAGCGGCGTAGATGCGCATCATGATTCAGCATGTACATAGTCGTTTATCTCCGCTGCCGACTTGGAGCGATGTACCGATATGAATGTTTTGTTGACCCTTGTTATTCTTGTGCTTCGGATCATCTGAGTGTCATGCCATTTATCACGTTCAGCGTATAATTGAATCGTCTTTGCCTTGGACACCTTCTATGAAATTTGACTACCTGAAAGTTGCCTCGGTCAGAGTGCATGAAACATTGTGTATCATGCAACCGTAACCGATATAACATTCGACGCGCTCAGATAATCACCCCATACATGCCAAGCACGGTGCGCTTTTGGTTCGCGGAGAAGTTCCGAACCTCGGCAAAAAGCGACCTGGAGTTGCATTTGCGGGGAGCTTAGCTCCAAAGCATGGCCGACATAACCTCGCCATGCGCGAGTCGCCTCCTACTTTTTGTTGAACTACACCAGACTTCCTCCCTAGACTTGCCCATCACCTTGTCTCGTGTCATACAGTAAAGTAAATATGTCTGTTCCATACAACCTCCTTCAAAATAGCAAGGATGGCCACGTCTCGGCCAGCCAGCGGATTCCCGTCATGGCCAGGCCGTTTGTCAGCGAGAGGGCGGCAAAGACATTGGATATTGTGAGTGCATATCCGAACAGAGCAACTGATGAGGACACTGCTGATGGCATTGATAGGTAGAGCGATTCGTCGAAGAAGAATGCATCCCCGCCGACGCTGTATACACACGCCAAATCGGCGAGACCACCAAGGAGCGCTTCTCCTCCCATCCCTCCATCATCGAGGACCTGAAGAAGCGGGCACAGGAACTGGGTCTCTGGAACATGTTCCTGCCCAAGGCACACTTCAAGGAGGGCGCTGGGTTCAGCAATCTCGAGTACGGTCTCATGGCGGAGTATCTGGGCAAGAGCAGGACTGCGTCAGAGGCGACCAACTGCGCTGCCCCAGACACGGGCAACATGGAGGTCATTGCCAAGTATGGCACTGAGGCACAGAAGAGGAAGTGGCTCGACCCGTTGCTTAGGGGCGAGATTCGTTCGGCGTTCTTGATGACGGAGCCGCAGGTTGCGTCGAGTGATGCTACTAATATTGAGATGACGATTAAGCGTGATGGCGACCATTATGTCTTGAACGGCCAGGTAAGTCCTCGTCATCTGCACTGCCACCATCAAGCACAATTGCTAATCGATGCTACAGAAATGGTGGTCCTCAGGCATTGGGGACCCTCGCTGCAAGATCTTCATTGTTCTTGGTAAGACCGACCCCAACAACGCCGACAAGTACAAGCAACAATCCGTCATCCTCGTCTCCAACGATGTTCCCGGCGTCACAGTCCACCGCATGTTGTCTGTCATGGGCTTCGACGACGCACCCCACGGTCACGGCCACGTCACCTTCCAAAACGTGCGTGTACCCGCCAGCAACATGGTCCTCGGCGAAGGTCGTGGATTCGAAATCATTCAAGGCCGTCTCGGTCCCGGACGTATTCACCACGCCATGAGGAGTATCGGGTCTGCCGAGAAGGCGCTCGAATGGTTCTTGGCCCGCATCAACGACGAGCGCAAGAAGCCGTTCGGCAAGCTTCTCAACGAGCACGGCATCATGCTTGAGCGCGTCGCTCGCTCACGTATCGAGATTGACGCCGCTCGTCTCGCTGTCCTGAACGCCGCTATCAAGATCGACGAAACCAACGCCAAGGGTGCACTCAAAGAAATCGCCGAGGTCAAGGTACTCGTCCCAGAAGTCAACCTCAAGGTCATCGACTGGGCTATCCAGGCCTACGGCGGTGCTGGTGTCAGTCAAGATACACCCCTGGCCAACATGTATGCGTCCGGCAGGACGATGCGTATTGTGGATGGGCCTGATGAGGTGCATCTTCTGCAGCTGGGCAGGAATGAGAACAAGAGGGGTGTTGCGCATAAGCAGAGGATTGAGGCGCAGAGGAAGAAGGGCGAGGAGTTGTGTAGGAAGTATGGGATTGAGCCGAGGGATCCTTTGTATTTGAATAGGACGAGTGCGGAGGCGAGTAAGTTGTAGTTTGCTCGTTTCGGTGCTTGGGATGGTCTCAAAGAATGAAAAGTTGAACTTCCCAACCTCCAATAATGTCTATATCTGCACACCTTGATATATGCCACTGTGGTGTTGATCTTGAGGCTCGTCCTTGCTAAAATAGTAGCCTCGGTTCGTCACTAGCGCGAACGCGTGTTCGGTCGCGCGATTTACTGCCACAAGCACGCAAGCAGTGCATGAGGCTCTACTTGCGCCCAGCCTTCAGTCAAACGACATGCCTCCTAAAAGCCGGGGCGTGCCCATGCCGGTGGGGTTCCTCTCCAAGTCGACTCCGGATCTCCCAACGCCAACATCGCTCGACAGCCGCAATGGAAACCGCTCACTCGCACCACCCCAATTCGCAGGAACGCAGCCCATAGCAAAGACCTTGAATAGCCTGCAGCCTATTGGTGTGCCATCGGAATGTATACAAGACGAAGGGGGGAGTTCTTTGGTGATAGACGAGTCTGAAGGGTCCGAGTCGGAGGCAGAGGAAGACGAGGAGATCCAACCACCCACACGCCGACCGCTACAAACGTCCCGATCGCATAGCCAGCTTCCGCGACAGACAGCGAGTACGCTGTTTCCTCCATTCTACAACCGACCGCCGACACCTCTGCCGCCATCGCCGTCCCTCACCTCGCTATTTAGACCGTCATTCGCATCGAGACCTACAACACCAGACTCGTCAGATGTGGAGCTTTCTGGAGGACTGCGACGTCCAAAAACAGGCACAAGCACACCAGCATCGAGCACTTCGAACCTTGCCAACTCCGCTCGGAATGCGCCGACTGTGCCTCGGGCGGCTCCGAAAGTCCCCACGTATGAGTACTATGGCTTCGCGCTGTACCTGGGCAGCTCTGCAGCGTTTCTGATGTACATCCTCTGGGCATATGTGCCCGCACCAATGTTGCATATGATGGGCATATACTACTACCCCAACAGATGGTGGGCGCTTGCCATTCCGTGCTGGCTGATCGCGTTGATTATTTACATCTATGTTGCATTGGCTAGCTACAATACTGGCTATCTGACACTACCGCTCAACAGTATTGAGAACTTGGTCGACGAGTGCGCACAAGTTGCTGTGGTTGATCGCAAGACTGGCAAGATAGTTCGCGATCCAGTCTTGGTCACTGACAAGCTGCACGAGCAGGACAAGGAAAAAGGCACGAGAGCTAATGCGCCTGCCAACCGTAGGAACTCGTTCTTAGCATATCAGTTCAGCGCCAACGACGATGTGCACTGGAAAGAGTTGTGGAGTACGGGCACGGACGCGGTCATGGATGTGCCCATTGGCGGCGTGTGCGAGATCCTGTACGGCTCCGGCAGTGAGGAATCCTAGATCATGCGATCCAGCGATGAATAAGACGCAGCAAGAATGATGGGCGTGCATGCTACCCAGTCACAGTTTGTCATGTTCGGAACTAGGTTATCAGATGCAGAAATGCTAGTCGAGGCTTGCAGGCCTTACGACCCCCACTTATCTACTTTTTGCCCCTCCCGAAGTTCGAATTTCGCGCTTGACCGGGGTGCCCCGCTACGCCGGTGCAGTTTTGCGACGGGATTGGATGTCGCTTGGCAGTCTATCAATGAGCTACGGCAAGCAGATATCTCCTCGGCAGAGACGCGCGAGGTATAAGTTCCTCAGGCCTCTGATGACTGATTGCGCTTTGTTGGTCGAATTCTGCGCGGCGCTTTTGGTTGCTGCGGACTGTCACATTCTGGCTCGTTCCTGAGAATCGAATACACCATTGCCAGTATGAAGGTTGCTGCCACTCTTTCGGCTTTGTCCGTGCTCGCCGGAGCTGAGGCCGCTGAGACCGTCCTGGGAGCCTACATCTTCCACCGCCATGGCGACCGTACTCCCAAGGCTCTTGCGCCGACCAACCTGACTGCTCTGGGCTACGAGCAAGTCTACACTTCTGGCCAGTACTACCGCTCGCGCTACCTGGGAGGCTCCTCCAAGATCCGCGGCATCAACCAGGACCTTGTCAAGCTGTCTCAGATCTCGGTCACTGCACCAGTAGACAATGTTCTGCAAAACTCAGCCATGGGCTTCTTGCAGGGCTTGTACCCGCCTGTTCAGACAGTTCAGACTCTTGCCGACGGTCAGAGCGTGCAGGCGCCTATGGATGGCTACCAATTGATTCCCGTCAACACCCTTGCTACTGGCGCTGGCTCTGAGGATTCGGGCTGGCTGCAGGATGCCTCGAGCTGCAACAACGCCAAGATCAGCTCCAATGCTTTCTTCAATAGCAAGGAGTACACGGATACCCTGTCGAGCACAAAGGACTTTTACGCCTCGATTGTGCCATCGATCAACAACGTGATCAGTGCTGATCAAGTCACCTTCAAGAACGGCTACGTCGGTAAGTCTCAATTCAGCATTCATTGTTGGATCTCAAACTCACAATATACCAGTGTACGACATCATCAACGTCGCCGAGATCCACAACTCGAGCATCCCCAACTCCTCTGTCCTCACCAACTCCACCCTCTTCCAGCTCCGCACTCTCGCGGATAAGCACGAATGGGGCCTTACCTACAACGTCTCCGACAATATGCGTGCCGTCGGTGGCATGCAGCTTGCCGGCGAAGTCCTCAAGTACATGAACGGCATCATCTCCTCCCAAGGATCCCAAAAATTCGGCATCCAATTCGGCGCCTACGCATCCTTCCTGTCCTTCTTCGGCCTCGCCGACCTGCCCGCTGTAAGCGACAACTTCACCGGCGTCGTAGACTACGCCAGCTCCATGACATTCGAGCTCTTCACCAACGCAGACGTATCGAGCGGATTCCCCGGCCAGAATGATTTGAATGTCCGTTTCCTGTTCCACAACGGCACGGCGTCCAACTCTAGCGAACCTACTGCGTACCCGCTCTTCGGCGGCCAGAACACAACCGTCAGCTGGAACGATTTCCAGTCCAACCTGAATAAATTCGCCATCAGCACTACGCAGCAGTGGTGCACCAAGTGCGGTAACTCGACCGGCACGTGTGCGCAGTACGCTAGCACGTCGAATGATTCTGGCACCGCGAATGTGCAGAAGAGTAGTGGCGGCATAAGCCCGGCTGTGGGTGGTGTTATTGGTGCGTTTGTTACGCTGGCTGTTGTGCTGGGTGGGCTGTTGGCGTTTATGCTGCTGGGTGGGTTTCGGCTTGTGAGTAAGAAGAAGTTGGCGGCTGGGACGCCGGGGACGAGTGTTGAGCCGAAGGCGTGAAGGGTGCGTTGAGGGTGGCATGGGTGGGAGGGCGGTATAGATGGGACGACCGCGCTTGAAGAAAGGAAAGCCGTCCCGAACGAGAGCAGGACTCCATGATTATAGAAACGTAGCACTACTACGATATACGCAGTCATATGACTCGTCACGAATGAAATCAACGATACCGAAGTATTCGAAAGTGCGCTGATGCGTCTATACGCCTCGTATCTCACAACCTGATTACTCACAACCTCATGCCCACCAAAACTCTCAATTTACATTCCCCACTCCATTTCAACTTCCAACGCCAATCACGTCAAAAATCTCACAATGCTAACCCATACCCTTACCCTCTCAGCACCGCCATCATTTTCCCCCGGAATAGCACACCTCATCATAACATACCTAATCTCCCTCCACGCGCACGACCCAGCATATCAATGGACCCGCCTACGCTTCATCACGCACTGCCACAAATCACTCATCGAGAAGCGCTTTCTGACGTACTGGGTTCCGAAAATGACAGTTACGATTTACCCCGATGTCAAGGGCCACGAGGAAGAAGGGGTAGTGTACAGAGCGCATAGTGTGAAGAGAAAAAGTGGGATTGTCAGGTTTAGAGCGATGGAGACATGGGACGAGCTGCAGATTCAGGGTTTCGGTGGAATTTTGGCATGGACGGTGCTGGAGACACTGCGCCCTCCAAATTCCCATGCAACTTCACCGCCGACTGCAATCATACGCCTCGGCGCCGGCATACTCAACGCTGGATACGCGGGTGGTGGGATTATCAGTGATGTGCTGATGCAGATGGGAGGGAGATTTGGTTTGATTGGAAAGAGGTATTTGAGAGTTTGTTTAGGGAGGAGATGTTCATGCGCTCGCTTCGCGATGAGCTGTTGAACGCATTCTTGAAGGACTTGAAAGTCACTCGTGCAGATAAGAGGATTGATGCGATTCATGCATTTCTGAGGAACGAGTATCAGACAGAGAGAAGGGAAATGCTGCACGCGTATCGAGTGCACAATATCTCTCATCCAGCAACTCGGTTCGACATCACGACGTCTCTACGTACATCTACAGCCACACCCACGCACGGCAGTATTTCGCCTCTCTTCTCCGCCATCATACGCCGCCAAGAAAGCATGGTTTGGCACATGCCTGATTGGCAAAACCTGCATGTTGGCGATATCGCAAGACTCCAGGCGAAGGAGGAGATGGGGCTGTATAATTTTTTTCCTTGCGAGGAGGTGTGTGAGGGAGCGAGCTCGAGAGTTATGGATGAGAAGTGGAGGAAGTGGAGGGGTTGGATGGGGGAGATAGAGGTCAGTGAGGAGGTTTTGGGGAGGGAGTTGAGGGAGGAAGAATAAAAGAAATGAACTCAATGGATCATGATAGTGAGGACATTGGAAGAGGATTGATAGGAGAAAAGTCGACGACGAAGTCATGTTGACCAGGTTCGAAGCGAGGCGGCCATACCAGACAGAAAACTGAGACTTCCTACTCATACGCCGATAAAAGCCGCGGTAGGTACGTACGCTCGCTTCACCACGTCTAAAGGATTCCGACACAGTGGGCAGTCTGGAGATACGAAGCCACACCATGCACGAGCGGAGCCTCCTCCGCGTTTTAGCCCGCCAAGATGAACGCAGCTTATCGAGATGTCCGTAGTCAAGAGATGAACTCACTATTGTCGTCTCGGAAGGCATGGCGAGGCTGTATGTCTGAGGTACACGATCGTGGCACCTCGTATATGCATATGCGTCTTGGCAGGGGTACTTCGGAAAGTGGCCAGGGTGCAAATGATCTGAAGTCCGGAAAAGGTGGTGAGATCGAAGGTCGACTTCCGAGAAGTGGTACAGAGATCTCGTGCAGTGACACCAAGGTCATCTGATCTCGGAGATACTGTAAGCTGTTAAGGTTGAGGTTGTGATATTTCTGTCAGTAGGACCAGGTGGAGAGAATCATGATGTAGTATTAGGCCTACGGAGTGAGAGGTCTATGTCCATGAGAGAGAGAGAGGAAAGGGCGCTAAGCCTAACCTAGTACTAGTGCTAGAAGATGGGAAGGAACCTGGGGCAGTACACTCACTGCAGGGCGGAGGCCAAGGCTGACAATTTCAAGGACCCCTACATGAAGCAAGCTCTGGCGAAAGAAGTTTCTCCCGTAATGGGCCGTTGTGGCCAAGGCGAAAATCATCGGATTATTCGAGCGCTTGCTTTTGCGTACTGCCCCTGTAGCGGCCCGTTCCAAGGCTCTCGCACCGAGCCGCGCCTAGCTAGGCAGGATCTGTGGACTACCGGCCGCCATTTACGTGATTAAGCTGCCGGACTTCGATGGTCATTGTCTTGGCTAGCGGTATTGTGCAAGCTGTAAAAGCTTAGTGTACACCAAATAACTTATGTCAGCTCGTGCTTCCGCTCATGTTCCTTCTGCGGGAGACTAGTATGAGAGAGAGAGAGATAGAGAGATTGTGAGGACGTGCGACGAAAGCACTTGTAGACCTCCTTTTCATGTAAACAGCTGGCGAAGGTCTGAAGAAGAGAGTTCATACTTGCATCATGTGAAAGGGCGGCGGCGAAGATGATGCCGTATGAATCAGCCGTTCGTTGTGTCGATCTTTAGTCTGGTTCTTGGCTCTACGAGAGACGAGAGTGGGACTTCTCCAACTGGCCTCGTGTGAACATCTTTCTGAACAAGCTAATGTCAAGAGTGGGCAAGTAAGCTATACTCTTTCGCTTGCGTCTGTTAAGCTAAACCAAGCTCGTAACACAATGTTGGCAGTCAAAGACTGAAAGTGGAGGTATCAAGTGCCGATCGTTGTACTAGCCTCGCTTCTTCTCTTGTGGCTTCGCTCCTGTTATGAATTTGATGCCCACAACACCCCTTTGCGTGCTTGCCAACGTGATGTGGAAGTCCGTAGCTGCCCGTTCATTTTGGTCAGGAGCTCGTAAACGCATGTGCAGAAGCATGCGGGGAAGGCTATGGTTTTGGTGGCGGTGTTTTGCTTGTATCATGGCACTCGTGGGCGTGGTAGTATGAGTATAAGTACTCCTTGAGTTGCTCAGAAGACTTATACGGATCAGCAAAGAGCTCTCTTCCTTACAATCTTTTCAAAATTACATTTCTAGTCGATCATTACCACCATGTTGTCTCTCATTACTCATGCAGCCTTCGCGCTCTCCTTGGCTGGGCTTGTTCTTGGCCAGGCAGCAAAGCCTACACCCAATCGCTTTGCCAGCGAGATTCCACAGTCGGAAGCTGTGGCTCTCGCAGGCATCGTTGAAGATGATCCTGCCAGTGCTCCCGCCTTTCCTCAAGGCGGGAGCAGTAGCGCAGCATACACGCTGTATTCTGCCGCACTCCCTATCCCGCCGCTGGCTCAAGTCAAGCAGTAAGTCCTGCCATGGAAAGCGATCTTTACGGACTGTGAACTGACTGGACATAGGATGGTCATCAATCCAGTAACGAACAAGGAGGTCTGGTACTATGAGATGGACATCAAGCCGTACACGCAGCAAATCTATCCCGGCAAATCGCCAGCTCGCCTCGTCGGGTACAATGGTACTTCGCCAGGTCCAACAATCGTCGTGCCGCGAGGTATCAAGACTGTCGTTCTTTTCGTCAA
This sequence comes from Setomelanomma holmii, assembly GCA_010015745.1. Lineage (NCBI taxonomy): Eukaryota > Fungi > Ascomycota > Dothideomycetes > Pleosporales > Phaeosphaeriaceae > Setomelanomma > Setomelanomma holmii. Next base: position 237,568 of record ML978181.1, read on the forward strand.
TCATGGCGACCGAGAGAGCTCTATCCATCTTCATGGGTCGCCGTCGCGTGCGCCTTTCGACGGATGGGCTGAAGATCTGATCATGCCCGGACAGTATAAGGACTACTACTATCCCGACAGCCAGTCCGCTCGATTCTGTGGTACCATGATTACGCCATCCACTTTGCAAGTCATGAATGTCGCCACGGTGTTTGTGTACTAATGTTGTCTCAGACCGCCGAGAATGCATATTTTGGCCAAGCTGGTGCGTACCTCATAACCGACCGAGCGGAAGATGTGCTCGGCCTTCCATCTGGCTATGGCCAATTCGACATTCCGCTTGTACTCTCCTCGAAGTTCTACGATGCCGACAGTACTCTCAAGTCGAGCCTCGGTGAAGAGGACAGTCTTTGGGGTGATGTTGTCCACGTCAATGGACAACCATGGCCTTCCATGAACGTGCAGCCACGCAAGTATCGCTTCCGTATCCTGAATGCCGCAGTCTCTCACAGCTTCGATCTTTATTTTGTCAAATACACTGCTACTGGCACCAAACTCCCATTTAAGGTTATCGCCTCGGATGCTGGCCTACTGCAAAATGCTGTCCAGGTGCAGCACGTCATCACTGCAGTCGCTGAGCGATGGGAAATCGTTTTCGACTTTTCCGCCTTTGCCGGACAAACCATACTGCTTCGAAACACTCAGGATATTGGAGGCCTAGCTACCGATGATGAGTATACCAACACCGACAAGGTCATGCAGTTCAATGTCAGCGCAACTCCTGTAGTCGATACGTCCAATGTGCCTCAAGCGCTGCGCACTGTGCCATTCCCTCCAGCTTCCTCAGGAATCGACCACGAGTTCCGCTTTCACCGATCGAACAGCCAGTGGATGATCAACGACGTCGTCTTTGCTGATGCCGCGAACCGGGTTCTTATGAGTGTGCCACGAGGCAAGGTCGAGATCTGGAAGTTGGAAAACAAGGGTGATGGATGGACACATCCTATCCACGTTCACCTCGTCGACTTCAGAATTCTTCAGCGCAACGGGCGTGGTGTTGAAGCATGCGAGTCAGCCGGCCTCAAGGATGTGGTTTGGCTTGGCAAGAATGAAGAAGTGCTGGTCGAAGCGCACTATGCTCCATGGTAAGTAAATCGACTTCTCCTGTCGGTGAAACAATGTCCGACTCCAGGTACCAATATTTAGGAATGGCGTATATATTCCATTGTCATAACCTGATCCATGAGGATCACGACATGGTAAGCGCCGAATATATCGTCATCAACCTGCTGTCAGCTAAACTCTTACAGATGGCGGCCTTCAATGTAACACAACTGCAAGAGCTGGGATACAATGAACAGACAGACTTCTCTAACCCCGAAGACGCCCGATGGTCAGCGAAGCCGTTCGTCCAGACCGAGTGGTCTGCCAAGACAGGCCCTTTCACGCAACAAGCGGTCAATACCAAGGTCCGAGAGCTTGCTTTGCAGCAGCCGTACAGCGAGCAGGCACAAGTCGAAGCGGCCTTGAGTGCCGCTTGGGCGGACGGTTCCGCACAAAGGCGAGGTGTCGAGAAGGGCCTGGCGGTTCACAATTCCGGCCCCATTTCTCGCGTGCGACGATTCGTCGTCTGATGTCTCGGCTCTTGTGCCAATCGAAATTGATGGACTGCGATATCGCTTTTCTGAGTCTGCCGTATTCTGGATTGCCTTCTCTTGTACATATTGCTTACCTTCTCTTGGACTCTTTGTCTTTCCTTAGTGCCCCTTCCCTAGCTTGTTTGTCTTTTTAGTTCTCCTGAGACGTGTCCTGCTTGCATCTGTCGTACGTATCGTACGCAATCTAAGAAATGCCCAGCCCTGCTCCAGTCAATGAGGTATAGACACTAAGGATAATGCGGTGACTGAACTGGCATGAAGAAAAGGAATAACATGGGTCGCAATATGCGAGATGGGCGCTTGTGAAGCTAAGTGGTTGGTCGCTTCGCATAGTGGAAGTTGCGCCCGTCGCCGAGAAATTTAGGGCTGACGCGGATTGGTCCATGCTCCTCGAGATCCACCTCCCTCAGCATTCAGCCCCTCGATTTCGCTGCCACACCCTCCACACCGATGGCCTATCTTTCCGCCCACAAACGACCCCAAGTCGTCCGCATGCCATTTCGATCATGTGCTTAGAATGTCAACACCCCCGGCCGCCTGCCACTGTCAATTCCAGTCAGTGGGTCGTCCCTAGGCTACGACGAGACTCTAAGCCGCTCTCGTCATCGCCATGGAACGGCGTCTTCAATGACATTCCGTGCTTATGAAGTCATCTACCGCGAGTAGCGCACTCTGACGCCTATTCTTGACGATCTCATCGCATGTTCACTACCGGCGGGCGAACCACAAGCCACAGCCGTCGCTTTCGCGAAAATGCCATGTGCGCAGCTGAGACACGACTAGGTCGTAGGGCTTCATGGCTAATTTGCCATTCGATGGCTGAGAAAGATGCCTAGTTACTCAGCTAGCGAGAGGTCCCGTGGCGTCAAGTTTATTGCACGTTCATGAGCCAGGCTGCAGGCGCCATCACCCGAAGTCGTGCCAGAGGGCCAATGAGGCCGTCAAGCCCTATGGGTGTCCAGTCACAATGGACATTGCCCAACGTCCGCAACTGCTAATTGTAGTGAAGCCCGTCGTTATGGTTGATCTCGGACCGTTGGCCTAAGACCCCTTGTCCTGGGATCCGGTATCAAAGAAGGTTTGACCGCTGTATGCATGTGTCCTCTTTTCAGGCTACCACGACCCAAACACCCACAAAAGCAACTTGCCCGCGTGGTGTTTTCTTGTTCCTATTTTTGGTGTTCTTCGAGCTTCATATGCCATCGTACTTGCACTTCTTGAGTCTAAGACAACGCCAACGCGCCCAGCATGTGTCTCCGCGTGGTGGAGAAATTCCCAGCCTGTGGCTGTGTCTACCATACCCACGCTGTAGACCGGTGTTCTTACTACGGTCGACATCCGGTAGTAGATAAGGTTGTATGGGTGGGACTATCGTGTCCAGATCACAGTGGTGGCAGCTGAACAGCTTTTTCGATGTGGAACACGCTCGATTCTACGGTAACTGTGCCTGGTGAAGACCACGCTTTCAACAAAGGTTCCTTGAACTAACACATACAGCCTTGGGTATATAACGCCTATCACGAAAACGATCGAATCCAGTGCCAACGCCATATCGCTTAACGATATGAATCCAGCACCGCGAGCTATCCTCTACTGCGAGGAATCAATTCCTTCCTGGACGATATTCTGGATCTTGGGGCAACACGTATCTCGTCCGATACTGTCGACTCCGCTCTCGGCCTTGCAACTGTCTGATCCTGATGAGGCATTGGCAATTTACCACGAGCTTTGTCACTAAGCCCGGTCTGCTTAGATGCATCTGCCATGCTTGAGTCAGAATGGGCCTTTGAAACTCGGAGAGCGGCTATCTCGAAGTCGAAGCGGTCAATGTTGACCCTGGGTCTCTCCTCGGGGCTGGGGGCCTCTTGGGTCGCCACTAACGACACAAATAAATTCTCTTCGAACAGAATCTCTTCACGCGAATGGCCAGAACGGTCTTGCTCAGCCCGAATGACAGGCGGGATCGATGACGGAGTGGACAGTTGAGTTGACGGCGCAACATCGTCGTCTGGAGTGTAGAAAAGCGGGCGACTGTCGATGGCCGAAAGCTCTTCGTTTCGCGAGGAGCCGCCATACTCTGCCCGGGCCAAAGCTGCGCGTATACTTCGGCCGTGCAAGGTTATCCTCCTGCGCAGGCCACTGTCCGTGGACCAACTCGTAGCACCGGCAGGAATTCTTGCCTGTCTGGCAGGATCGTTGGCAATACTTCCTTGATTCCTCATGACGAAAATGTTTTCGGGGAGGACCACACTCCTGCGCGGCTGACCCTCAAGTGATGGAGGGTACACAGACGACGATTGAGAAACGCCATCGTCTCCCTCATCGCCCGAATCGTCTTCAGTCTCGTCGCTCAGCTCGCTTGCTGCCACCTCGTTTGCTGCCGTACGCCTGCTGGAAAGCCTCCTCGCTTGTGTTTGCCAATGCATCTTCAGCCGGTCGCACAGCATTTTTGACCACGCACATCCAAAGGGAGTTTGCAAAGTATCCTTGCATGCGAGAGCTGCCTTCTTGACCTCAAGTCTGGCAAGATTTCTCTCGATACTTTGTGCCTGCTTGAGCATCTTGGCGGCCTTTTTCCGATCGGCGGCCGTGAGTTTGGACATCCATTCCAAGGTCTCACTTCGAAGCTTGGACTTGGTCCAAATTGATCCACCTTTGGTGCTTCTTACGCAACCTTGAAGCTCTCTTACACGGCCGTGCTGAGGTTTCTCGATGCCCTGTTGGTCGAAATGGAGACTGTATTGCTTCAGGTTGAAGCTCTTCAGCTTTCGATCGACAATTGGGGTCTCCGAATCCTTCGGACGTTGCACTGCAGGAACCGTCGGACCCGAAGGAACTTCGCGCTCCACCTCCTCCTTAGTTGGTGGTCCAAACGGCTCGTGCAACGCAAACGGTTCTCTGACAAAAGCGTCCCCAACTGGCTGATCTTCGGCACTTGCTGCTGCTTTCCTTATTGCGTTCACCGTGTCGATGAGAAGACCATGTTCATGCACAAGCAGTTCGCTGTAGGGAACGACATAGCTTCGGAGCTCTTCGACGCCAGGCTTGGGTTCGTAGAAGTCTGGCGCTGTATCAAGGTTGCCCCTTTCTGGGACGGCTAGCGAGAAGTGGAAATTCTCGGTAGGTAAAGGACCTACGGACCAAACTGTCTCGGAGGAAGGAGGCAGGTAAGACACGCTCACGAGGGATTCTCGAACCGCTACACAGTCTGTCAGCTACTTGTTGGTATACCAAAAGAACCGTGAAAGCATTTCACGGTGGACTTGAAGACAACTTACTACTCAAATTTTCACCAAGGGCGTCCTTTCGACGAAGCAAGTCAGCACAGCGAAATCCAAAACTCGCCTCGGAGATCTCATCGACATTAAATCCATGTCTGAAAGCAGGATGGACATTGCTAGCAGTACTAGCAGCTCGCTCAAGGCCAACAGTGGCATCTTCGAAAAAGTCGGTGGATCGGCGATCGTCGGCGAAGCTTGCTTCATCCTGGCTGTCTTCACCAATACTGAAGCGAGGATCCGTGAACTGCAAGTAAATACTCGTGCGTCTACTATCCGGTACTTCATCGTTGACTTCGTCCATCATAGAGTTCGTGACGTCTTCAGTGCTGTCACGGTCAAGTTCGATGGCCGATCGACGCGGACTGTCTTCACTAGCACGCATACTACTTGGTACGCTGCTGCCGTTGACTTCGTCCATGACGGAGCCGCCAAAGCTGTCTTTGTAGGCAGACGAGTCATAAACTGGACCGGCAAAGCTGGTGCGCATTTTGGATGGGATGCTGGCGTTGACTTCGTCCATGACAGAGCCGCTGAAGTGGTCGTTGTCGCTTAAGCCACGGAATGTGCCAGCGACACTGGTGCACATGCTCGATGGGACACTGGCGTTGATTTCGTCCATCATAGAGTCATCGAACTCGTCGTCGATGAGTTCGTTTTGATCATCATCGTTGACAGGGCCGACGGAGGCTTGATGAGCGTTTGGAGCAGCGGCAGGAAGGGGTAGCATTGGCACCCATTGACTGTAGTCACAACGTCAACACGATCTTGTAAACCCCTTCGTATTTACTCACCTTGGACCGGCAGCGGCAGTATTTTGCTCTCCATTCAGCAACTCAGCATCGATATCGATGCCCGATGCCTGCGAGAATCTACTCGATGACTTGGAGATCGTGCTCAGCATTCGCGTGCCAAGAGCACGACCGGCCGACATCGACTTTCCAGTGGAAGACAACGATCGGACTGATGATGAGTATACCTTTCTGGTCGCCTGGCTCCATGAGGAGCTGTTGTAGGACGGCATTGTGGTTTGATGTGAAGGAGGGCGTATGTGGTAAGCACAGAGAAGGAATGTATGTTCAAAATGAGGGAAGAATGAAGGGAGTGGCTCGATTCCTCCGACAAAGAGACTGGAAAAAATTTCAACAGAGTTTGTGAAGAAGAGTCTGAGCACAACGAGCAGTGCACCGGGGACTGGATAGATTTATCATTTTTCCAACTGACTTGCTTTCCCACTCCTTCCTTGAGATACCACCCGCACCTGTTCCACACTCCTCAGTCAACTCGCGGCTCCCCGGCCCAATTTCGCAGCAAAGTTCGCTCAGTTCAGGCATAGTCAACGCCCTCAAACCGAAGCCGACGGGGAATGCTGCTCAAAGCCCTACCACGCAGTGGACCGAGGGGATATCATGACGAATACTCCACTGAGGTGCTGGAAACGTACCATCATTGTACACCGCTTGTGGCGATGAATCCAGGAAACGTGATTTCTGGAAAATCCAGCGTCGAACTTGGAGGACGGGAGTGCCCGCGCACGGGACTGGTCACATGCTTGTACCGCTTGGCAGAATCTCCTGTCAAGGCGCTGCATGATAGCCAACCATGGAAGCGAGGACTGGCGTACCGAAATCTGCATGAGGAATCGAGGGAAGTTGCCTGGGGCCAAAGGGCTTCGATACCGACATAGTGCTCAAGCAACGCTCGTACTTCAAGGCAACTTGACTGAGACTGGCAGTATCAGCAAGATGAGTAAAGACGGCACAAAAGAGTATTTGGGATGTATCAAATGTGTTGAACTATCAGACGAAAAGACAGTGTCTTTCTCTGCTCCTCAAGTCCTGCAGATGCCATGCTTCCATATATCTCTGCTTTCTGTTCGGACTTTTGGAAGTCGAAGTGTCATAGACGCATATGTACGCACGCTTGATGCAGCCTAAATCACTTGGACGCTCCGAGAGACATGTCCGACGCATATGTATGCACCGTGACTGCGACACAGATTCATCCGAATCCCACAGATGGTTCTTTCCCCAGCCATTTCCTCCCGCCCGTTCGACTCCGACGATTAACATGATAAATTCCCGAAGACTTCTCCGCACTGGTAGCAGTGTACCACTCATTAGCTTGACGGTCTGAAAAGATGCCTGAGGTCAGTACGACGCGACGCTGAGTCAAATCTGCACCTCCATGTCCTTGTGCGCGCTCCATCAGTGCCTGATACTACCAGAGATTGCAACTCCTGGGCAATAGGAACGAGAAATGAAGAGTAAACATCCCGGATACACGACAACGATCAACTTGCTCAAGATACATCGCAATATGCATGAATCTTGCCCTATGACGCGAACTGCATCTCTACGTGCATGCGCGAAACCGCAACTTCACTCTCCCCAAAAGGAATCAATGACTCTTTCACTCTCCGAGAATAAGCGACAATAAGGAGCGTAGAGCCAAAGTGCAAAAGATGCAGCCTCAATCTGCACTCGTGTGGGTCCGGATGCGCAGCATATGCCGACTTCGAACCAGGGTACTGGATATCCGAGTCCGCAGCAAGATGCTGCTTTCGCACATTACGCCCACAAAAGACGGTTCACCGCAAGCAAGAGCTCATTTGCGTAGGTAATTTGCATCTCTTGATGCGTATGTCCTTCTTCACCTATGTCTTCCGCCCTTCTCCGCCTTCCACGCGATTCCTATGCCATCATCTCCAATCCACCTGCGCCAATCCGGCATAGCCATGCACTCAATATTTTCCGAGCTCCAATAACCTGGGTATATGTTGATCCCAAGCTGCTCATAACATCCTACCATATCATATCGCTCGTGACGCAGAAACACAAAAACACAAAGACACAAAATGGCAAAGGCGAAGTCGCCGATCTGCTGTGCCGAAGCTTCAGTACCGATCCGGGTCTTCTTCTTTCGGCTTGTACATAATGGTTGTCAAGAACTTTCTTCTGTCAGCACGTTCTCGGCGTTGATTCTTATAGTGACACGACCTACCTTCTGCTTATACCTCGTCGTCGCACTCGTCGCCAAGATATTGTCCTTGATACTACTCGTCGCAAGATGATTTAGCACCGTATGATTCGGCATGATCAACACACTGCTATCATCCTTATGCGGCGTCGTTCCGTTCAATATGCTCTTGCCCAAGAACCCAGGTAGCGTCGGCGGTGTAGGCAGGTTATTTGTCATGGCGTTCGCACGTGCGAACCTCGAGCTTTCTTCTGGCGTATCGAGATCGAGCAGGTATCGCGGTATGTTCTGGTGGTATTTCTTCGTCGGCTCAGGGACTTTTGGCTTCGGTGGTTCTGGCAGCGGTGCTTTGATGGGCTGGAGTTCGGGCGTCTTGGGTATCACTTGTGGCGGGTAGATGCCTGACGGTTTCTCGCGATCTTGCACGGGCGTCACGGCATCCGACTTCTGCTTGTCCGTCTGTTCCGTAGCGACGGGTGCGGGCGGCGGGACGTCATCATATGAGACCTCGATGTAGTTGACAAGGATGTTAGTGTAGTCCACCGCCGTAGGCAGCTTGTCCGACGTGGTCATGTTGTTGTCCACGAGGAACGTGAGATGGTGGGTGCCGGGCGTGATGTGGATGATGGAGGAGAGGACATTTTTCTTCTTGCTGGGGCCACTATATAGGAAAACATGTCAGTACTGTCGGTGTGCAGTGTAACCTTCGAGGACAGGCGGACTAGCAGGCGTGGAAGTATAAGGCTCGAAGGCTGCAGATCTGGCAGAAAGGGAACAAGATGATGGACGGGGTCTCAGAGCTCGTGTACGAGACAAACAGCCACACGGGTAGGCGCAGGCAGCCGGGGATGGCGGCATGGATGCTGCCCCAAGCTCTGAAACCTGCGAGGCACGCAAGCAAACATTACCACTTACTTCTTGTGCAGCCGGAATTTCCTGTTCCAGCCTGCGAATGTGCCCGTCACGTAGACGCGTTCGCCCTCACCCTCCCATTCTATCAGCGTAGGCACCGTCGGCCGTCCTGAGCTGGGGCCCTTGAACTCGTCTCCCAGGTCTTCGTCGTCGGCGGTGGTGGTGCTGAGCATCGACGGGTGCCGAGGCAGCGCGCCCCCGACCTCATCGTGGTCAATTGGCGAGCCCGGACGGTGGTCCTCCTCCTCGATGGGCAGTGGCAGGCGTGGGGGGCGGCTGAAGTGTTCGGCGGGGACATTGTAGCCCTGCTGCGAGGCGGAGACGGGGTCGATGGACGAGGCAACGTCGTCGATTCTGCTGCTCGGCCGCTCGTCGCGGGGCGCTGTGGGCACATTGACGGGCCTGGTCTGCGGCGAGGGCGAGGGCGCGGGCTCTGGTCGCGGCTGCTGCTGCGCTTTCTCTGGCGGGCTTGTAGTGGGCTGGAGACCCGGCGGGGTGATGTCGCGCGAGAGCCGGCCGCCCTTCTCTTTTGCGCTGCCCTTGGACTGCTCGTTGCCCATTGTGTCCTGCGAGCTGGACTTGAAGGAATCTTGCGCGGCGCGGAGGTTGTTGGCAATGACAGTGCTAGTCGCGACCGTTTGCGAGCGCCCACGCGAGTGCGGGCGGGTTGGCGTCGACGTGGGATGCGACTCGGCGTTTTCGAAGCTCGCGGACGGGGGCGCCGCCTGTGACTTGACCGTGGACAGCGCCGGGATGCTCTCTCTCCTGCGGGCCGTGTGAGGGAAGTGTGGGATGTGCGCGTGTGATGGCCGTTCCTTGTGCGCATGTGACGCCGTGGTCACGCTGCTCGGGCTCTGCGGATTCGACGTCGGAGTTGTCGACCTCGAACTCGACGACTGTTGGTTGCCCATGACCTTTGGCGGCGGGCGCGATGGGGCTCTTGCTGTAGCATCAACGCCGCAAGCAGCAGTTCACGATGAAGTCAATCTTAGCAACTCCGGACTGCATGCGGCGCCTCACAGGGGTGCGATTTGCATAGCTGCACCATCGCCGATAAGTGCCCTGCCCCGCACGAGCCAATCGCTGCTATCGTGGGGCTGCTGTGAAAGTTACCCCGACCCTGTCCATCACCACTCCATCACCGACAAACGCGATTGATTGTGAGAAATGCGCGCTTTCCGTTCCACTCCTACCACGTCACAATAAGCGTAGCCTTGTCCCTCTCCACTACTGCCAGACCGCTCTCTAGCTGATGCTTTGCCTGCTCCAAATACATCATCGCCATGGCCGACGTGCGCTTCATCATCTTTGCTACCCTGCACATCATTTGGTGGCCCGTCAGTCAGATCATTCGCGCTGTTGTGTTTTTGGTCTCTCCGATATGGCTGCTCCTTAGCTTCATCCTCCTGCCCTTCATCCACCTCGGGCATACCATCATCAACGTCGTCACATTTCCATTTTCAATCACGTGGCTGGACCGCATCGAGGTACTGCTTGATTTCTCTACGAGAAGGCTCTGTGTAGGTGTGGTGCTAAGAATGATTGCAGACCGTCTATGTCTTCTTGGGCACCGCCGGTCTCATAGGGTGCATGACTGGCGCTCTCGTGTTCATCATCTTCAAGTTCGTCTCGTCCACTCTGAACATCGACTCCACCATTGTACCCCAACCACAACGCCAGGGTAGGACCACTGCCGACTATCGAGCTGCATGGCGCGAGAAGAAAGAAGAACAAATGGATCATTCGCCCTTGTCAAGTCCAATTGTGTTGAGAAAGGTGACGGGATCGCGAAGACGAGGCCTCCTATCGCAAGCCATCATTGAGGAGGAAGACTCTGACTTCTAAGTCTTGAGAGAGACAGCGGCATGGGGCGTATCGCAGGACTAGTGTGGGGATCTTTCTCCCGATTTATCACTCGGTTCCATCGACTGGGCGAGGAAGTGGACGCCTGACTTGCACGCAACATCTCAGGGATCGCGGTAACGCTTGGCATTGTCGTGTACTGGGGCTCGCTATACTTCTGCGACTCAATCGAGATCATATCCAAGGAGATATGCCGCGGCGATGCGGACGGACGGCGCATTGGGCATGGTGGGCGCTCATCGCGAGTGGTATGGGTACGTGGTGATCTGCACACGTGTCAATGGCTTGTAGTCTTGTGAGTAGCGCAATCGGACTCATGGCATTCGTTTCGGCACTGACTCGTGTGAGATTTTGTTGTCGTGATATGAGGATATGACAAGCCAATGGAAAACGCAACATGACCAAGTGACTAGGATATCAGTATCGCGTCCAAAACACTGACTGACGGCGGACTTACCATCTAGAGTACAGAACGTCAGACAGAAGAATCCAGATTCGGACCCGCCGAGAATTGTCATCTGGATCAAGTTCGCCATAGTAGGTATAAGCACCAAACATGCACCAAAAAAGGTCCGCCAGAGGAGCTTCTTAAGTCGCCTTGCAACTCGGCGATTTCCACGACCGAGATCGACACTTGTGTCCTTTGGCCTTACACAGCAACAAGCAAGATATTTAGCGAAATGGCTAGCGTTGCAGCCGAGGACGTTGAGGTTGTTCGAGCGGATGACGGGCGCCAGAAGATGAACGAAAGTGAGCGTGAGGAGTATATTGATGAGCAAATCGTAGGTGAGGAGTGGTATCGTGACTTGCTTCGGTAAGCCGATGCGACATTTCCCGTCCAGGGGCGAGATATTCGCAAAACCCCGTACGAACGCGATGACAGCTAGAGCACCGAAGCCGAGAGCGATGGATAGAGTGCCGGCAATCCAAAGCCAGTCTCTCATGCGTCGCATGTAGGGTGCCCGGAGCGCATGTGCCCTTTCAACCAGGAAGAGGTACCTGGAAGAACCGTCAGTCACGAGTAGCGGCGGCTTTTGCTGAATGATTGGGCTCCGAATGCGCCATATATTCATCCAACCTATACTTGTAATTCTGGCTTTGCTTCCTGGACCTCGCACGATGCTGTACTCTGACATGCAGATTGGATGGAGCTTACACAACGATCTTGCTGCCAACATAGAAAGCAATGCATATCATGATTGCCGCCGAGCATATGTGTTCCGTACCAAGACCGAGACCAGTTTCCTAAGGGTGTTGGTCAGCGGCATGTCGTGGGCGATACGTTTTCTTCGAGTCCGACCTACCACGAGAGCAGCAGACGCGACGAAAGCCGTTGCGAAGAGGTAGAGAAAGCAGACTAAGTAATGGGTTAGGGCGAACTCCTTGACGGCCTTGCGGTCAGTGTGGCGGATGCGATATCCTGACAAGTCAGTGCTGTGCGCTGGACGACGTGTAACGAAGTGACACACCAACCATGCCGGATACCATGGAGATGCAGAACAAGGATAAGACGAGGAAGCTGGCTCTGTATGTATCAGGCTCGCCATGGCGATGTGGACCAGCAAGCCAGAGGCGCAAATCATCGGGTTCGATATAACCGAAGATGGGCACCGCAGTCGCAGTCAGTTGGGCAGAGAGGGTCAAGCTTGGCCAGAGCGGTGTTTCCATGGACGTCGCGCGCCCACGTGAGCGAAAGAGGGTATGCGCTAGCAGAGTGTTGACTTAGACGGAGACATAGAGTTAGGTAGCGAATGGCGTGAGAAAGTGGAACGATAATGGGTGTAAATATGCTGTCGCCGGGATGAAATCCCGGCGAGAGGTATGGCGTGCTTCATGAGATTTGAATATAAGGTGTGATCGGGAAAGAAGGGCGGACTGCTGGAGATGTGCTTGCCATCCGTGATGCTTGGGCTCACGTGGCTTCACTGTTTTGGCAAGCACGACCAGAAAGAGCTGTGGACCTCATCGATGCCCACCCTCAATAGCACGATAAGAGATCAAAGAAGGCCGCTCGTCTTCGCGGCCATTTGGATAGACCGGATCGACTACACATTCTATGAGTGCATGACCTTCGATATCGATATCTAGCCTATCGTTGCGTGCAACTCGTAGCTAGTGGCGAGCGGAAGAAAGGGAGCGATTTGTTTCTTTACTTGGCCACAAGGTACTTCGTAGCCTTCGCTTTGCGGTGTATCCCGTCGAGGAGAAAGGCTGATTGTTCAGATATCTGACGAAGATGCCTTCGTTAGTCTTGCAAGTGTGATAATGTGGTTCGAACATTCTCATCATTGATCCAACCATGCATTTGCCCTTCCACCATGATAATATGTGATTTGACTATGACTTGTTGAGAACAATCTGTTCTTGTTCACTTAATCTTCGTGTTCCCCATCATGTGCAACGTTCGTAGCGCACAGATGGGGATCCGGTCTTGACCCGGAAGGCGACGGATGTCAGATGCACGCGAAGCGGATCCTGCCGCCAGGCACAATGCAGGTACGACCACGCCACCGGGGTATGCAATGAAAAGTCTTGCGAAACGGTGAGATGCATTGTACAAGGTGACCATCACCTCCACGCCGGGGCGAAAGGCGAAGAAGGGCAGGGGAAAATGCTCTTCGATCAATTGGTATATTTTTAATATGACGTAAGCTACATCAGCTTCGTCAAGTTAGCAATCTGGGGTGGCCAGACTCTGTAGGCTTCAGCGAAATCAAGTCGTCCAGAACGTCCAATGCAGTCATTGTAATCATGCCGTCCCTGCTGACAGGCCGTCTATAGTAATAGCAGCGACTCGGCGCGGTATTTATTTCAATTCCTCCGGTTCGCATCCAGTGGCCCCAAAGTGAGTTAAACAACAGTCAGTGGACACCTCACGGCCCAGAAATATAGATTCGAATCGAAAAACGCTAGTAGCGTGGAAAGTAAAGATGCGAAGCGACAGTAAGAATGGTGCGGCGCCGGTAAATGCAAGTCAGATGTAACGCTCATTGAACGGCAGTACGAGAATTAGCGATCGAGACTCGAGCTCAAACTTGGTGCCGATCTTCGAGTTCGAAGTCCTTCGAACTGATCCGGCGGTAGAAGGGCAGTCGAGTGTATGCAAATCGGTCAAGGTATCGCAGCTTGGGTGACAACCTTGGGGAGCCAGGGTGCCTGTTGAGCACGAATATCTTATAGAGCAGTCCGAGTAGGGAGAACCCTAGCACGAACCCAACGAAGGTGACGAAAACCCAGTGTCGTGCCAACCAGAAGATGACCTTGACGTCGGTCCTGTGCCAGCTGTTCCCGACATGATGTGTGAAGAAACTCCATGGATGATTATTGTACTCATCAGGAAAGAGGATGCGTACACGGTCGTTGCCCTCGGGGTTGGCATTGTTGTAGTGGCGCCAGATGATGCTGAGGTAAAGTGGCCCTGTCGATGCCATGACCGTGATGTATGGAAGGGGCCATCGGCGATTGTAGTCGGTGAGGGAGTCGATAGCCTTCAAGAAGAATGGGTGGCGGGGAACAGAGCCCATGGCGTCGTTGGAGATTCCAGTGGGCACCGTGCGGCGTACCCACGCTGGGTAGGCGAGAAGAGGATCGAGGCTGCGGTTGCATCCCTGTAATGACATCAGTAACATGACAAAAGCATGCACCGTCTCGATACTTACATCATCCAAGTCGATGTAGATGCCACCAAAGTGGTGCAGGACAAAGTATCGAATGGCATCGGCGCGCTGGATGGGATATGGGTAGCCGTCGAATGTCTCGAGGAACCAGGGATATCTGATAAGCGTAAGCACGTACTATACAAAAGCAGTGGGTGAAGAACATACTCAGCAGCGATGAACTCGCGTGCCTTCTTATCGGTCCAAAGCTATGGCTTATCAGTGGTGGTTCTATATCTCGGGGAGGTGGCGCATACCTTGTACTCGTAGTCTGGATGGAGGTCCAAACAGCTCTGCTGCGGCGCCTTCCAGACCTCGGGTATGCTTGCGTTCTTATATGTTTGGTGAATGATCTTGGGGATCAATTGTGGTCGTTCGTTGATGGTACCAGAATTTGGCGCAGGGAGTTCGCCGCGTAGAATAGCATCCTCACGCCCGCTGGCGACAAGAAGACTGAGCAGTGTCCATACGCTGTGTACTGCAAAGCCGAGAACGACGACGGTGACGAGTATGAATATGGTGATGCCTCGCCGCATGGTGACTGCTGTGCTCTTCGGCCTCCTTTTGCACGGCGATCGGGGTGGACTGATAGCGGCGAAGTGCGACAACCGCGAGCGCAGATCAGGAATGTGTGATTAAAGTAGTGTTATGTGAAATCAGGCATTAGTGAAGAAGGAGCGTCTCTATCGTGCTTGGCGGGCCGTGTAGAAGAGAAGAGGGCAGGACAGTGAAAGAAAGGCTTGGGTAGGTCCCAAGGAGGGCTGGTGGCAGTGCAGGGACCCAAAGCCGCGGCGAAATCTCGCTTGCGCTCCAAGCTGCCAGGGTCTTGGTTCAGATGGAAGCCGCGACCCATGGAGGCGTGGGTGGCTAGCAGCCAATAATCAGCGCCGTGCAGCTTGCCCATCCACTTTTTCACATGCTGCCCGGTGCAACGAGTGCACCATGCGTCCAACGCCTATCGCAACTTTGCCTTCATTCACTTTACCTTACTCCACTCTGGCAAAGAGTGCGTCTTTCTGCTTCGCCGTGTTGCGTGCGCTGCATCGCCTTCGTCTTACCTCACGCGTGCAATTAGCTATTCCTGGAGCATGATGCGAGCAGCTGCGGCTATGTTGCTGGGCGGTTTAGGCGATGACGACCACATGCATCGCGCTACCCCATCTCTCTCTTCGCCTTCATGTCCGCATTGCACTTCGCGCGAGCATTTGCGCGGTCAAGGACGCCACACTTTCATCGACGTCGCCCAAGCCTGGAGGAATTGGCGCAACCTGGCCAATGGTCATCCGGTGTTCTACATCGGTGACGGGTAATTGTTGCGACATGATCTCTACTGAGCCTATGCCACGCGGCGAACTGGCAAATAGAGGGCTGGTGCACTGCACAATTCCCAGACCTCGCCTCTCGAGGGCGCTGGATCTGGTTAACAGCTCACATCTCATGATGAAACTGTCGAACATGTGTTCATCACGTCATATTTACTTACGCCTTGTACGTTTACAATGTGCAACGGGAGGAAGCGGGTTCGATGACGTCGCACCCATGACAATTGGAACAATCTTCAACCAGTAGAACTTAGGTGGAACTTGTGAGCCACAGAAAAGCGCACTGGTTAGCGTTTCGCGGGCATTTGTTCCGAGACTGCACCAAGGACAAGTTCTCGAGTACCAGGCTCGATCAGACTAGTCCTTGGCTTCGACAAATACTGGCACTACGAGCGTTGCCTCACAAAAGGCCTTTAATTTACTGTGACATGAGAACGAAGAGGTAAGAGCAGAGGACAAGACATCAAGTTACAAAGGTTGTATTTCTATGGTTGCACCGAACACACTCACCGAAGACAATACCGGAGACGACAGCAAGTTGGCGCTAAGGATCAATACAAAGATCATACTACCAACGACATACGAACAGCATCAGGAGCACTTGGTCAACTACCAGCGATATATACCGCAAGATATAACCCTGGTATCACTGATGCATCTTGGACAGATCCGCAGCAGCTAGGGCTGCCGCGCAACTGGTCCTCGAACACGAATCCGAGCAGTCCACTGCATCCACGAAGGACCTGGGTTTACAATGTTGAGCCAAGGTGTTGCATTTGCAGGGCGTGAAGCCGATGTTGACGCTGATGAGATCCGAAGTGTGCGTGACGTTGACGAGGATGGGTTTACGATGCTGCGCCAACGTTTCGCACGTGCAGGTTGTGCATCTGATATGGATGCGGGACGACGCGCCTTTGAAGACGAGTGCGAGGTGCCAGGGACTTCGAGATGGTCACCCAAGCGCAAAGTAGGTTGGCCGGTTGAATCCGATGCTGGGCATCACAGTGACCTCGGGAAAGGGCGTCATGCTAGCTGAAAGGGTGGTGCTCGCGGTAGACGATGCGTGTGTGGAAGGCAAATTCATAGTTGGTGATCTCGGTGTAGTGGATGTGGAACGAGGCAAAGAGCTGGAAAGATGACTTCAGACTCTTGTTCAGCTAAATTCTGCTTTGCTTGTGCTTCCCTATGCGAGGAAAGATAGGAGCTTTTGGGAGGGCGCTTATATACAGGTTCGCGGAGTTAACATGGTGAGTCTATGGTCGGGATTGTATGTACGCACGTCCTAGACAGAGTATTATAAACGGACATGCATGTACTCTTGACATAGTAAGAACTAACAATCGACACCTTGCTTTCAGTCCAGCCTCTATTTCTCGGGTTTTTCACCGCGAAGACATTTCTTCCAGTTTTTGTTCTGCGAGATCTCTTTGGCCTTGTCCTTTTGTTCTGCGCGCGACAACTTCGTTTCACCCGGCTTCTTCAAGTTTGGCATTTTCCCGTCTGAGAAATATTTAGTCGCCCGAGCGATTGCTCCACCCCCGCCGGCTCTTCTCGTAGCCGCAGCCGCAATGATGCGACCAAGAGCCCTAAAAGCGTTGGCAATGGCGGTAAAGATATTACGCTTCTCAGTGGAAGATTCTGCATTCTTCGAAGTTGCCTGAACAGGACCCTGGACGTCCCGTTTCTCGATGAATCGCTTTGCATTGCCAGAGGCCGCATCACCGACCACCAGGAATTCTTTGACATAGTCTTCGTTGATAATGTCACTCTCGTCGTCAGGCAACGCTTTGTCTAGCCAGTCGTCGTCGATGTCATTGTGGGGCCAGAACTCGAGCATGTCCCCATCGATGCTGTCAAACAAGTCCTCAGAGAAGCCACCGTCAGCCAGCTCAAGCATGGCTACTGTACCAATGGAGGCGGCAACAGCGGGAGTACACACTGCCATGCGGCGGTATTTCTTTTGGTTCCTTTTGTCTTGTCTTTGTTTGTCCTTCTCCTCCCACTCCTTGTTCTTTACCTCTTTCTTCTTCTCTAGACGCTCCTTGATCTCTCCCTTGAACTTGTCGAACTTTTCCTTGATTTTCTCTTTGATCTTCTCCTCGTACTGCTTTCTCCTATCCTCCTCGCTTACGTCGTTGTCTTTGATGCAAAGGGTTCTTGAAGGGTCTGATTTCGTGAGCGGTGGGCACCTGATGCACTTGGTGTCGTCGGCGGGGTTTCGGATCTTCTTGTTCTTGCATTTGGCCCTTCTATCACAGCTTCCACCATCTCCTTCTTGTCTTGGGGCTAGTCCGAGGCCAGCATCGTAGGTTGCAAGAACTCTCGGTTTCAAGGTTTCTGGTAACCCAGCATCAAAAGCTTCGCGGACCCGGTGGGAGAGGGAGATAGTCCCTGAAGGAGTATGGGAGGTGACGAAATGATTGATCAAGAGGAAAATGATTTTTGCGGTCTTTGCAATATGCATGATGAAGTGGTAAATGTACCTATACTGAACGACGGAATGTAAATGAAGTGATTACAGCTTCATTTCAGCAACTGTACCCTCTCGATATATGTATCTGCTCGCGTTTAAGCAAGTTAGTTTGAGGTGAGGCACTGTGCATCGGTCCTGCAATGTCTCAGTCTACCCGACAACCTCAAGACTATTTCAAGCAACGGCAAGGTAACGCTCTGTGGCGTCCCTTCAAACTGACGATCTCACAGGAATGAGGCAGTATTGCACAACTCGGTCTCCTTAGTCCGCCGCTCGGCGCGAGATAGCGGCGCAGGTGGTTTCAATGTCTGCCTGAACGCCTGGTGGCAAGCACAGGCGGCACAGTGCAGAAAGCCAGAATACTGTGCCGGTTGAGCCAAGCATCACGATTCTTACCTGTGTGAGATATGTGTCAACTTCCATGTAGATTCCCTCGGGATTCAGAGAGTCCCCGGGGCTGTCACGGCGGTTCTCGCACCTGGCATCGTGAATGACTTGGTCTGGTTTCTGTGCCGCCAAACCCCTACGCCTTGGCCGTTTGAGCACACGCAACGTGTAAAGCAGAACGTACGAACTCCATTGTGTAAGCTTACATCTGCGCCAAGTGAAACGTCTCTACATACCACGGCCATATTCTTCATCTTTTGCTACGATGGTCCTTCTCGTTCTTACTTCCCAGCGCCGAGGCTAATCGCTAGGTGTTTCAAACCAACTATATCAAGGTAACCCAAACAGGATTGTGAGGTGTTTCAGACATTACTGTTAGACCAAAGCGCATGCGGAATGATTAGTATCGAGTTCGTGTAGACTAGCGCCATGTTGTTGTGTATGATTATCATTATCACACCAGAGTGCTTCAGTTAATAGTTCTGAGCTCCTACCTACGGTAGGTACATGTATACCAGGAGGATGAAAGCTACTCTGGTGGTAACATGACCGTGAAGGCAAACCAATAAACTGGACTTTGATCACAAGAAGATAATATTTGACCAGTCTGATCGATCACTCGCCTGATGACCAAAATTTTCAAGCTTTCTTAAGTAACAGCCTAAGAAGACTTTTGTGCTCCTACATAATGTTTCTCCCCACAGTTTCATATCTGTCAACAAGCAAGAAGTAAGACAGGCAAGACAAGTAAGCTTCAGCACCTGGCTTGACTTGATGAGATTAAACAAGCTAACCCTCAACCTTCCACAAGTCCCACACCTCATAACTACCGTAGTTTCCCGTCCAGCAGCCGTCTTCGAACACAAAGGCTGCGCCATCCTGCATAATATTCGACGGCTTGCAGTCATCGCCCTCAAAGAAGAGGACGACATTGCCAAAGTCCTTGTTGTCTTTGTCGGTCTCGATAACCGCGGATGCTCCGTTGCCAGCAAAGTCCCGTTGGCAGCCGCTGTCGACCTTCATTTCTCGAGTTCCTAGGCTTTGGCCGCGACAGCTCTGACCTCCGTAGAAGGAGAGCTTGTAGGCATTGATGAGGGTACAGAAGCCAGCCAGGGAGTGGAGGACGAGAGAGTACTTCATTTCGCTGCTTGTTCGATTGGAAGAAGAAGTGATTTGACGATGGCAACAAGGTAGATGTGAATATGTCCAGTATCGGGTAGAGATTATGCAGGGATATGAAGATGTGTGAGTAACTTCAGTAGCGTATAGTTCCGGCGATTGGGACGATGAATAATTCTGCGCTGCCCCTAGCTTTAATATATGATGTTGCTTATAGCTATGAGCTAATCAGCATATAGCGAGATATACGCAGTCGCATTCCAGAGGTACTGATTCTGGAAGCATAAGCATTCGGGGAAGCTGTGCCGCCATCACGTCGAGCATCAGGCTGATGGCTGTACTCCGCATCACCATGAGATTACTCGTGTCCTCACATGTCCGGCTCATTCTTACGCCCAATCTACCGATCCAGCTTTGATTCTGGGGCTACGGCGCGTCGTTGCCAGGCAGCAGATCTGCCTTACGCCACGAGCCAGCAGGTATTAGACTGTGTGATCAAAGGTAGTACCAACAGCAGACACGGAATCCTGGCGTGGATCAAGGCGGTGATCGCCGAGTCCCCCCCTGCAGCTGTCATATGGTTACCATGTCTCCTTGTGGAAAACATTCGGTTGATGGCAAGCGAAGATACATGGGATCTGCTTTCTGAATATCTGGCAGAATTATAATAGCCATATAATTCTTGCAATCCATGGTACGATACGTTATGTTTGTGCCACTTGGTTTTATATTTGCCCCGAAATTGCATAGACACCAAAGACGCATATGTTTGATTGCAGATTCACTGAGAGGTCTCCTCTTTGACTGCACCCAGCTCTACCACCAGGTCGGTGAAGACTCTGTATTCCTTGGGTAAATTGTTGTATGGGTCGGGGATGTAGAGATCCTTGCGCGTAAGCTTCGCCCCATGCTCCGCCAAATACCGAATCATCTTTTCAGATTTCGCAAACACCGCCATATGCAGGGCGGATAAGGGAGCCGCTCGATGCTCACGAATGTCCATTTGCCAGTCAGTTACGAACTCGTTAACATCCGCTCCCGCCTCCACTAGTGTCTTCACGGCATCAAAGTCGTGGTTCTTAACCGCCAGTTGCAGCATCCCGGAGTCGTTGAACCAGTCCAAGCCAAATTGATCCAGCAGAACCCGTACTGTTTGGGCCCCCGGCCATCCCGTGGCATGCTCGAAAATTCCTCGAGCCCTCGGTGTGCGGCCACCGTGCTCGATCCACCAGCAGACACAGTCAGCCCCCATATAAAGCAAATGATGCCATGTCCGCCACTCGCATAACTGCCGGGGATTGGTGCGCCACTCGCGGAAATCGAAATCATAGAGAACGTCGAGCCATGCCGTACTCGGATTGTTGCGTACACGAGATCTGAGGAGATGGTCGGTGTCAAGATAGCCGATGGCCAAGAAACCGTTCTCAAAGCAGACGCGGAGGAGCTGTGGATCGCCTCTGGCTGTCGAGATACTCATGAGAGGCCGAAGATAGAATTCTGAACCTATGCTGAAGGAATCGATAAGTTTTCGGACGGCGGCAACGTCACCTTGGAATCCACTCAGAAAGACGGAATAAATGATGGCTATATCTAGAACATGATATAAGCATTCAAGCCCAAAGGTGATTTTCGCCTCGAGAAAATACTTACTATCGTCGTCAAGCGATTGAGTTTTCTCGCTGAGCACCTTATCCCTGACTTCAGTCTCGAAGCCTGCCGGGATATATGGTCTTTGCCCTTCGGCGTCTGCCTGGTGTCTCAAGCCTCCATAATGAGCCACAATATGCCTCAGGAATTCTTCCAGTTTGATCTCGCCACTTATTCGCGCATCCCGCGCCTCCTTGAAACACAATGAGTTCGCCGACATTGCTACCACTGCCAGAAATCGGGCTTTAGTATAGTTACTATGATATACAAATAGTGTACAGAAAAGCGCAACGTGTACCGTGAAATTTCCGTTGAAAGCTCGGGTGAGGTTTAGTTTGACCCACTCCTTTTTGTTGTTGGGGTTATATGTGAATGGTTGCGGTAGAAGTCTCGGGCGAATCTTGGTCGACAACGTTTCCAACATGCTATACATTCGCCGTCGATGTCAAGATTCAGCCTGGGGCCTGTTTCGTGATCGATCATTAATATCCACAGGTGTTGGATGCTTGAGGCGTAGGAGGCGTAGTACTCTACGTAGGATGGGATGGGCACCAATTATGCATTATATGGTAGCCACCCACTCCCTGGGCGTCCCCTCTTCTTCGTATTCCAGGTAAGGGTCGGTGAGACGAGGTCAGTATTTGCTACACAGGTGTCATTTATATCGGCCTTGTTTTGCGGGGATGAATAGGTAAAGGATAGAACAGTGAACGATCGGTGTTTCCGCGCCGCAATGGGCCGGTTGTGAGAAGTGTGCGGGCGGGGTACCCATCGCCAGGGCGCTAGCTCACATGCGGCTAGTATCACAACCGCCCCCCACTCGCTTTGCTTTGCATGTGCGGCGAGTGTGCCGAAGCTCACGTTCTACGCCACAATATAACCATGCCAGACACGAGATAAGCCTAGAGTACTCAGACTTTCCGAAGCGCGGCCCAGACAGACTTAGGTCGCTGACCGAAGTTGAGTAGCGTGCACTATCCGTTGGGAGCATGGACGTTGGGATGAGCAAGCAAGTTTCACCATCATACAAGACCCTTCGGGAGTCGTATCTTCTAGGCAACAACAAGACCTTGATTCGAGACAAGACGAAGCAAGAATGTCGTGAGGCACGTACAAACGCCGCAGAATACATGCCTGTCTTTGTCTAAATTCGGACACTGAATCATCGACAGTGGTTGGGGCGCAACTACCAAAACTGAACACCATGTCACGTAAGATGTGGGCGAACTTGGCAATGAATTTCTTCATATTCGCTATAAGCACCTGTTATACCTCTATTACTCAAATCATACATTGCTCTCTTCTCTCCTTCCAGATAAACACTACTCTGATCAAGGTTCGTTCCATCCCTATACAAGATGAAGCAGATTCTGTTGTGTCTATTCCACTGGAGCTACATACAACTATCTGCCTCCTTCCCAGTTGAGGAGAAACCCGGCTTCACACTATGGCCACTCGAGAGAAGAGCCCTCACGCCCCTCACAGAACTTCAATTTTCGGGGCTTAGGGGTACCCAGCTAGGGATCTCCGAGAAGTCACATTTCGGGGTTCCCGATCCAACTTGCCGCGGTAAACTGCCCGGGCAGGGATGTTGGACAATGGACGAATTTACTGTTGACGTGTGTAACCAAACAATTAGACCCCTCATCAGCTGTACTGAATTATACAGAAAATGATCGATGCCCGAGAGCTGAAGGCGAACAACTGCCCAGTTCCATGTCTTTTCTATACCCAAAAACTTTCAGGTGCAGCAGAGAGAGCAGCCAATTACGTTTTGTGGGATGTCCTTCTCTTGGGTGCTACTGAAGAGAAGCGCGACTTTCAAACCATCTGGGTATGTCCCTGTGAAGCGAGTGCAACTTTCGTGGCATTGCTAATCCTTCACAGGATTTGCATGATCGCAAATACTATCCAAAGGATAACGACCTAGATGCCACCCCCGAAGCCAAGTGTGCGTACCTGGACGCTGACCCGAGGGATGTAGAACTCGGAATAAACGGCTGTCAAAGAAGATATTTCATGTCAATGTCGAAGGCCATGGCGGCAGAATGCAGTGGTGAGATCTTCTTGATGACTATGACGGACTTAGCACGCGATGCAGATGTTCCGGAGGATGGAATCTGGTGGCAGGTCGAGTTCCCAACATTGATTGACGAAAAGCGAGCAGAAGACAAAAAAATCACAAAAGTTAGTACAGCCGCACCACCTCCCCCCTGTAAGCTTGCGCGCCAATGGGCATTGATAAATCTCGTAGATCACTTACATCCAAGTGCCCGATCTTAGCCCTGAGGAGTTCAAAAAATTGCAAGACTTACCAGACGATGAGAAATCACCCCCCGAGGAACTGCACCGGGGGGAGTACTGGCCTAGTGGGCCTGGCAAAGCCCAGCTAGAAAAATCCAAAGCTCCAGCTGGCAAGCGAGGAGATTCAGATTCACAACAGAAGCGCAGCCCTACTACCATCGGGTTTGTTAAGAGAGCAGATCGTTCGAATGCTCAAGTTTGCGCGTATGGCGAAGAATGCTACCCCTACCCCTACCCTATCAAGGACATGTACGAGTGGTACAAGGATGCGACCTGGTAACCAAGAGACCAAAGCTAGCGGCACGACTATGGCCCCTCGCTCCTCTGGTAGTACTGGCGAGTGTGTTGTTGACTACGAGTACACGCATGGTCGGTACTCTGAGTGGCGCAATTAGGTTATGTAGGTATGTCTAGACACATCGGTGATCTAATGATGAAACTATTCGAGGCATGCCGCAGGTGGTTGAACATGTGCTCCATGCTGTCGTCTGTGTAACGAGTAGTAGTAGCAGTGTATGCGACATGGATTTGGCGTGAAAGCGGTAGAAATTGGACTTATGAGATTTAAAGGGTTTGGGTCGACGTAGTTATTCAATGGAAATTTTGTGTGATTTGAGATGTGCCTTTTCGCTCAATCCCTCGCTCCGAGCTTGCAGTGATTGAATGAATCCTTGTTAAGTTCAATTGACCGTTCAATAATGCGGAACTGAACCCTACCTCACATGCCCAGGTTTGCGCTAACAGCTCGTAAAATGGCAGCAATCTCATCGAAACCTCTGGCCCTTGCCCACTCCTCTGCACTCTTTGCCTCGCCGGTCTCTATTGGTGGTTTGGCATCCTTGACCACCGGCAGCCGTACGAGGTCATTTGTTATGCACCACCTCCGAATTCAATAACCAAAAAGTCGTTCGATTATTTTTGAGCTTTCTGTTATCATGTACCCCGTTAATAGATGCAAACATCATTCGAAACTAGCAGCTTCTACTTGCTGTGATCTCATGACCAGCAGCTGCCAGCATTTGCCTTACAAGTAGGGATATGAAGTTGAGGTAATTACCACTCTACTACCTGGAAAACGCCTGAACGGTTGGCTGACCCCAGTACGACTACAACCATCGGCGGATCGTGGTTACGAAGGTAGCATATGGACGTTCTATTCGTGAAGACAATTGTCGAGCGGGGCTCTCTTGATCGTCGTTAACCACCGACTGACTAGCACCATCTATACATCATATATAGATGAGAGTGATACTCTATAATGCGGAAAATGGGGCCTCTAGCTTTCCCCATTGATGCCGAAGCATTGCGTAGAAGAACGATAGCAAAAGCCCGCAATATGAACTCCCAGAAGTTTTACTCGAATTTGGGAAGTGTCGGCCGCTGATGGAGCCATCGCAATGACTGCGGGGAACGATAATAGCGCGCAATCGAATCCGGCCCTGCGTTTCTTTTCAGCGCCTGGCTGCTTTTCCCAGCCTTTAGCGCCAAGTTGCGGTCTTCGGGATCTGCTGTATGTATTGCGATGGCCAGATATCCAGCCAATTCCGGCCTGTCGGAAAGCGTCATCAATGTCAAAAGGAGTGGTCCGTTTCTTACATGTTCTGCAGCGTGATAGTATTGCAGGCGAGCATTGCACAACTCGTCGAGGTATGACTTTTGTACCACTTTTGTTTTCTTCTGAAGGATGATAGCGCTCCTGACGCATTTGTGTAACATGCTAGTTGGATCCCTAATGAAGGGATGTGCCTTTTGAAGCCATAGATGGGAGTTTGCCCAACGCTCGTTGCATGGGAAATCATCTTGACCCGATCCTCGCATCACACTGTCTTAATAAGCACCATACTAGATGTAATCGCGGGCAGTACGATGGAGGTATGAGACAGGGTGGTTCCAGCTTGTGCGGGAAGGTTTGCCGGTTTCAGCGAGTGGTCGCGCCTCGAGCAGACCCTTACATCGAGCGCTGATACGTCGCCGCATTGTTTCCACCTTCTGTTCGCTTTTGAGACTCTTTAGCTTATGGCATGGGGCGCTGATGCCCGATCTGATATCCGTATCGTCTGCGTAGTATAGCGCAAGCAGTATAGGATTTTCGCCGTGCTCAGGATCCTTGATTGCAAGGCTGGTTTCACGAAAAGCTCGAACGAGGCGAAACGTCTCGCACGCCAGTCTGAAATATTGCGGTTCCAGACGGTTCAAGATTACATTGAACAATGCCACAAGATCGGAAGGCAATGCTGCGAGACGTGAATGCAAGTCTGACATACGACCGGCGTTAGTTAGACCCTCCAACAGCGAGTCCACAACCAGGTAGCCCCACAGGAATACACCATGGGCTTTTTCGATGATATCGGACACCAACTTCAGAGCATCTGCTGGCTCACATTCCTCGATCCGATTGTAGTAATTGCTCCCCTTGAATTTCCCGTTGACATAAATAGAAATGTCTGCTTTGGTCAAGGTTTCCAGAAGCAGATTAGGTCTTTGCTTAAAGTTGTCTTCAAAGAGAAGCCAAGGACGGCTGGCAACGCACAGCTTGACGTTCGAGTTCGCTGTTTCAAGAACGAAGTCTACGATTTCTTGTGTCTTTCCGCCAAACTCGTCCAAGCCACCGACCAAGAAGAAGAACCTTCGTGATCGATCGGACACAAGTGTGTTGAAGATGCGTCGCAATTCTGACTTTTCAAAAGGTTCGTAACCACCACCAAAAGAAGTGTACTCCTGCCATCTCTCTGGCATTGCAGTGAAAATCAGATCTCGGTGTGTTGAGAAGATTCCATGGAGGAGAGCCTGTAGTAGTCCTTCTAGCGAC
The DNA here is from genome assembly GCA_010015745.1 of Setomelanomma holmii. NCBI lineage: Eukaryota > Fungi > Ascomycota > Dothideomycetes > Pleosporales > Phaeosphaeriaceae > Setomelanomma > Setomelanomma holmii. Next base: position 263,954 of record ML978181.1, read on the forward strand.
ATCTGCAGGTGACTTCCAGACTTCCAGAAATAGAACCCAGCTCTGATAACCTCTACTTCCGGGGACCACTCCTTGAGCTGTGAGGGAATTTGTTCATGATGGTATATGTATTTCATCAAAGTTGATTTGCCCGATCCCGGCTTTCCAGTGACCCAATAGATCTCGTCATGTGGAGTTTGTAACCACTTAGAAAAGCTGGACCAGGAGCCAATATGCTGTGCTGAATCGCCGTCTTGGAATATCCATTCGAACGTCCGGCTATATGCAGGAGCAATGCGATCAACGCGATCTGGTAGGTATCGGAAATATAATCGGACGAGTATACTGTCTTGAAATCGTCTCTTATGCTCATTGACTGCATCCGACACCACTTGGTTTGGAAAAGTGGTGCTGTTCTGCTGGTCGATGGCGGCAATAAGCTCTGCGTGCCTTTGCTTCAGATCGTTTTCCCTTTGCTGGAAATATAGCAGAGCCTGAGGGTTCTGTGAACTTGCCTTCGTCGCTTTCGTCGCTACATCTGCCTAGCTGGTCGTCACTGGGTGCGATTGTCTGATAGTCGTTAGTACTTCAATCTTGGTCCGCAAATGAACATGTACCGGAGGCTCACAAGCAGAACAGTATCCACTTGCTTCCGAATGTCATCAAGTCGATCAACAATACTCGAGATCTGCCCCTCGCTGTAAGTTGTTCTCAAAGCTTGATAAACGGATCTCCATTTTCGATGGCTGCCGGTCGCATCAATCTTTTGAAGATATTCGCGTAGTTCCATGCCAACTCTTTCGCTTCTTTGCTTCAACTGTAGGAGCTGTCTGTCTGCCACCTCGAGCTTTATGCCATCATTTTCCGGCTTTTTATCGTCCTCGTATGAGCTAGAAGAGATACGGAGATCACGAAAGAGCTCGTTGAGATTGTTCGCAGCGGCTTCAAGCATGGCATGATTCTCTGCCTCGCCATCTTCAGATCTGTAAATTTCGTGGCTGCGCGAGATGATGCGAGAGGAAAAGTCGACAAGCTGTATAATATTGGAAGCTATACCAAGCGCAACGATGGGTTCCATTGTTGCGAATGGCGGTAGTGTCAACGAGAGGAAACGATGGGAAGGCTGTCATGTATACACAAGCTGTCTGCAGCCTAGCAGCACCTGATAGGCCATGCACCGCAGTGGGACAGGGCTCAGCCTCGTCACTGCCACATATATCCTCCGTGCAGGGCATCTGCGGATCATGAATGACAGAGGCCAAAGTTGAAACATGTGGAGATATGAAGCCTTTTGAGGCTTCTCATTAGGATACTTCACGTGTAGGTACCGCACTGCGGGAATAAACAGGCAAGTTTTGCGAACAAGCAATGCGTCTCACAGATTCGCGCAAGAGGCACCGGCGCCTTTCCCCTTTCGGCAAGTCTTCTCCTCTCCCCAACCATGGAACTAATGTGTATATCATGATGAACTACACTTTGCAATGCGCGACGAGACAAACCAAAGAAGAGCATGCACTCTGACGTGCAAGTCGCACATAAGTAAAGTCACCATCGCAAGTGTATCCGCGTCACATTCCCGGCACTTCACGATCCGTGCACGATGATTGGTTGCAGCGTGGGTGTAGAGAGGCGAGATCCTGGCACATCATGCAACCGCGCCCGAGCGGCCTTTCGACACTCCCAACACCGCCTACAACAGCGCGCGGCGCAGAACAATTCCATCACCAAATACGCCCACAACTCATCAAATCATCACCTTTCCGCCCATCATTCGAATGCGACGGGCTCTGCGAAAACGCTGACACCCATATCGGCAATATTAGAGCGCGTTGAGGGTCGGAACGCGGGTCTCGTTGGGGAGAGGCCAGCTGGCCTGACTCCCTCTTCTGCCCGGCGGTCGCAGGATTTGCAGTCACGTGCGCGGTCGCAGCTTTGTTTTGACAAACACCACGGAACAAGGCAAGCATGACGCAACGGGTCACTGGACAGCGGTTTCGCCAGCGCAAACTCTCTACAAAGCAAAACTTACCCATTGTTCGCGAGCACGAGGTCGAGCAGCTCGCCGATGATGATGCTTCGCGACACATTCCCAAGGTCGAGACTGGTGTTGAGAAGGGCGAGGAGATTGTGAGTCACGCTTTACCCTTTTCGGCTTTCACTCTTATCGACGCAAACATTGCGACGCTATCAGCACGTGGAAATGTCTGATGCGCGACGTTGCGTTGCGATGCTCCGACTTACCTTCTGCGCATCCAAAATTTCACGACGCTAATACCTTGACAGGAGCATCATTTGCAAGCCGTAATATCTGCTGCGCAGGCAGCAGCACAAGGCTCTACTGGCGGCAAAATCGCTCAACTCTACATCCCAACACCAGATGCCGTCGCAAGTAAGCTGCAATATGAGGATGTGTATCCGAAACAGTTCACACAGCCTGCGACGTACATCCGGTTTTCGTCGACCGTCGAGGATACGTCAGGATGTCCGTATTGCATGAACAGTGACGATGTCGCCTGGCTCAAGTCGTTCAATCAGAAGCAGGGCAAGAAGCATCACTGCTCTGAGGATGAGCTTGAAGAGGTCATGAACTTCTTCGAGGAGAAGACTCATGAGAAGCAGCCTTATGCAGATGTCGACAATTCGCCCGTGCTCGCTTACGAGGACCTGGAAACAGAGTTCGACGAAACCATAAATGAGTCGTCGCGGCGGTTCGCAAAAGACATTTACGCACACTGGAAAAATGAACGATTGCTGAAGGGCAGCCGTCCTTTAATGCCATCGTTGAAGTTCGAAAAGAACCTCGAGACAGACGATGCTGATCCTTACGTGTGCTTCCGACGTCGCGAAGTACGCCAAGTGCGAAAAACTCGTGGTCGCGATGCACAGGTTACCGAAAAGCTGAGGAAGCTCCGAAAGGAGTTGGAGGATGCCCGAGTGTTGATGTCTGAAGTCAAGAAGCGCGAACTGTTTCTAAGGGAGCAACTTGCGACCGACAAGCTGATCTTCGAACAACGCTCTGCCGTCAAGGAGATCAAGAGGAAGCTGAGCATCAAGGGTGATGACGAAGAACTCCTCATCACTCAGAAGGTATGTCGAAGAGCCAAACTCCAGCAGCCGGGCCAAGTTAACAAAGTGCAGCCTGCTCCTAAGCCGAAGCGCCCGGCAGATCTCGAGAGAGTAAGACAGAACATCCCTGGCATGAAGCCTCAGCACACTCGTCCAGATGGTCGTCTCGTCGACAGCGATTTAGTGTATCTCGAGGAGCAACACGCCAAGAAGACCGAAGCGATCGATTCTTTTGTCGAAGAGAATCTTGTCAAGCACCAGAAATGGAACGTTGGCTGGGTGGATGCAACGTGGCGGCCTATCACCCCGCCACTGGAGCAAGCCGCTGCAAAATCTGACTTCCGTACAGTCTTCACAGAATCGCAGTTGCCCACCCCTCCGGCTTCTGTGTCCGATGAAGAAGGTGCTGATCCGATGGTAGTGGAGCGAGTGTCCAAGCAAGTCGAGCCACGGAGAAGTGCACGGATACGTTTCGCCTCACCGCCGGAGGACGTACCATTCCAGGAGCAGTCGCGATTCAGACGGAGAATCGGGCGAGGCGGACGCGTGATGATCGATCGTCGCGGGATCAAGCGACAGAAACTCGAAGATGGCGTAGCAGACGACCGTGTTTCTGATCGATGGAAGTTCGCTGGCGATAGTAGCGAGGATGAGCAGGTATACCCCGTGGATTGGACGGACACTTTGCATATCCGGTACCGCATTATGATCGAACGACAAGGCGAGAAGCAGCATGCACAACAAGCTAACACCGCCGCGCCAAACAGACGTTCGATCGAGAACCATAACCGTTCAGCCTCGGGACATCTGATGCCACCCACCCCGACGAATGCTGGTCCTGGGTGACACACTTCTCTCCTCTTCCTCGTCAAGTAAACTTTTGCGACAGTCGTTGGTGTTGGTTGCGGCAATTTATACCCTTTGTTTCATTCGCGTGGGCGGCACCCGTAGTGGTTTGGAAGATCTACCGAAAATATGTACAACTTTTCAGGATCCGGGGGCTTACAGGTATTGTCCGATATGCCTGGATAGCAGAAAAGGTTAGCACGATGTACTTAGAACATGTATCTTAGACGCAGTACAAGGTGGCGTTTGACCAACTTTGGCTGTAAACAAAAAAATTAAAAACTTACAAAGCAATATCGGTCTTGTCTTGTGTGATACTTGTCACGCTAGGGTGGTGGAAGAGGGAGTGGGCTCGTTCGGGCTGGTCATGCTCTCTGCTTCTTTTCTACTCCGCCCATTTCTACGTCACCCTCTTCATCTACTGCTCTTTGTCTTTTCGACGTCCTTCCGAATCTTGTCTTGAGCTCGGCTAGCGCTGCCTCAGCCTGCCCAAGCAATTGCTTCTCTCCGATACGAACTGCTTTAGCCATAGCATATCGACGTGCTTTTGAGTCAGCATCCCCAGATAATGGCGCTGCCTCCAAGGACCGCGAGTCATCTTCCAAGGTGGTGGGATATTGCGCGATCCTTGCTTTCACGATTTCGTGCAGTAAATGGGCGGCGTCCCCAGTCATCTTCTCTGGCTTCGGCAATTTGCCCTTGCTCTTCAGACGGTCGAACTCGTCCTGTGACTGTAGGAGAGTTTCGATGAGAATGATGAGCTCAGGTGAGAGACTCTCTTGAAGCGTAAAAGGACTGCTGGCGGTCAAGTCGTAGCCCGAGTCAACAATCTCTTGTTCGTCGAGGTACTCGATGCGCTCTGCTGACTCGATACCAGCTCGGTTCGCAACATCTTCTACTAGCTCCATTGGTATCTCAACGACGTCATATTGGGTGTAGTTGTCCGTGATGTAGCCGTATCGCCGGAGTAAATCAGAGCGTGGAAGTGGACCGTAGTCGTTGAAGATTTCTTCGCTGTGGCGAATGGGCTTGAGTGCCTTCATGTCGAGAACATGGTTTTCGTAGAATAGTCGTGCGTTGTTGCGATCCGCATCTGCGTTAAGCATATCTGCCAAGGGCACCATGCCCTTCGGTAACGCCTCATCCTCTTCTTCTTCTGCAAAGCCTTCTTCGTCGACATCTTTGCGCGGTGTGGCAGGCTCGACGTCAAATGCGTACGCCATAATCAGCGAGCCCATCTTGTGCATAAGCTCCAAATTGCGCTCGTCTCGCATCTCCTCTGCTCTTTGCTTTGCCCGCACATCCCCAGCAAAGAAGACTTCGGCGAACTCTTTGATGACTGGCAGAAGTCCTTTGGTAAACGACTCGTTCGCGCCCTCCTTGCCTATCTTGCCGACCACCGCGCTGGCTTGTAGCTCGGCCAGCTCGTCCTCTGACCAGAACATCAGGGTATTGAACTCCGCGGGGAGCACAGAAAAGTACGGCGACCAATTCGAGGCGTCACCGTTGAGGTACTCGTATAACATGACGAGGATGAGGGACAGCCATGGGCCAAGCATTTCGAATGTAGAAGCGGGGATCTCGGTGGAGAGGATCGAGTTTTCGACGCTGAGGATGGCGGAGCGGGGGATGCGGAAGAGGACTTCATGTTCGGCTATGTCTTGAGTTGCGACTAGCAGTTGTCAGTTGGCATTTCTCAATGGAATTGTATGGTGTGGTGTAGAGTGAGAGCAGGACGAGCAGGGTTCGGAGTCCGTAGGATAAGCCACTTACCCACACCTCTTCCAGCTTGCGCGTGGCGCAGATCAGCCAGCTTGACTTTTGGGCTGATCTCGGCTCCTGAACGCTGAAGCCATGCCAGAAAGGCCTGGCTTGCGCTGTCAAAGTCTGCCATGCAAAATGATCAATTTGTGAGTGTTGGTGGAGGTGGTTGGAAATATACTCGGTGGATTATTTGGGTCGATTAGTTAAGACAGCCGAAAGTGCTCTCATTGGCTGGAACAACTACCAGCAGTCAGAGATCCACATGTGAATTTTGCAGAGCACGAAGACTTTTGAGGGCCCTGAAGCAACGTTTGGTAACCTCTTTGAAGACAGAAGAAAGCCTAAAGTCATTGCATCTTGCCGGTGAGCCGGCCCAAAGCGTTTAGCATCATGCTTGGGTTCTGCTAGAAAACAGACGAATTACCAGGAGTTGAGCATGACACACTTTATGTAAACTTCGGTGTCCAAGTAAGTAGAACTGTTCTTCCAGATATTTTGACGAACCGAATCTATTTAAGTGTCAAAAGTTCAGGTTTCTTCTCGAAGCCAAACTTTGGGTTAACCTTTCGCAGCCTGAACTGGCCTTATCGATAACCGACTCGGTTGCACTTTCTCTCACCCCGCAGCCCGCGTCGTCAGATCTCGACGCGTCAAACACCGACATTAACTATCGCAACAACCACAATGATCGCTATAGGACTAGAAGGTAGCGCCAATAAGATAGGTATTGGCGTGATATCTCATCCGGCACCGAACAAGCCCCCAATCATCCTCTCAAATCTGCGACATACCTATATATCACCGCCTGGGGAGGGCTTTCTACCAAAGGATACCGCGATACATCATCGAGCATGGGTCGTGAGGCTGATCAAACAGGCTGTGCAGCAGGCTGGTGTGAAGATTGACGAAATCGACTGCATATGCTACACTAAAGGACCGGGTATGGGTGCACCTTTGCAAAGTGTTGCACTGGCGGCCAGGAGTATTGCCCTTTTATGGGAAAAGCCTGTTCTGGGTGTCAATCACTGCGTCGGCCGTAGGTTCTCTCGGGAAAGATTCTCAAGACGTATCCGCTGATTGCATGCAGACATCGAGATGGGTCGAGCTATTACTCGCGCCGATAACCCCGTCGTCCTTTATGTCTCTGGCGGAAACACCCAGGTGATCGCATATTCCGCACAACGCTACCGCATATTTGGCGAGACCCTCGATATCGCGATCGGCAACTGCATAGATCGCTTTGCACGAACGCTCATGATACCGAACAACCCCTTCCCAGGTTACAACGTGGAGCAACTGGCGAAGAAGGGCAGGAACCTGGTAGATCTACCGTATGGTGTCAAGGGAATGGATGCAAGCTTTTCAGGAATCCTGGCCGCGGCAGACTTACTGGCAAGAGGGCTCGATGAGTCATTGCCAAACGAGAAACGATTAAAGACAGAAGAGGGCGAGCTAGTAACAAGAGAAGATCTATGCTTCTCGCTACAGGAGACCATTTACGCGATGCTGGTCGAGATCACGGAACGCGCAATGGCACATGTCGACTCTCAGCAAGTGCTAGTCGTGGGAGGTGTCGGTTCGAACGAAAGACTGCAACAAATGATGGGCATGATGGCAAGAGATAGGGGAGGTAGTGTCTTTGCAACGGATGAGCGCTTCTGCATTGACAATGGGATCATGATTGCGCATGCTGGTCTCCTCGAGTACTCGACCGGAGTTGTGACAAAGATGGATGATACGACGTGCACACAACGATTCAGGACTGACGAAGTATTCGTGGGTTGGAGGGATTGATATGAGCGCTGTCAACATGCGACATAAACTTCACCTACATGAAAGACAAGGTGAACCTCAGCACATCTTTGCCTTATTAAGCTGTGGTGAGGACTGCATCCGGGATGGAACATAGGCCAACCGAAGTCACGTCTTGCTATGTCAGCTCTTCGGTATTGTGAATCCGACGCAGCAGCCTACGAATTAGGCAGGATATCACTGGGCTCAACGAGGGCCAACAAACAAGCATTTTCGGTCGGTCAAGTACTTGACAGCGATCACAGGCGACTTGAGGCATGCTCAGGGCAAGGCAGAACTATAAGCCCTGCGGTCCAATCAACAAGGCATTGCCTTTTCCATCGCCCGGGCAGCGGCGATCCTTGCCATTAAGCCTTGACCAACAGCGTTCAGTAGACCTTGCTGATGGATCAGCATGGTGCGCACTCGAAGGTTCAGCGCTCAATCGCTGGCGCATAGAAAAAGACTATGCGTGGTCAATTTAGAGCATTAGATAGTTGCGACATTTGGTGCAGTACCTATCATCTCGTGTCACTCTAAGCATGAGCGACCATGTACGCCCCTGTTAGCAATTGGTAAGGCTTATCACCGCTCTATAAAGATGGAGATTGCAGTGCAAACTCCTAATGTACCCTAGCTTGCACGAAGTCGCCTGTTCCCGCAGAGCCGCATCTCCGGAACCGCGTTCACGCTAGAGATTGCGGTGCAGTGCACACTGACACTCTTGTTCATTTGCAACCTTTCGCGCGACGCCGAGCTTGACAAGTGATTACCAATGTCGGTTCTTTGCACTTGGGATGAAAATCGGTATCTGATATTTCTAGCGGTGGTTCTTAGGGATAGACGGTTTCATTGCCGGGTTGCTCATCCATGAAGGACGATTGGAAGCTACTGTTCAAGGCACGTCGCAGCACACGACGATCTTGGCCCAGAAACTGGACCATTGGCTCGTTCAGAACGACACTCTACGACCGAACAGTGAAGATAGGTTTAGAAAAGCTCATCATGAGGTTGACCATCAGCCGCACGGCGCTAGTAATTGCAGTGCAGTCCGGCAGAGCCGCATTGTGACGTCTTCTTCAACGCTGAGGATTGCAGTGCAGTCAGCCCAAGCCATCTAGCTCGAAGTACCTGCAAGCCACATTTCTTACCAAAGGCTATACGTTTCGGTGTTAGAGCATGCTCTGCGAAAGCACGCTCGCACCTGTTGACATGCACTGCATTTTCCAGCACTGAAGAGCCCGCTCTTACTCTGGCGGGTCTTGCATGATACCGGAGGCTTGGAAGGTGAAGTCAATGTGTCGTTGAGGTACAGCGATCATGATAGTAGCCCGATCAAACATGTAACATGTATGGCGCAAGAGTTATTGCATGGGCATGATGAGCGACGTCTGATCGTGCAGGAAACCCTCAAGCAAGTTTGATATCGAGATAGCAGGATCTTGAGTGCTCTCGACTTGGGCGAAGAGTTGTGTCGGCACTGCGACGGTATGCGCGAAAAGGCGTCAATCAGGACGAGACATCACGAACGACCGCGAATAGTTCTTCCCTGAGTAGCCGGCAAGCCAGCAACATTAATGAAAAAGATCTCTGGAGCGAGCACCATCACGCTCAACTCAGTCCGACACCACCGCTGTTTTTGTGGTCCTCCCATGGTTTTGACCATCGGGCAGAGATTTGCAAACACAAGCACTGTTACCGAGGTAGAAAATGGTCATGCAGCACCGATCGAAAAGAGTGCCGGTGCACCATCATGTCGCCGCCCAACAGAAAGAGCGGCATCGTAACTGTTGCCCCAAAAAGCGGGCGGCCCAGAGGCAGCCTCCCCAGGATGACTCCTCCGGGTTGGTCGGTAGCCCTCCAAGACCCTGCTATCCTCCTACCTGCAGTCAGGCGTTCCGGCAACCCCAGGGGCACGTGATTGCGGTGCACTCCACGGCCAGACTGGATTGTGGCACAGCCGCGAGGTCAGTGATTGGATGATACATACCCCTTCGGCGCGTACAAGCCGGCGCATGCCTGTGCCACAGGTCGATACACTTCATCTCGTTTCGGTATGTGGTACTGTGATGAGGTATCAAAACCGGCCCTTCGCATGGGCACTTACAAGAAAGACAGCGCGGTCGCAGCTTTCACCTCTGGCGTATCGTTGGCTTCTTACCAAGTCAGGATTCCGTTCGATTCGTGGTCTATAGAGTGGCTTCCAATGTGCCCAAACCCAGCTATGACGGCATTGTTGACGTCCTGAATAGCTACTGCGTATTAGTGGAAATTTTTACCCGTGGGAACAACCTGGCCGGCCTACACTGTGTCCACTCAAGCCACAGTGATCGTAGGCGTACCTCATGGAGGCTATGCACAGGAAGGCGAGCGCGATGCTAGGCTGGCACAAAGCTGGCGAGGCTCGAACACGACTGAAGTTTTGGGGCATTGGTTGGGGGCTTGAAGAGGAGAAAGGGAGGAGGGAAGCGAGAAGTTCTATATCAAAGGCAGCGACGTCACGTGCGGCGAACGAGACTGAATTGAGCAGACGACGACGTGTTTTGTTGAGGTGAATATGAGAAGGGAAGTCGTGGAAGGAAGGAGCTCGAAGCTAGGCAAACAGTCGCGAGATGAAAGTGAGCTGTCCCGTAAATACAAGCTGATAATACGCCAGATAAGATGCATAGAGAGAATGTTACTTCCAGAGGTGTGTAATATACGTCGAGCATGTTCTCTCTTCCATAATGCCAAGACGGACACGGCTTGACTCCACATGACTATTTGGGTTCGTTCCAGCGAGCATCTACTTCCTGTACAGTGGTCAGTCGGTAGCAAAGGGAGAGATTGTTACATGCTTACCGTTGCCCAAGCGTGGAAGCCATCTATAAAGACCTTTGACCGTGTCGCAGTTCCATTTGTCTCGCCAATTGCATGGGTTACGTTATAGCTTGATTTCCCGAAAGTCAGGCTCACACTGCCCGCTCGCATGGCGAGCTTCCACAGTGGCAGTGCAAGAACAGCAGCATCGCCCAGCATTTTCAACTACATTTTAATGCCACGTTCTTGGTATGGCGGCACGAAATTGACGTGGACGGAACATTGTTTGTGTATTCTTGTAGCGAGCTTCGGCAATACCGAACGCAGAGCTTGGCGTGAGGGTTGACAGGACTTGAAGGCAATGTTCGAATGTTGCATTCGGTATACATAGCGACATCCAGTCTCCAAGGTAAGCTTGCTCACAAATTGGAAGGCCACAAACGAAGCGTCCCGTAGGCGTAGATCGAGGAAGCCATGGACCTTGCGAATCTCCGTCGGCTTGAAAAGAAATTCTGTGTGCCGAAGAAACATCTCCGTGGACTCATCGAGTATTTTCTCAACAAGTGCCGGAATATTGCAGAGCTGGAGCTGTCTGGAGAGCATGGCGCGCCAGTGCACCCACATCCACGGAGTCGATCTCTTGGTATAGGCGTCGCTTGTGGAAGATTGTGGTCGCAGTTCGCGGTACACCATGTCTCCAAGTTCTCGAGGCAGGGTCGTGCAAATCCGCATACATAATTCTTGCATTCTGACCCTCTTTGCCTTGTATGAAGCGCGCTCGAGTAGCCTAACTTCCTTAGTATGAAGTCGTATTGTATGAGTACATGGACTTGTTACGTCGTTCGAACGCTTGAGCGCACCAGCCGGAGCTTAAATCTATGGCGTGGGAAGATGGACTACTTATCAGTCCTCCATTGTGTTCTTTTCGTGCCCGATGCGGACCGCCCACTTCAGAGATTGCCGCCCTGCGCGAGTTGTTTCGAGCTTGGAGTGACGCAGCGCTGTTGCTTTCGAAGAGCGAATGGGCTTGAACTCCTCGTTCATCGCAAACTGTGCAACCAGTTTCGTGATTTTGGTAGGTGGAGTGAGTGCCGACGCTGTGGAGTATGAAGGGTGGGACTAAGACTACGAGCGGAATCGAGGCGCAAGGCAGGAGCGCACAGGACAGCGATCTCTTCGACTCGGGACTAGCGCCTCCCGACACGTGCCCCCAGTGTGGAAGCAATAGCGGTTGGAGTTAGTTAAAGAAGGAGTGGTGTTGCCATTGGTGTGTCAAGGTTCTCACACTGATAGCTTGCAACAAGAGTGTAAGGCTGAACAGGACTTGCACCCGTATGATGTGTGTATCGGGTTTTCTGACTATAGAAGAAAGCGTGCAGGGGCTCTATATTAAATTCTTTTGAGCACGGTGCTTAGATCATTTAGATACTCTCGGTCTTCACACGTGCATGCACCGGGGTACTGAGTTGGGTCATCGGAATTTGACTCAATCTATTGTCACGAACCTTGTCGCGGTGTAATTGCCATTACGAGTATACCGGCATTCAGTGCAACCCACGTTGTCCTACATGTAAACAATGGAAAGGCACTAAGTGGCGAAGCGGAAGTCCAGGCTTTCGTTTGCGTTAGTCAATACTTCGGCGTCGTGATCATGGTACTCACCGCTTGTTTCCTTTATTTGCTGTAGTCTTCGTGTAGATTCTTTTCTCTTCTAGAGTCATTACATCCCACTTCTTGGCCTTCGAGTTGTTTCTCCAGCGGTAGTAGAAGTAGGTCCCAGGGTATTGAACAAGCTAGAAGTGATGTCAATATCCGTAGTATTTCTCAGCAGATGAAGTGTGAGGGATTACTTACACACATCCAAACGCACATGACTAAAAGGCCCTTGTTGGCTTTGAAGTATCGTGGTGCATCGGTGGGTTGATATACTAAGACTGATTAGAACACCGATGGATCCGATGGATTACATGACGTACTGTTAGCACCAATCATTCCACTGACTTGGACAAACATGTTATAGAGCCTGTATACGATGAGTCCAACGAGAAGCATGATAGTGATAAGGCTGCTCTTACGAGGCGGAGACGGTTCGATTCTGGACCGAGCCAGCATTTCTGCTTGTCCATGCGACTTGTATAGGGTGGGTACTAGAGGAATGTCAGCCATGGATCAATTGAGGCAATCACATAATGTCTTACTATGGGAAAGATAGTAGCACGGTCGCAATCGCGAAATATGCCCAACCGCTAATCGGGTTCTTCAATGCGATCAAAGCTGCGAAGCAAGGAAGTAGCCAAGCGTCTTCAGCCATAGATACGAAGCTTCGATTGTTGACTAGTTCGCTGAAGGCCGTGATCAGAAGCATCATGATACTGGACCCAATGATGTACGGGATCGACAGTAGATTAGACTGAATGACGTTGAATCCAAGGTCGCGGAACGACAGAGTCAGGTACTGCGAAACTGGATATTTCGGGATGCCGAATAGAAGACCCAAGGCATATAGTGGCCACATGTCGTAGTCCTTAGAGCACTTCCAGATTTGACGAACTGAGAGACCTTGTCGATTGTACATGCCGCCCTTATGTGGGTCATCGCGAATGACTGAGAGCAAAATTAGTGGTTCATAACCATCAAAGTGGATAAAGACGCTTACCAGAATTCACAATGATCTTCTGTTCCTTCTCGTTGAAGTAGCCCTTCGGGTTCCACCAACTCTTGGTCCTTGTGGGGCATTGCGGCATCAAAAAGAATGACAAAAGTCCGACCAGGAATGTGAAGGCTCCTTCTGTAAGGAACAACCAGCGCCACCCTTCATAGCCTAGAATTCCGCGCATTGACAAGAGACCGACCGCTGCGAACCCAACGCCAATGTCGACGATCTGTGACGACATCCAGTACCACGCCAAGCGTATGGGTAAGCTTCGTCCGGTGTAGAAATATGACAGGTAAAGGATGGTGTCGGGAATAAAGCCGCCCTGGAATGTGGCAATCAGATATCTGGTAGCCAGGAAAGATGCGCGGCCTTTCAAGAAAAACTGCATCGCCGATATGAAGCTGAAGATGCAGATCTGTATGGGTATCCATAGGTCAGGACCGATGCGTTTGGAGATTAATTGTGAAGGCAACTCGGCGACGAGGAAGCCGACGCGAGAAATTGTTTGGCCCAAGTTCTAGATAAGTCAGTTACGCATGGCCAGAAACGAAAGATGGTCCATGACTGACATAATCCACACGAGTGATGCCGAGATCGTCCAGCATGTTATCAGACACTGCGTTATTGATGTTGTTGCGATCAACATTTAGTGCTGCAAACATGATGCAGACCCAGACCTGGTATCATTAACGACTACATAACACTTGTCCACAGTTGCTTACCATGATCTTCCAGTCTACCTTCCGCCGAACTTTATTTTCTTCCCGCCAGGTCCAGCGAAAGCTCGGATCGAATGCTGACCAATTTTCCCATTGCGGATGGATGCACAAGCTCTTCAACTCTTCTACATTATCAGCATCCCAAATGCTTAGCTGAGTAGCAACCTATTGCACTGTCAATACAGAACAAGACAGTTTTGTGCGTAGAAAATTACGTACAGCATCAAGATCGTATATGTCATGCTTCGGCCCTTTCCGGATTCTTAGCAGGCGTAAGATGTAGTCGCCGAGTGCTGCTTCCGTGCGTTGGGTCTCTTGGGATGCTAAGCCGGTGACAGTCGCTGGCTCTTTGTTGGGGAGTCTGTTGTCGGACTTATTCGAGGCATCTTTAGAAGAGGCCGAAGTGGCGGACGATGGCGGTTTAGGTATACCAGACATCTTCATACTTGACGGTTGTTCGAGACGGCAGACAAAGTGACGCCAGATTCCGCTGGGGTGCTGCAGATACTCACGTTGGCGTTTCAATGCATCGTCCTCTGAGTTTCCTAGGGGCACAATGCCTTTACACTATATAGATCCAGGATGGCAGGGTAGAGCGGTGCCATCGGCCGATGTTACCAACGCTACTTCGCGGCGAACCGGGCAAGCTTATGTCCTGCAATCACACCGTGTGAACCGAGTGGAACTCTGCATGCAAACTCTGAATGATAAACCCTGTAAAACGTGTTTAGCGGTTATCACGCAAGGAGGGATGGGCTATTTGATGCGGGCCGCCTATAGCTCTGTGGGCAGTTGACACGCGCCAAGCATATCGTCATTTGGTATCCGCTTGCGCGATCGAGTCGATCTCTCCTAGCACGGCTCGAACAAGCACAACGGCTGCCGCCTTGCGATGGTTTTATGAGCCGTATATCCTCGGTAAGGTCCTGGGAAGTTCATGCCATGTACCGAAAGAATACTTCGCTATTTGTCGTTTCGACGCCATCGACCCTTCTATTTCATGCCGAGCTAGAGGCCAGCAAGTTTCCTGCGAGGACATCTCAGATGAGCCTGCATATGATTCTCTCGAATTGAGGCGCGATATATCTCCTCCAAGCGTTTGGGTTTTGTCTCGATCGTGGAACATGAATGCCGATACGCTCGTAGTAGCGAGGCTCAAAGTAGGGTTTCTTGGGATCTAAATCTGGGAGCTTGGGAGATGATAGAAGTAAAGAAACGTCGTCCCTTATTTGGAGTAGAAAGAAGTCGGTGTTGTCCAATTTGATCCGCCCATGCTCTGAAGGTATGGCCCTCCTTGTGTACGTCACGTATCAACCAGTCCTGCCCCATTTCGAGACCAAGTTGGTACTTGAGCTGTTTTGACGGATAGTTGTGAGTCCCTTCAGGGTTTAACAGAACATTTTTGAAGATGTGAGGAATCTTCCACAGTGACCCTTCCAATGTGACATGAGCGCCTTGTAGTTGACGAAAAACGTCGTGGTCGCAGGTATCGACTCTATAGTCCACGAATCTGGTGTGATATTCACCCTCAGAGTTCTTGTCAGAAAACAGCCATCCGACGCCTCCATCGACGGACGCCCACGACCAGGAAGGCGCACGGTGTACCGAAGGTTTGCATTGGCTTAGAGGTCGCATCGCATCTCTACGATTATGTTCGTATGCATCAACGACTCTATGTGCCCAGAGAAGATCGTCCGAAATGCTGTCTTTCCAAAGCCCGGCTATGTAGAAGTCCTGAGGATTGAATTTATCATACTGCTTTGCTAGGCCACCAATGGCTGGCAACTTGTCGGACGGACATGTGATCGACTTGGTGCAATAATCCGTGATGATGCACTGCCACATATTGCGAAAGGCGAGCGAATTGAACCGTAGGCTCTCGCGAAATTCCCGATCCAGCCTCATCGCACCAATGCCGTTCATTCTGAATCCAGATTCAGTGAATGTTGACATTGGCATCCCCAAATGAACTGATCTATGTTGCAAATCAGCACGCGTCTTGAAAGAATCCGCTCTTGTAAAGCCCCGCCGTGATGGTACAAAGGCTCATCATGGAGTCAACAGGCGGCTCATGCTTGACTTCAATCTCGACGATGACTTGACATGATGGATTTGCACCCGACTGCAGCCCAACTTCCGGGACATCAATGGATCCGATCGGGCGCGAAAGGAAGATACCATCCTGCATCGACACACCCCAAGAAGCTGCAATAGTCAACCATGCACCGCCATAGACATCTGCCATCATCGAAGACTGCCTGTTCCAATCTTCGACATCTCCTTGAATAATGCAAAGGCTATCGGCCCAAAGAAAATGTACTCCAAGCTTGCGCGTGAAGATTATGGCATCATGTATCGTCTTCGGGATCAAATTCATCGGCAGCGCTTTCTTGTGCAATTCGATTGTCGATGTGGTTGTTGAAAAATCGGGAGGCCCTCTGGACTCATCGTTGGTTCCCTAACAGTAGCTGAGAGCAATATAGCGGAAAGATGTCGCTGCAGCCTTCTGGTGACCTTTTGGGGCACCCGTAACGACGAGTCGTGCGGGTTATTCTGCATCGTCCCCTACATCGATAAGCCTTGTAGGGAGCTTGATGATTGGATTGTTGCTGCATAGATCATGCGAGGTGGCACAATTCTTGACCCATTTATGCACTAAGCGAATTGCTTCTGCACTACTTGCATCTGAAATGACCGACTTGTAACGCACAGTCTCCGCTAATGGATCGACTAGCACCGTGGATAAGTTTGAGCCCAATTATGAGGAGGGATTGACTTACACCAAGAGGTCTTCGTCACGAAAGTAGCATTTGCCAGAGCAAGGTTGAGCTTTGTCGAATCGTCCTCGTTGAAATCTGAAGTATTCAATAGAGACGCCAGACTATGCCAAATCGATGGAGCATGACAGGAGAATTCTTTTGTGTGCGAACCCTTCCGGAGCTGAATCGTGTCAAGAATATCTGTTGTAGAGCTCCAGACCGACAATTCGCATATCTAATAGGCACAACACGTTCACCATCACCGTACATGTCTGCACAGAGTGGGTTGAGGAGTATCCGGATGGGCTCAATACCTATATCTGCTATACGGTCTTGCTTGCCTTTGAAGGCACAAAGCGAACTGCCACCTTTAGGCTCTCGCTGCCAGAGACATGGTCCGATTTGCACTACAGTGTATATATCTTCCACATAATCCATTAGCACAGATAGGATGAATCGATACCTGACACATAAGGGAGAGGTTTGTTGTCCTTGAGAGAGGTGCAGCCCTTCCAGTACCAACGTCGCCTCGTCTGTGGAGATCAAATCACGAAGCTCGAGGGAGGCGCAGCTGCGACACAAGGGCTTGTGCGTATCGACGGAGTAGAATGTGTATCGCTCCATGGTGTCTAGTTTCTCTCTGGATGGAAAGCCAAAGGCGGTCTTCTTGGCCTCCTCTTGCAGTACCGATATATCGCGACTAAAGGTGCGGTTCCGACGCTGTCGCGCGATTGATCGCACAGGCTTTGGCAGCGTCTTCGATGCGACATCGTGGGATCGATTTGACACAGCAGTTGCAAGATTGTCAAGCTTGCCAGGTATCTCCGTGGAATGGGAGTTGTGCCAGGGGCTGAAAGGGTTTCGAGATAAGAGGAAGGAAAAACTGTTGCTCTACCGTGAACGACCAGAGCGCAAATCAGCTGCCGTAGTAGACTTTGTGAAATCGAGCGTGGTCGCTTCCCTCACGAAAAGTTGCTGGAGGCATAGAAGAGGCGCAACTCAGCCTTCGAGGCCGAGGGCGCCTGGGTCCGGCGACAGCCGTGCGCATGCAATTGCACTGCCTCAATCTCAGATAAAACTCGAACAATCGTGTAGAGAGGCTCATATTGCAAGCTAGTGTGTGTAGTACTGATTCATGATAAAACCACGCACCAAGGTAAGGTGCATATCTAGGTTGCTTAGGACCGTGCGGGCTTCAGCGCAGATGCCGTTAGACTTAGCCTCGAGCTAGCGGCTTGGCCGGATAAGCCCCTTCAGCCTCACCGCCAGTCCATCGATGCTCTGCCATCAGAGCTATTTCCACTCGTCTTTTTCATGGACAAAGCAATGCGGAATTAGCTCACGTCAGGTTGTGACGAAGGTGTTGTCCCATCGGGCAGCTTCCCATAATCACTCAGTACGAACCATCTTTTCTGGGACCTAATCGACCGCTTACCCGGAGCGCGTCCGATGAACCGCAGACCACACCACACTTGGCTTGGTTCATAATGATTTGGGACTGGTTGCTGATCGACCCGACCCTGCATCTGACGTATGCAGCATCGCACGGAGCGCCAAGTGTACATAAGGCAACCCATAAGACCGTCACTCGTCTTTGCGGTAAGAGGGGCGTCGGCAATAGCGCCTAACTAGTCAGAAGCTTAGGTACATATAAGCATTGTATCTTTCTCAGAGAGAGGGAGGGTTGTTCTCATTCTGGCTTGACAAGCTCAGCAAGACAATAACAAGTCGATATGACACGGACCACGCTACTCACGACGGCATTTCTGACGCTGCTTGGTAGCGTTACTTGCCTCTCTTCGAGCTGCGACACGAACAACGGGTGCAACAAACCTCTCCCTACCGGCGTTCATCCTGATGAATCCGTGAATCTCACCTTGTCAAGCTCTAGCGGTGTCTCACCCCGAAAGTACCGCTTGCATCTCCCCAAAGGCTACGATGGGAGTAAAGCACTACCTCTGATTCTCTCCTTTCACGGTCGAAGCCAGGATGCGTTGTACCAAGAGAACCTCAGTCAGTTCTCGAACGCGAGCTATGGCTTCGAAGGGATCGCGGTATATCCCGAGGGCGTGCCTATTATTGTGGTACGGACCACTGATGTACAAGAAGAAAGCGTGCTAATCAACACACATAGAAGGGGAAAGACATCCAGCAATGGCAGGGCGATCCAGATGCTCCGTCATCGGTGGACGACGTCAAGTTCACTCTCGAGCTCATCGACCACCTTGAATCGACATACTGCATCGATACCTCTCGCATCTATGCAGCCGGCAAGTCCAATGGCGGCGGTTTCACTGGACTACTAGCATGCGATTCTGTCGCGTCGACCCGCATTGCCGCCTTCGCGCCTGTGTCGGGAGCTTTCTATCTTGACAAGAACCAGCAGCCCGCACCGTGTAACCCGGGCCGCAAGCCGGTTCCCCTCATGGAATTCCATGGTTTCAAAGACACCACGATCAAATATGCAGGAGGCGACAACACGCGAGGCAACGCGAATTCGACATCTATCGTGACTTATGTGGACAACTGGGCAAAGAGGGATGGTTTTAGCGTAAATGCAAACGAGACGAGCTATCTTTGCAGCGGCAAGAAGAAGGTCACGAAGTATAGCTGGGACGATGTGGTCGTACACTACAATTACACAAACCTGTACCACGACTGGCCGAGCTCGTTCGCAAATGGCGACACGGAGAACGCACTGACGTGTGTCGAGGCGGAAGCTACAAGTTTGATCTTGGAATGGTTCAAGAAGTGGACGTTGTGATGAGAGAAGCATATACGCCCAAGAGAACCTAGCTCGACGACGAGTTGTGCTCAAGCCTTAGGAGCATTAATTGTGTACATACTACTCACAACTTTGGTGTACTCACTCGCTGGCTTGCGGTAAACTGCTTGTACATCTCCTCCTCGAATTTACGGTTCAGCGACACGCATTTGGCATCTCCAGGTGGTAGGACTTGGCCAGCATACAAACCACAAAGTCCAGTCTTGCGGTCGACCCACTGGTGTAGCATTAGCTCAATTTGTATTTCGCGGGCGCGAGGTTGTTTGCTTACCCATATCAGATTGGGATATCCACCCCAGAGCATGGTCCCAGCCTTCTTCCCATCCTCAGCGTCATTCATGATCAACACACCACCCAGACCCCAATCCTTCTTGATATGCTTCGGCGTTCCACCCATTGCATTATTCGCCTGAAAAGTTACAAACGTCAGCAACACCATCAGCATCAATCGAGCAAATGCATAACCGAGAGCAAACTTACCATATCATCCTGCAAAATCGCATTTAATGCAGCCTTACTCCCCTCACCCAACTGCGGCTCGAAGAACATCTCCAGCGTCTCCCTCTTCAATATTTTCTCATTCTCATCCGTCGTCAACAATCCCTTTAACACCTTCGAATACTCCTCTGCAGACGTGAAACATCCCTGTCCACCCATACAATCCTCCACCTCCCCTCCATCACCAGCCTGATACGGCTGTCGTCCACCCGTATATCGAACCTTACCCTCTTCATTGCGAATACTCATGTCCGCCAGGCGGGCTTTCATGTCTGGGCGCGTGGATAGGAAGAACGTCATGTCGCGAATTCCAAGCGGTTCCCAGAGGTTGAGTTTCATGTATGCTTCCAACGTCTTGCCGCTTACGCGCTCGACGAGGAGACCGGCGTAGTCAATTCCGGGGCCGTACATCCAGCTCTCGCCTGGCTCGAAGACGAGCGGTGCGTTGAAGCGCTCCAGCAGCTTCTTCGAACTACCAGGCTCACGCTTGTGGTATGTCAACCATGCCATGGTTTTCGGATGCGTGGCATCGTACGTGAGGCCAGATGAGTGCGTGAGCAAATGCCGTAGAGTCATGGGTATGGTGTGCTTTTCCTCAATAGGTTTGCCGGTGCCTTCTTCGAAGCCTTTGATGATGGTGAAGTTTTCTAGTTCGGGGATGTGCTTGTACACGGGCTCGTCAAGCGAAACGAGGCCGCGCTCTACGAGCTGTATGGCGCAGATGGAGGTCATGACTTTTGTGCAGGATGCCACCCACATGATTGTGTCGAGGCCAACTGGTTTTGCATTTTCGGCTTTCATTGATGTACTGCCGAATGCTTTTGAGTATGTGAATGAGCCTACGGGTTGGTTAGTGCTTGAGAAATGGGCAGAGTGTAGCGAGGATCACCATCGCGGTTCGTGGACACAAGAGCGCATCCAGGGATGTCTTGGACTGTGACGGCGTCCTTGACGAGCTGTTCAAAATCGGCCATTGCTGCTAGTAACTCTGCAAGAACTGCGGTTGTACTCGCTTTCCCCAAAGTTTGAGGTCAACTTCACTTAAGTAGGGACGTTTGATGTTGCTTAAATAGGTATGTCAGAACGATGTCAGATAGCCAATCAGATCCAATGGAATCAAGCTGAAGTAGTCAGAAAGCAAAGTGGTGGAATAAAGAAATATTGTCCTCGATCCAACGACACCTATGTTTCAATCTTTTTGTCTAGCCACTTCAGGCTTCTACAGGTTCGTCCGTGGCGATGTGGTAAATCGTGCCTCGGTACACTATTGCGGGGTGTCCAACCACAAATGCCGTAATAGACTAGCCTGAAACCCACAATACCTCACTTGCTCCTACAAGGACGTCCGATATGACAATGCCCTTTCGATACGGCTTGTCGTATGACTCGATCCTGCGAATACTCTTGCGATGATACTGTGTTGGAATAATCCTTGTGTAAAGCTGAGAGGAAACGAGCGACTCGTCAATTCGACGTAGACTTTTGAGTCTCATGTCTCTGCATGTCTTGCAGAGGTCCATGGTGCCAGAGATATTGTGCTCGTATCGTGGATGTTCTACTCTCCCTCCGAACCTCCTATTCCAGAGTCATCGGCGAAGCTGCACGACATTTAGCAAAGTCTTGTATGGTGCGACTCGCACAAACGTAATCTCGAATGATCTCAATGTCTGGCGAGGTCTTGAAAGCCCAAAGCATTATCATGTGATCATCAGAAAGCGTATGGAGTTCTGGATCGCTTTTGTAAGTATCCTCATTCCTAATTTCGCTTGCCATTCCTGATATCGCGGCGTCGGCATCTTGTGGTTCAGAGATCGCCGGACTTTTATGGGTTGTCCAAGGGCCAGGATCGAATCGTTCAGCGTTGTCAGCCAAGTTGCGATAGTCTAGCATAGTGAGGTTCTGCGGAGATTCTGCATCTGGGCATCGTTAGCTGCTGTCGGTTGTGTCAGAACCAGGCTCAACTTACTGCCGACATGACAGTTTCCACTGTGGCCTAACTCTTCTCCACATTCCATGCAGGCTATACCGAGATACACCTCATGTCCTTCCGCCGTAGACACAAGACCGGCAAGCGATGGAACTTTCTGAACAGGGAAACTGACTGGGCTGACATGACGGTCATTGCCTTTTGGTTTCTTCGGCGATGTTGCTACATCACCGTCACTTGTTATAGGACGTTTTCGGGATGCTACAGGTTCTTTTGATCGCTCAACTTCCTGCTGACTGGGACTCTTCGCGCCAAGAGAAGTAGTGTTTTCGGAATCGTGACTCCGGGGAATCATTGTGGAGCCAGTATCGCGGGCTTCGGTTGAGCGTTGGACATCAGCTTTGCCTACTTGTTCCCCAGCACTATTGCCTAATGCAAGTCCTTGCTTTGGTGTCGATATCACCGCAACACTGTCTCGTCTGGGGCTTGGGCCGGGATCAGCGATCGATGGTCGTGCTTGAATTAGTGGTAAGGGCGTTCGACTGACTGTCGGAAGTCTTGAACCGCTTGTACTAGTGCGTGATATGGCTGGCGAGGCAGGAAGATGTGGGCGATGTCTCTCCGTCGTACTCTGAGGCATCGCAGTTGATGGCGCAATCGTGGGTGTGTTCCGTGACAAGGAGGGTTTGCTACGCTCTGGAGTTGAGAGCTTAGAGAAGGCAGGCAGACTGGGCTGCTGAGAGCGATCGAGGTCCTGATCTGCCATTGGTTGCAGATTATCATGTGCCAGCTGCTTTACCTGGCGATCACTGGCACTCTGCACCGGCGAAATGTGCGCTATTGGTCCTACTGGATTAATCTGCGTGCGAAAGCTATTGCTGTGAGTGGCCTGTGCAATTTGAGGAGCATGATAGGGTTCTCCATTTGGAATGTCCTGCGTAGGAACAGTGTCCGATGTTGAACGGGTGGGAGTTCGTGCAGATGAAGCAGTGGAATGCGCGGATGAGAGTGGACCATGACTCCTGGGTCCTGCGTGAATCTTGCTTTGTGTACCTTGTACATCAGACGCCCACCGCATAGGTGTTACCGGCAGAGCGACATGCGACAGACTCAGCATAGAGATTGGCTGAGCGCCGTGTGTGATGATGGCAGTCTGCATCGGCGATTCCACCGGCCTATCGTTTAGAGCTGTCGCAGGATATTTCCCGAAACCCAAGTTACGCGAAGAGCCGGAGCCTTGCGGCGAAGTCGAACCAGTTCTACAACCTGTTGTTTCATCCAAATCAGAATCAGGCAGACTCATGGGCTGCTCGTCCATTGGAGGTGAACTGCTTGTCGTGCGTGATTCATGGCGAGATTGCGTCGTAGTTGTTGACTCTGCGGAGGCCAGAGGCAATGCCGGGGCAGCGACTGCTGTGACGGGAGGTTGACGTGTTGACGCCATGGCTGCGTTGTGCCTATGCTCCCACCAGCTTGCCAACAAAGGTGCGACAGGATACCGGGGGATATGACCGCCCAAGGATAATGACTTGCCCAAGAACGCTCGCATGTCATAGATGTCCCTCAAGTGATCGCCTGCACAACCAGTCATATATCCTTTTATGTTTGTATCAATCCGCCCTGGCTTCCACCGTAGGATGATATCGTTGTGCGGATGCTCGCCGCGGTCGGCCGAGCACAGGATAGCCTCAGGATTTGGTATGCCACGCGCGTAGGCTCGTCGATCGTCGCCAGTAGTCCGGAAGATCCAGTAGCCATTCCGCCGATGTGATTCGTCAGGGCTCAAGATGTAGTGGTCGAACGTACCCGTAGGATCGGTTGCGATCGCGCCGGAGTACGCTGAGTAGTAGCCGCC
Source organism: Setomelanomma holmii (assembly GCA_010015745.1). Classification (NCBI taxonomy): domain Eukaryota; kingdom Fungi; phylum Ascomycota; class Dothideomycetes; order Pleosporales; family Phaeosphaeriaceae; genus Setomelanomma; species Setomelanomma holmii. The sequence goes on from ML978181.1 coordinate 287,398, forward strand.
AGGCGAACGCCCCTGCGGTTCCGGAAGATGTAACATGATATTGCGGCTCAATTGTAAACTTCAATCGCAGGGAAGCAAGCTGTGGAATGGAGGGCAGATAGTTGGTGGTCGGGAAGTGGAGGAGCAGAGAAGAGAGATTGTGAAGAAATCTTGGTTGATGGAAGGTGCGACAAAGTGTTGAAAATCGCGCGAGAAGGAAAGGGATAGCACTTTGAGCAGAAGCGAATATGGGGAAGATGAAAGAGTCTTGAATGTTAAGGTGACGCACTTTTACCTTGAAGCGCTGCTGATTTCGAGCCACTCGCAGCGCGTTGTGAGGAAGTCCGTGTCGCAGCTTTCACCGCGGCAGGTCTATCCAGAACGGCGACAAACGCTCCACTCGCATATTTACCAGTTTCGCGATCGTACATGCTACAATCAGGAACTTCCGTTCGTGAAACTGCGTGCAACTTACATCCTGACGGGCAGCCGGCGGACACTTTCAAAGCGAAACGACGCATTCAAAGGGCGCGCTCTGTATGTGCGCATATTCTCAATTGCTGTGCGCTACGGGGGTCTCGGCGTATCACCCGTTGTCTCAGTCTTGTGTACATTGAATCTCAGGGTGATCTGGCCGAGGCGTGGTGGTTCTCGACGTGTCAAAATGAATACGTTCTGCACGTAGTTACGTCATCCGACACAGTGCACCCTACAGCTCTGTTCATCCTTGCGAAATAGCCATCATCTCGCAACCTTGCAGACAACAATCTCCAACAAGATCTCACGGAAGCTGAGCGCAGTCTACAATCCTGCGCACTCATCTCCTACATAACGCGGCAGCTTAGGTAGATAGTTATCAGGCGGAACGTACTCGATACATCCCAGCCAGCCCCGACACGAATAGCAGCCGGTCCGAATATGTTGACAGCGCTTTGACTTGCTTCAATTCCTCCGATCAAGATCGCAACAGCAACATGAGACTTGGAGACAAGTCATTGTAGGCTAATATCAACATGCAACGTCTACTGTAGGGCCGTCACTAGACCTTCCCTGGCTCCCACGCTCCTGAGCGTGCATAATCCGAAGCGGCAATGCAAAGCGGTCCTTCCTTCAATGCTTTCCGCATCGAAAATTGTTACTTCTGGAATAAATATTAGTTGAGGGTCGAACTTCACACATCACCCGTGGAAGATTTCATCTAGACGCTGAATACCTGTGGAGCCATAGACTGAATTCGACATTCACTCACACTGACATTATGCGTACACGATTTGGAGGTGACAAGCGTCGCCATTGGATGATGCTTCCATTGAAAATAGAAGACCAACCCAGAATAAAACGCTTCTTACCACGACGTGTCCATAGAATCCTCATCATCCGGAAAGACATCAACATCAGCGACATCAGCCGTATGTGGAGCATATGCAACTCTACGCCTCTCGTCCAGTTGCTTCCGAGTCCTCGCCAAGACCACACTCGTCGGCACCTCATGCCCATCGACCTTCTCCTTCATCTTCCTCGCATACAACTACGCCTGAATCATATCCAAACCATACCAGTCAATCGTGGTCTGCGCCGTATTATCTACATCCTCATCCTCCAGCGCCCATCCTTCGGTTCCGCACTTCAAACCGAGACCTTCATCTTTCAAGTGCACCGCATCAAAATCTCCTACAACAAACCGCCGCTTTGCATAATCGACGAATATATTGTCAGGCTTTATATGGCAGTGCACAAAGCCGAGGCTATGTAGACGCGCAACACCAGTAGAAATGTCGCGCAGACACGCAGGGGACATCGACGGAATCAATATACCCATCGTCGAGGAGGTCGAATAACATACTGTCGTACTTGTCGAATACTAACGCGGTAACTAGACTTTGTTCGACAACGACACCGTGGTATTGACATACATTCGCATGCGGATGTAGTCACAGGTATTCGCATGTTTAATCTCACGAGCAATGACGTCGCTGCGCGACGGTTGCTCGAATAGCTGCGTGCCCAGTGCGAGGAGATCGAGTTTCTTCTCATAGGCAGTCGCATTCACGATCCGCGGCGCAACGGTCATTGTGGCTGCGTCGAAAGCAGGGTAGAGAAGTGTCTTGTCTATCCTATGTGGTGCGGCGTTCCATAGCCACGGATTCTGGACTTGGGCGTAGGATAGAGGTAGTGGGGTTCCTGCGTACCAGAGATCATTCCAGTGCTGAGATGTTTGGAGGAGGGCGCGTTGGACTTTGCCATAGACTTTGGACTGGTTGATGGTCAATGGGGTTTCTGACTGGGTTGAGAACATGGTTGATGGCATGTTGAGTGATCGGTGTGAAGAGAATAGGATGATACTCTGGAAGAGATGAAGAGAGGAACTATGTATGGCTGAGTGTGAATCCAAGGGACATTGTGTTACAATTATGTCGAGTGAGACCTTCGGTTGGCTCGTAGTGATTCGTACTATTTGCAAGACTCGTCAAGTATGACTTGGGTTGTCGCACTGAGACAACATTTCTTGCCTTGTCGAAGCTGTAGAGCGATATCTGTGGATGTCGTAACATCTCTTGTGTGCCTTGGTCGGGTGAAGCCAGGACAGTGATCTCTCATCAAGCGAGCTGAACCTGCCAATAAGCGGCTGCAATCAAGTTGTAAATGTACCGACAAGCTCGCTGATGTAAAGTGTATGGATAGCCAGGTCACCTCTTCATGTAATTATCAAAGTGCTTTCACATCCAACATTTGAGTGCGGGCTGGATTTGTGACATAGCCAGTTCGCACGAAGGCCATAGCTATGCTCCTTTTGTTCCGCGTGTTCGTCCTCAAGAACCACGTTCTTCTTCTCGCACTCAGCGAACAGCGAGCCGGCTACTGATTGCCTTCGAACGTTATCAATTTCATCGCGATGCCAAACACCATGTTGAAGCTCGGGGTGCTTGGAGTCGAACTCGCCACTACAGTGCTGTCAGAGAAGCTCGCCTCACCGAAAATGAAGATCGTGGACCACAGGAAGCTCATCAAAATAGGCGGCACGAACCCGAGAACGTGGGTCCTCGCAGTGCAGGACTTCCAACCTTACGTCGCTGCTAAAAAAGGCCACATCCCGGAGTCGCTCATGGACAGTGAAGACCCTTCGACTTGAATTGATGCGGTCTTATACTTCCCGCTCTGCCGTGTGAATCCAGCAAAGCTATATCCCAAAGCCATGAGGGAGTACCACCGCTTCTCGCCGCGCGACGGCGAGAAGTATTATAAGAAGCACCAAGACTTTCTCCCAATCGTCGTGGAAGAGGGAGATATGAGTCTCTTCAAAGAGGACCTGATCACGCGTCTTACAGTTCGTGAGATCAACGTTTGCGAGCTCATGCGCACCAATCCGCATACAAATGTCGCGAAGTACCGAGGCGCCGTTTGCCGGACACGGATGGAGTTCGACTATCGTGGCAAGAACCTCACTGTCCTCTTCGACACAGAGCGTGTATACAAACTCGTGTTCAAGAAATACGATTGTGACTTGTGGGATCTGGTCAAGGAAAGGGAGCAGTTTGATGCTCGTCACTGCCTCGAAAGCCTAGCGGCAGGTATTAAGCACTTCCATGCTCTTGGAGTAGTTCACTGCGATATCAAGCCGGATAATATTTTCGTTGACCTATCAGGAAAGAGACCAGTATTCGTGGTTGGTGATTTTGACAGCACGCAGATGATCGGAGCGGTGTATAACTTGAAGGGCGGTGCGCGGGGCTGGGGTCGCAACAAGCGACATGGACACGATCTGGTGGAGAAAGATGACGATTGGTACGGCTTTCAAAATGTCAAGCAGTGGCTCATTCGCGAGACTGGAGCCAGGAGTAGAGATCTCGACGGGATTGGCAGAATATCGCGTGACTGGGTCGGATAACATAGTAAAAGAGACTTCATAAGTACATGGCCACTACATTATTATGTTGCACTTTGATACTGATAGCTTGTCAATGAATACCGCTATGTGATGGAGCTCCAATCATGCGTCATCAATTGCGAGAGCGGATCGAGCGGAAGAGACGTATATCCACGGGTCACAGCCTCGTCTAAGCGTGAAGCTACGGAGCAGGTCTTCGCGAGATATGTGTGCGGGCTGGTGATGTGAGAAACGAATGACGGAGGTCTGAAGCAGCACGAGCAGACCTTAAATTTAGCTTGCAGGATGAACCGCCCGAAAACGGCCCACGCTCCATCATGGCGGTCGCGCCTCACGGAACATGAAACCACACGCTACCAGCGCACACGCGTTCGGGCCCCAGCTCGCACGCGTCTGTCTTTAATCTCAGACACTTTCCAACAGTAATACGACCCATGCTATAATTCATCTTCCCTGCCTATAAACTCACATGTCGTCCACATTGCACCCCACTGCGCAGTCCACCTCGTCGTCCAATAATTCCTCCAAGATGCTCGACACGCTGCCCACACCGACCCAGAATCTCGCCGATCTTGCGCACGAGGAAAGAAGCTTCACATTCGCGCATTTCACATGCGAACATGCGTGGGTCATCGGCAATATACTGCGGAATGCGCTAAGGACGGCTTCGGCATCCGCTGTCATACATATCTCGCTTGCGAGCCAGACGCTGTTCCACTCCCCATCGTTACCGGGCACGATGCCAGACGCCGAGAAATGGGTGGACAGGAAACGAAATACGGTTCTGAGATGGGGCCATTCCACGTGGTATATGAGCTGTCAATTCGAGGGAGACTACAAAAGGTTCGCTGAGCACAATGCCATGAGCGGGGACGAGTGGAGCAAATACACACTCGAGGGCGGCGGATATCCTGTCTTCGTCAAGGGCGTGGAGGGCGTGATCGGGTCGATTGTAGTTGTGGGCACAGAGATGGATGGAATGCAAGCCCATGGGGTAGTCGTGCGGGCTGTTGAGGAGTACAAGGATCTGAGAGAAGGCTTCAGAAGTCCAATGCGGAGCATGACGGTCAAATGAAATCTGGGACACGGAGAAAGAGCTATCCTATACAACGCTTGAACGCTAAAGTACAGAGGAAGAGTTGTGCTGTACAGGTCGATAGCCAAACCGCCCTTCAATCGCGTCGAAGGCTATTGAGTAGCCATGAAGGAAATTCCGACCCGTGTTGAGGAACGGAGGGAAGCCAGACCTTCCTGGGACGACGAAATTGGGCTCGACGGATGAGGCTTCGCCTACGATGAAAGAGTAGGATATGTCTTGGCTGTCTGTAGCAAAGTTTACAGCTATCTTGGTGCCACGCTTGACGCGCTTCACCATCTTAGCATAGCCATGCTTATTTGGATTCCGGATTGTCACTGTTGGAAGAGATACCCCTTCATCCGCTCGAATATACATTTGTGCAATTCCTGTATCGATGAGAACAGCGCCACAATTGTTACCGTCGTCGTTGACACTGAAGCACATGGTCGGCATGGCCCAGTCCCTTCCGTCCTCAGCGTGCGTCCAACCTGGTTGCAAGCTTCCAAAAACGAAGCCTTTCGTATTGCTTGGCGTCAGCCCCAGCCGAACGCCTTTCGTGGTAAAAATATAGCCTGGTCGCATGGACTTCGTTGAGACTATTAACCCGTCAATGGCGACGATGTTCAAGAAAGGATTGACTCTGGGCGCTGCCATGGGCATTCCATCGCTTGGGTTATTTCTGCCGAACCCAACACCCATGTACGTGATGTTGGCCGTGTCTCTCTCTATAGCCTTCTCACCATTGGGGCCAGGTGGGCATTCGAAGCTGTCTTCGCCCGGGATATACCACGGACACCGCCAGCTCTTATCCACTACCAGAACTGGCACCCTGGCTATCGCATCCGATCCGTGATCACTACGAAAGCGCACAGGCAACTCGACAAGTCGACCGACATACAGGATCTTGCTACTTGTGAAGAAGTGATGTGCTGGCTCTCCAATGTTTGCGCTGATGTTTGGGAGGATAGGCGCACCGACCAGGAGACCTGTGGATCCGGTGTCTACCGGCATCTTGATTTTCACGCCTTCGATGATGCATAAGACTTGGGGGACATGTTTTGGACTGAATTTGTACACGAATGGTATGAAGATCGACTCGGTATGGTGTGATAGGCTGTCAGTCCCGGAATGCATGATATAGTCGTGCATGAAGGCGACATGAATGTTGTATATACATACGACCAGGACTGCGCAATATAGAATTGTGGAAATTCGTGGTGGTCTCCAGGCAGATGTTGAATGTCTGGTAGTCGTGGTATTGTCTGGCGATTTCTCAGTTTTATGGCCCTCGGATTTCATGGCTGTTTGTAGATGCGGAGACGCCATAGAGCCGCGCTAGACGAAACACGTCAACAATGTGATCAAGCTTGAACATGAATGATCCCGTTCTTAGCTCTCCCACATGGCGTCTGAGAAGCGTGGCTGGTTACGTCAGCCCCGCAAAACGCGAGATGTGCTGGCCGCTTCTCCGCATTGAACGCCGACTCGCTCGACACCCTTCAATTCAAGGCCCATCACTCAGCGCAGCATGTGACGATCGTTCACGAATTCACGAGCACCAAGTGCTGTCTGACACTCTTCCCGAATTGTTCGCACCAAGTTCGCAGATCTCGCAGCCACGTGATGCTGCACGATGGGACGATGCAGCACGGTCTTGGCCCCGTAACCCTTGGTGGCTGCACAACCATGTCACCGCCATGACGGCAAAACGACCAACGTTGAAGAGGAGGATTTCATACTTGGATAATGGGTTCTAGCGAGCGACGCGACACATCTCGCTAATCTTGAGGTGTGCTTTCATCTCGAGTCAGATCGAACGAGACGACGCACCCCCCTCCGCGCCACACCAAAAGCGAGCGCACGCAACCAGAGCATGTAGCAAACATGGGACGTTCACCCTCCCGATCCAGCGATGGCGGCGAACGCGTCGAACCGCGTCTTCTCAAGGCGATTGAAGATAAGAAGCATGAAGATGCCATTGCGATCATCGAGCAAGCGAAAGCCAAGACGCAGCCCGTCGACCACCTTTTGCGCATTGGATTGATGCGCGCAGCCGAGCGTGGGAACATATACATTGCCGAGTACCTCCTCAAGAGCGGCGCGAAGCCAGATGGCGCTCCAGGAGGCAGAGTGTCGCCTCTACTCAAAGCAATTGAGAAGAACCATGTCGGCATCGTACAATTGCTCCTCAAATTTGGAGGCAATGTGGATGTGCAAGACAAGCAGGGGCGAACCGCACTCATGACTGCGGCTTGGAAGAACCATTTCCACATCATGAGCGAGCTCCTGCGGTGCGGCGCAGATGTCAACAAGAAAGACAATACTGGGAGGAACATACTACACAACCTGGCAGCCGACAAACACTGCAACTGGGGGCGCGATGTTATCGCCGAGTTACTGCGGAGGGACAGCGCGATCGACGGACCCGATGGACAAGACTCGACCAAGAGGAGCCCTTTACACTGGGCAGCAAGTACAGGCAAGAAAGAGTTGTGTGAAATGCTGCTGAAGAGACCAAAACTGCCCAGGGCGAATGTCAATGCTGTGGAGGAGAGACAGAAGACAGCATTGCATTTGGCGGTAGCGCATGGCCGAGACGATATCATTGAGATGTTGCTTGTTTACGGCGCAGACGTCATGGCACGCAGCGACGGTGGATGGACTCCTCTGCATAACGTCTGTCAGCAGGGCAGTGCAAAGATCCTCAAAATACTCCTAACCGCCGGTGCAGATGTCAATACGAAATTGTTGACAGGAATGACACCCTTGCATGTGGCGGCTCAAGAAGGACATCTCGATATTGTGAAATGCTTGCTGGAAAGGAAGGACATCAAACGCGCCGCACGAGACAAGTTCGGTATCACACCATTTCTGCATGCAGCGCAAAGCAAGAATCCTGCACGAAAGGACATCATCAACACTCTGGCGCCTTCTAACCAGGTCGATGCGCTGAGCGAGGATGCACTTGGTGCTACGAACGGATTCCATGCAACTATTGTCGACTTCGGCAACTTCCACAATAATAATAAAGTTTCAAAAAAGACGGTCTTTGAACTACTCTATGGTCGGGACACTGTAAACTCCAGGAAGCCTGCAGTAAACATCCTACCCAACGACTCCAAAGCCACGAGCTTTCGATGGATACATCTGCCTGCGAATAATATGGCCTGGGTCGAGGCATTACTGACCAAAGCTTTTATAGAAGAGGGCGCGAGCGATGTCGAGGGCTTCAAAGCTCTCGAAAGGTCTTTCAGTCATCAGCATCGCGGCCAGCAGACGCACTCTCATTTCATGAGGCCATTTTGTGCGAGTACACCGCGTGCTCCGAAGCACCATGATGAATCTGATCTCTCAGATGGTGGCGGCGAACCAGGTCCACCTCAAATTGTCGTCAACAGCGGCCTCGGCCTGAACCTCGATTCAGTGGCAGTTGCGCATGAAATCGGCCCACACCCGCCATTTCCTAGGACGCCTGTGCGGACGGGTACTGTAAGCACAGATCAGACCGATTGGACTCAAGGAAGCTCTGGCACTGCTACAGGAAAAGAAGGCAAGGGCAAGACGAAGGAGAAGACCAAGAAGTCATCTAAATGGGGTGGCTCGAAGCAGGCTGGAAAGCGCACAGGCGGCACCGACACTCCCACAAGACCGACAGATCACCAGGCGAGACGGCCGAACATGAGCTCGTCCTTACGAAGTAGTGGCCATCTGAGATCTCCTGGATCTCCTGGAAGAAAAGACCCCACTGCGGTAGCTAAGGGCAACATATTTGCATTTATGCCATACTTGCATTTCGAGACGGATCGCAAACGACAAGAAATGCAAGCTGCAATTACACGAGCAGAGCTCATCCGAGAGCGAGACAAGCACGAAGGTCGGATCATGAAACCAGTGATACAACGAGCGTCTACATACGATGAGATGCTGTTAAGAGCTCATCTTACTGGCTCTCAAGTTTCATTACATGTACGACGAACCCTGGACCAATTCTTTTACCATAACATTGATACTCAGTCACGAGATCGGGATCAGGTCGTCTATCGGTACCAATGCAAGAGTGCCGAGGAACGAAGTGTTGACCCAAAAATCTTCATGGTTGACCAGCTCTGGATGTGGACGTTGGGGAAAGATCTCATCGTGACAGCCTTCCCACAACGATGGCAACAGCCGCGCAACGACCCGCTCAATGTGCTCGACGGGATCATAGAAGACATCAACAACAAGATACGTGATCCAGTGCGCAATGTGTACGATCTCGCCTTGATCATCTCGAGCCGCTGCAGCGGCGTGTTCGATCGACATAAAATTGGTGATGAGGAGTATCAATTCTTGGATATGTTCGAATCGAGTATCGGCGATGCCACCGAGATGGAGACCATGCTATTCAAGGAGTTCAACACAGCTTCGGCGCAAGCGTCCGCATGGCTACAACATCATCGTCGACCAAATCGCTTCTCCAGGCATCTAGAAGCTGAGGGAAGACAACGCGAGCATCAAAATCGACGACACATGCCGCACCACACGCACACGCATGCTCTCACGGATCCACCGGTGAAGGAGGAGCAGTACAACTACAACGACAATTCGCATGCTCATGCGCCACTTTTCGTCGACAAGCTACTTGACATCGGTGCTGAGACCGACCTTTTGGCCGAGATCAAAGACATTCGCGATGAGCTCAACATGATATCGAAAGTCCTCGAAGACCAGAAGAATGTGCTTCCGGACCTGCAAGCTTCGATCACAGACATATATTCTGAAGAGCACAAGAATCAGAAGGAGATAAAGAGGCGATGTGCAGATATGCTAAAGACGATTGACACACACATCAGAGATCTAGAGCGCATGGACATCCAAGCCGAACGTATTTATAAGAGTATCACCGATCTGCTCGACCTCAAGCAAAAGCATGCCAACGCATTCGAGGCACGCTTCGCTCGTGACCAAGCCGCCGGGACCGCAAGGCAGAGCCAAACAATCATGGTTTTCACCATTGTCACCATTATCTTCCTTCCCCTATCCTTCATCGCTGCACTGTTCACCATTAATATTCGAGAATTCCCACATCAGCCTGGCGGTAGCGAACCCTCGCTTCCCCTATCCTACGTCGCAAAATTCATGTTCGGCATTGGCCTCGCCATTTCAATCCCATTCATCGCCATTGCACTTTCCTTCGACGCTATCGGTGACTTCTTCCACGAAGTGCGGCGACGCTTCCGAGATCGCCGTAATGGCCAAGCACAGCACCAGGACAACAACACCATGACTGTTTTCGATGATGATAAGATTGAATTTACGGTCGATATGCGCGCCCTCGAGCAAGCGCTCTCTGCTGGACGCAGCACGATGCGGCCGGATGGTAGGCGCAGTATTGAGAGCTACCTTAATCGTGGATATGGTGGAGGCTCGTCGTTATTGCCGGTGACGAGTCGGAGTACAATGCGTAGTGGTGGGAAAGGAGATGTGCATGTTAGTAATGGAAGGACTACAGTAAATGGGAGGCTCAGTGCGGAAGTACATTCGCCAGTTGAAAGGATAAGTACGGGGTTCAGGATGAGGGGCAGTGGCGATGTCGAGAGAGGCGCGTGAGGATAATCAGGATAGAAAAAAGTGTATGTCTCACTCCGATGAGTTGACAGGTACCCCAATTACAACCTCTTCATATCACGTGCGCACGTGCGATCATTCGCCCCACCCACTGTAAACGGCGGAGAAGGATCCGCTCTCACCATTTTCGATATCTCTAACTCGCAGAAAATTACCTCACGTCAAGAAAAGCAACGCACCTGATCAGTCGCAACCTCAAAGAACGACGAGCAGAATGGAAGAGTTGCTCAAGCAAGCCTACGAGTACATCAAATCACTCTTGGTGTTGCGCATGCTGGCTGACATCCTATAGATCTCGGCTCAATAGACGGCGCGCCATTATAGAGCGCCACAAGATCCAGGAACAGATTCAAATTCTTGAGCAACAAGCCGCGGCTGTCTTCCAAGAGATCAAAAATCACGACAAAGACTTGAACGGACAGATTGAAGCAATCGGCCAACATCTTCGGCTAGATACATGCGCAAAATCGAAGCATTGCCTGCCTCCAGAGCTGCGGGGTTTGATCTACGATTGTGTCCTTGGTGCAGGCGCAGAGCTAAAAGGGTGGTGGTGCACATCTGTGACTGGGTCAACTGTTTCGCGCGAGTTGATGGAACGCTGGTACAAGCTACACACATTTGTGTTCAGAGGAGAGACGTCGAAGCTGCTCACCGACTTTCTCAAACAAGACTACAAGGGAAAGTGATTGCAGCCAGGTGCTAAAATGCAGCGCATTCAGTTCCAGGTCTATGACCGCAGCGTACAAGAGGCAGGTAAATTATGGTTCAACACCCAGTGTCTTGCAACCATACCGAACCAGGACCTGGAAATCACGTTCAGACTGGCAACAAGGTCTCTTATTCGCCCTAGAGCAGTGAGGGCAGGCGCGATAGGTCCTTTCTTGCGGCATTTCAGCATCGTCGTCCCTCAGCTATGCCATTATGGCTTCCATCGCATCGTTGTCGAGTGCGATAATCCCCGCAAAGATGTGACCAAGCTCTTCGATCTTCATGCGCCGGACTTCGCCAAAGCCTTGGCGGGTGTCTTTCAAAATATTGTGGTACCACGCTGATAACGCTTAGGGACAAATTTCGAAAAGCAAGGAAGACATCCACAGGTTGTTGGAATTGATTGATGCTGAAATACTGTGGTACTCTTCACAAGCGTAAAATGCGTTGGTGGCATGACACGGGCAGGGACAACAGCCCTTATCCCATGACCACATTTACCATCAGTGTACTTATCGGATCTTGGGAGCGCCAAATCCAACATTAAGAGCTAAGCTAGATGCGCACCACCCGCTCGTGGTAATTGGGTCAGTCCCTGGTATACTAGATGAAGCCAATATACGAACAACATGGACCAGATCCTTGTGCGCTAGAACCCACAGCTTAATCTGTAGACATCTGACTAGTACCTTTTCTAGTATGCGATACTGGACTTCGCACATCTCTGCATTACCCTTTACACTCCTTACTCGCACCTCCTACTACCAAGGTCCACCTTACACCATCTGCTATCAAATATGAAATACTCTATCGCATACCGTGACAATCATGGACTTTGCCAAACATTCTGGTAAACGAAAAGGAAGAACATCTACATTCACCACAAGTGGCATAGCGCAGTTCCTGGCGTTTATGCGCAAGTGTGTGGACGTAAGCTAATGTACCCTAGCCCAAACTGATCTTCTCCAGCTTAGAGCAGCAGAAGCGCTTCATCATGGCGGAGCAAGTTCGGACCAATTCGAAAATGAGTCTTATACCCTGTCGCTAAAATCTAAATGAAGGCATACCAATTTACAGAGTCCATGCCAAACGCAAACCCGATCGCACTCCGGCAGAACCCTGAAACTACTGGCACGAGCCCAACGTTGTGACCAAAAACGCTACGATCTGACGAAGGTATTCAACCAACACGACCGGCGTGATGTCTACACAAATCTCTACGGTGTGCTGCCAGCTGCAATGACCGACACGGTGCACGACTATATGCTTGGACCTAGTGAAGGAGTAGGCATCATGCGCTGGACTCACAGGGCAGCAACAAGTTGTACAATAGCTTGTCATCACAACTACTAATGTACCATGCGCTTGTGGGATATAGGAGCGACAGACTCAAAGACCTCTACGTGGTGGAGCAAAAAGAAACTTGGCGTTGAGATGTGGCTGGAAACTGCGATATGCTGGTACCAGACCCGACCGTTCGTTCTCCGTGGAGACCGGCTAAACCTGCTCAACAGCTTCCTGACATACAGCTATGTACCGAAGCCAGCCTGTAAGGCTGGTGTTCTCCTGCGATATGTACGATTCAAGATCAACGACCGCAACGTCGAAGTGGCGGAGATATTCCCATCGTATATGCAGTACATGGATGGAATCAACAACAGCAAGCTGACGATCACGATCACGTTCGGCCCTTGGAGCACAGGCAGAGAGGTTCGCGCACAAGCATTAGTTCCCTTCTTGCGGCTCATGAGCCCGGTGGTGGCGCAGTTGCGGGGCTATGGATTGCACAAGCTTTGGCAGGTCAAACGGTCACTAATCAGAGGAAAGATACTAACATCGCTTGATGCAGAGAGGGATCACGGCAAATGCTCTCGACATTCGGGGGATGCTAGTAGTCGTCGAAAAAGCCGTGAATTGACATGGCTGACGTACCGTAGTGCCCGGCCGTCCGAGCCACCCCACCTAGACGACAACCAAACTTCAATAAGCGATAACTCCACCAATATGAGCTCAATTGAGGCTGCGCTTGCAGCTATAGAATTTCTGAGGCCTGATGAAAAGCTCAGCTATCGTCAGATTGCAATAGAGTATCACTGCAATCGTACAACGCTTGCGCGAAGACACCAGGGCCATGCAGGCTCACGCAGTATTATGGCAGAAAATCAACAGGCTCTCCACCTCTAGCAAGAGCAGGAGCTTCTACGATATATCAAACAGCTCACCGAGCGAGGCTTACCACCTACCCGAGTTATGATACGACGCTTTGCCTCAGATATCGCCAAAAGAGAGCTAGGAAAAGCCTGGGCTGATCGTTATATCAAGCGACACAAAGTTGATCTCATCTCACACTGGGCAACTGAAATTGATCGATCGCGCCACTAGGTTGACTCTCAGTCAATGTATAGCCTCTACTTCGAACTCCTACGCAGTAAGATCAGCTAATACAATATTGAGCCTCGCCACACGTACAATATAGACGAGAGGGCTTTATGCTAGGAGTCCTTACTTGTTCGAAGCGGGTGTTCAGCAAGAGGATGTATGAGAAGGGGAAGATCAAGGTTCATATTCAGGATGGCAATCAAGAGTGGATAACGCTGCTAGCCTGTATATGCGCGGATGGATCTGCTCTCAATCCTGCAATCATATACCAGTCAACCTCAGGCTCGCTCCAAGACTCGTGGCTTCAAGCTTTTAATCCTAATACTCATCAAGCTTTCTTTGCTGCCTCATCATATGGATGGACGAACAACGACATAGGCCTAGCCTGGCTCAAACGCGTGTTTGATCGCTCCACACGGAGCAAGGCTCGATCGAGCTATTGATTACTTATTCTTGATGGCTATGGATCTCATCTTACGATGGATTTCATTGAGTACTGCGATCAGAACAGGATTCTCCTTATAGTATATCCACCTCATTCAACTCACACGCTCCAGCCGCTTGACGTTGTCATGTTTAAGCCTCTCTCATCTGCCTACTCAGGCCAGGTAGCAGCCTTTATGGAGAGGTGTCAAGGGCTCACTTCTATAAGCAAGAGAAACTTCTATCCAATGTTTATAGCTACCTAGGAGGCCTTGTTCAAGAAGGAGACTATCCTCAAGGCCTTCCAGGCGACAGGCCTCTCACCTTTTGACCCAGAGGTGATACTCAAGAGATTCAATGCAAGACAGCCTACACCAGATTACCCAAGCGATAGCGACTCCTCAGCTTTAAGCGCATCTGACTGGAGGAAGATCAGGCAGCTAGTTGATCGCGCTGTGACTGATAGAGACCAGAGAAAGATCTCAAAGCTCAATCAAACGATTCACCGACTCTCAATTAGATCAGTACTCGCTGAGCATGAGAATACGAGGCTCAAGGTAGCTCTCAACAACGAGAGACTGCGCAGAAAGCGAGGCAAGGCTCTGCCTCTAGAGCAGAGCGAGGACTATCATGGTGGAGCTGTATTCTGGTCTCCTAGGAAGGTGAAGGAAGCACGTGATCGCCTGCGGCAGCAGGAGCTGGAGGAGGAGCAACTACAATTCCAGAAAGCCGAGAAAGCTCTTGTACGAGAGGATCAGAAGCAGGCTAAGCTTCAGGCAGCTCAACAGAGGCGTATAGCAAGGGCAGCAGCTCGCATAGCACGTGAGACTGAGAGGGCTAGGAAGGCTCAACAACGACTTCAACAAGCTCAAAAAACGTCCCAAAAGGGTAGAAGGCATAGCCTCAAGGCTTCTGTTTAGGCAGCCTCAAAAAAGAGAGCAGCTGCGCAGGCTCAGGGTGGTAGAGAGGCCTCAGGTGCTGCAGCAGCTCCACCACCATTTCAGTCACGACACGGCTGAGCAATTAATCTTCCAGCTAAATATAGATAGCTGTATATATTAATCAAGATCTACAGATCTTACTACAAAGAAACATCGCGATAATAGCTATTGTACGTGGCTCAATAGCCTTAAGTATAGATGCTGTTTTGATGTTCAAGGTGGCTCGAACGGCCGGGTGGCTCGGACGGCGGGGCACTACGGTACTTGATCGATGATACCGTCAACAGTGCCCAGTTAGTGAGAGAGTCAACGACAGACGCGGATGAAACTCAGTGTGCGAAAGACTTGGTTCGGGTGTGCACGCTGCCTTCTCAACGCAATTCCTTTAGAACTTTTGACGCTCGATGCACTGGCCCTAAGGTACTGATGTTGCAGTGAGTGCAGTGAATCAAAAGGTAACCGCGCGAAGCAGTAAGTCAAGTGTGGTATCGCGCAGGGCAGTAAATCTGAGTATCATGTGCTCTGTAATGTTGTCTGCTCCTTTGGTGATGACCTCTTCCCAAGCCATCAGCAGCGTCTGTTTACATGACGTATTTATGATCCAGTTCAGGTAAGAGATGCTTGATATGATGAGGAAGCAGCATCAGACCGCCAGCACGTGGCACATGTGATGCGCTCCTCTCATAAACCGTCACAACTGAAGTTCTGCCCCCAGGATTATGCCACGAGTTTTCTCCCTCACCCTTCTTTCCCAAACTCTTTACAAGCAACAAGGCGCGTGGCCGTGGTCAACACGCCTCCGATTCCCGCGATTTTCTTCATGTAATCTCCATTTCCTTCCGTCTCTCGAACCTTCTTCCTCGCATCAACACTTTCCCAACCCACGAAGACCCCAAGCACCTTCCCTGCCTGACCTTCCTCCCCACCCAAGACGGGAAAGTCATTTTCGATACTCCATCCCACACTCACTGCCTTCACATCCACGCAACTCCGCAGATCCATGTCAGCGATCATTTCCACCGTTTCTGAAGCTTGTTCCTGCTCTTCACCTGAGATCTTGGAGTTGAAGTACACCAATACAATCTCCGTACACTCGGGCTGTAGCACGTTCCGAAAATCTTTTCCAACATCAATATGTTTCTGAAACATGCTCTTGTTCAAAATCTTTGGTAAATCCTTCACTGCTTCAGCACCAAATCTGCCATACTTGTTAGCCACCATGTCAGCTCCCGACCCCACAAACATTCTTACGTCTTTGCAAACTCCGCATGCTGCTCCACACTCTCAAATTCAAAGAAACCCCAAAGTCTCTCCGCATTATCGACTTCTACGCCGCCGAATGCCCAGCGCGGTCCGTTTAGTGCGCCGACGACGGCGTCCCATGCGCGTTGTAGGATTTGGCCAGAGGGTGTGGTGAGATTGGTGACAGGGTGGTTGGGTTGGACGCCCATGAGGCCGAATTCGACTACAGGCATGGTGACACGAGTGGATGCGGGTCGAATTGGGATGAGGACTGTTTTAACTGTGGTCGGTGATGGTTGTAAGGCGGTTGTAGATGGTTGATGAAGTTGGTGTCTGGTGTGGTGATGTCGGTTAAATAGTGTTGCATCATCAGGCAGCGACTTTTGATATTGCGAAGAAGTCCGGGCCGTGACGACGCAGATTGCGCGGACTCGCATGATGAAGATGATCACGCAATCGTATGCCTAGACTTGATGTATCGTTGCTTGGGATGTTTGGTAATAAAGATGGAATCAAAGTGTTTAATGCCCGACGATTTGCTGTGGAAAAGGTACTGGGTTCGTCATCTACAACATGGAAAGTGATATCTACAACATCCAAATCGGAAACCACCTACTTGCGTAAGGCACAACACCTTCATTTTCTGCAAAACTAGAGCACTTCACAAGTCATCAATCAAAGGACTCAGTCCCTGCGGTGTCCCTATCTTATCCTCAAACCACAACTTCAACCTCTCCACCCTGACCCTATCACCCATAAACCTGTCAAACTCCACCGGATTGGTGCTCGAGACATCCATAATTCCTGGAAAACCATTTGGGGCAGGAACATCTTTCAGCACACTCCAACTGCTCGTGCTGTTCTGGTGCTCGTAACTCAGCAGGAAATTGTGCAGCAATTTTGCGCCTTCGGGGTGCGGCACATCGCGGAATATGGCTGCGCGTTGAGCCCAGGATACGAAGGTGCCTTGGCTGGGGAGGGTGAAGTTGAGTGGTGCAGTGGCGGAGAGACCGAGGCCGGATGTGAATGTTACCGCCGAAGTGCTGTTTGCGGTGCTCAAGAGGGTGACAGGTGTTGCTGTACCGCGGACCCATCGAGGGTTTTGGGTGAGGAGGGCTTCGAACCAAGAATAGCCGTATTGCTGCATGCTGTGTTGTGCGCATGAGTGATGAGCATGTATGGGCCGATTCAGGAAGTACTTACATCAGGTCAAAGGCGTACAGCACCGCATCATCGTCGTTGGGATACGTCAGGACAATCTTGTCCTTGAATTCCGTCTTGAGGAAATCCGTAAAGTCCTTGGGGCCATTGGCGATCTTGTTGCTGTTCCAGATGATTTCCCAAGCGACAACTGAAATGCCATACCACGCCGCCCTGATATCGCGAAACGCAGGATGAACCTTATAGAAGTTCGCTGGTTGGTAATGGAGCAGTGCGCCCTCTTGATCCCATCGTGGATAATCGTGCAGAGTCTGCAGAACGATGCTATCGACGTAGAGAGAATCCGTGGCTAGCTGACGATCGATGTTGCCGTCGTGGTATTTTGACACATCAACCGTGATGTTGAGAGTCATGCCAGGGAAGCGGGTTTCAAAAGCTTGCTGGTCCTTCTCGTCGCCGCCGTGCCAGCAAGTCACAATGCCGCCTTCATTCAGAGCTGCACGGTAAACCTGATCGATGGTCCTGTTCTCAATGATCGACGCTCCGTCAAAAGCGATGAGGGTATCGTAGCTAGCTACAGGTTGGCGAGCACTGTGGAGCTAATGAAAAGTGAGGAACGCATTGTCGTCAGGATGGAAGGCTTGCTAGCCCTGCGTGCATCTGATATGAACGACATTGTCAATGGCATATATACAGCCACGACGGAAATCGTCCGTGTCTATCAAGTTGTGATCTTAAAGCAAGGCTGAGTTTGTCACCTGGTGGGTATGTAAGCAAAATTGTATGTGCACACCTAGGACAAAGATTGCTGAAAGGGCTGATGCTGCTTAAATCAGCTAATGTCCATCCCTGCGTGGCGGGACACCCTGCGTAATGGGACGCTCTCGATACTTTCTATCATAATAAAGTCAACAACGACCGAGACGCGCAGATAATCTCGGGACAGATACCTTGAGCCCTGAACTCTGTCTAGGCTTCACGGCTTGCACAGATTACTTCTGCTTAGCTTGCAATACCACAATCCACTGCAGGCATGCGCAATTGCGTCACTCCGGTCAGCCTTGGACCTACTAGAAAGTTTGTGCATCTTATCTAAAACTGTATCAAGCTGTAAATAGACAAGGAAAGACTGTATCCCAAGCAAGACAGCAGATTTTCAAGCTAGTTGTGCTTCAGTGGTGATCCACTACCTGATCAAGCGGAGTTGACAGGCGAGAGCTCCCACGTACTAAAGGTACGGAAAAGCCGAGAGCGGACTAGCTGTATCCTAATGATGCTGACGTTAGGCTCTGATACTGCCAGCCTGACTCAGCCGCACCTCAAGCATGATAAGCGCAACCGCCTCAAAACTAGTTTTGCAATATGCAAGTCTAGAAGCGACAATGTTTTGTTTGCCAGTCTAGAATTGCATATCATGCGATTGAAAACAACCCTAATATGTACGAAGATACTGTACAAAAAATTTCTGTTGAATGCCATCTACCAGACTCGCGGCGGAAGGGCAACGGCGATCACGTACACAAGGAGCTTGCGGCTGAGCTCCAACACACAGCCCTGAGCGCTCATCGACCACCAACTGGCAGCCTGCTCGATACATTCCGTTGATGCAATTACTCGGGTAGGTCGGGCGACATGCACTGCTGCTCTACGCTTCCTAGCTCTCTCCGATACTAACTAAGCTCGCATCGCGATTAAACTCGACCCATATTCTGCGCGTGTGTCCTGGGGGAACATGCAGGCGCCGTGATGCGCCTCCTGAAACGCCTATCAAGCGGCGACTTCAAAGTGGTCTCTTTCAACGACGAAAACCCTCATCCGTATGCCATCTTATCACACACCTGGACCGAGGGTCAGGAGGTCACATACAACGAGCTGGTGGCAGGTACAGGGAAGGACAAGACTGGCTACGACAAAATCCGTTTCTGTAGCGGACGAGCGGCAGCGGATGGCCTCGAGTACTTCTGGGTCGATACCTGCTGCATCGACAAGTCTACCAGCCATGAGCTCAGTACAGCCATCAACTCTATGTTCCGCTGGTACCAGCGTGCATCTAAGTGTTACGTATACCTATCAGATGTTGTTGTGCCGGAAGAGGTCGCCAATGCTCAGGCTTTCCAGATAACTTGGGCAGAAGCCTTTCGACGCAGCCAATGGTTTACACGAGGCTGGACGTTGCAAGAGCTTCTGGCGCCGCCGTGCGTCGAGTTCTTTTCTAAGAACGGTAAGCGGTTGGGTAGCAGGATATCGTTGGAGCAGGAAATCCATGAGATTACCAAGATTGCCACCAAAGCATTACGAGGCCAAAGTCTTGCCGAATTCAGCGTTGAGGAGCGGATGAGCTGGGCGGCCCAACGCACAACGACGTTAAAGGAGGATAAAGTGTACTGTTTGCTGGGCATCTTTGGGGTATTCTTGTCGCTTATATATGGAGAAGGAGAAGCATACGCGACTCTACGGCTGAGAGAAGAAATAGAGAGGCGGCAGGAAGGGCAGGGAACAGAAAGGCTGCATGACTTGTCCGGTGCGTCTTAGTGCAAAGAAACATTCCCTACATAGGCGATATGCAGCTAACGAAGTCTAGTGTCACTGGTATTGCCTTTCCCAAGAAACGAGCTCTTTGTTGGACGAGAAGAGCAGCTTCGATCTCTTGAACAATCCCTCCTTCCCTCGAACACCTACCGACGCATGACAATATATGGACTAGGGGGTTGCGGGAAGTCAGCGCTTGCCCTTGAGTTTGCATATCGCGCGCTGGCACGACATGCTAGACACCTAGTCTTCTGGGTGCCAGCCATCAGCCAAGAGAGCTTTGAGCTTGCCTATCGCGATATTGGAGTCCGCCTCGGTGTGTCAGGGATCACCGAAGATAATGCAGACATTAGGAAGCTTGTTAAGGACGCGCTGAGCTCAGGAAGCTTAGGCGACTGGCTGATGATTGTCGATAATGCTGACGACTCTGGAGTTCTGTTGGGGACCACAGATAACGGTCCGATGTCCGCTCAACTAAGCGACTGTCTCCCACACAGCAGTAGCGGCACCATCCTCTTTACTACTCGTAGTAGGAAGGTGGCTGGAGATCTAACGCCGAGCAGCGTCTTGGAGCTGAACGACATGAGTAAAGCTGAAGCTAGGCACCTGCTAGCGCGACGGTTGACGAAGCAAGCGTTGCTTGATGAGGAGACGGCGGTTGACGTACTGCTGGCGATACTTACATATCTACCGCTTGCTATTGTGCAGGCAGCCGCTTTTATTAACAACAACGATATATCTATATCCGGGTACATATCGTTGTTCCGGCATACTGACACAGAGTCTGAGCTCTTCAGCGAGAGCTTTGAAGACCCTAGCAGATACCGGGAGATGGACAGCACGGTTGCAAAGACATGGCATATCTCCTTTGATCAGATAAAGAGGCAAGACCGGCTTGCTGCGGAGTACCTTTCGTTCATGGCGTGCATCGATCGCATCGACATTCCTCAGTCTCTGCTACCTCCAGGAGGCTCGTTGGTGCAGCAAGTAAAAGCGCTCGGAACGTTGGCAGGATACGCCTTTATCACAGAGCGCCAGCAGACAGCGCAAGAGTTGGATCGAGAGAGGTTCTTCGATATGCACCGACTGGTCCACATGGCCTCTGCCTGGTGGCTGGAGGGTCATGATGAGTGGGCGACTTGGGCGGGCAGAGTGGTGGCCCGATTAGAGGAGCTAGTGCCACACGGCAGGCATGAGAGGAAGGAAGTATGGACGCCGTACCTCTCGCATGCAATCTACGTGGCTGGACTGAGCGACACAGTGGAGAAAACAGCGAGGGCTTCGCTACTAGACCGGGTGGGACGGTGTCAAGCAACCCTTGGGCAATATGCAGCAGCTGGAACCACGCACCAACGAGCATTATCGTTGAGAGAAAAGAGTTTAGGAAAGAAGCATATGCAGACAATCGTGAGCATGAATGAAGTGGGATTAGCATTTGGCAACCAAGGCAAGTACAAGGCGGCGGAAGCGATGAACAGGGAGACGCTGGCGCTGTCTGAGACGGTGCTTGGCCGTGAGCATCCATCTACGCTGACGA